>JAMPIV010011134.1:0-147104 GCA_024509875.1 Oreohelix idahoensis
TTAGCGACCTTAGAGGACTAAATTGTTTGTTACGTTTTTTTTAATTTTTTAATTTATGTAACATTTTATTGCCGTCTTGTTATGCTGAGGAAATGTTAGATTAGTAAACATCCGTCTTTTGGTGTTTCCCCACTACTGTTGTAGATTGTACATATTATTTGAGCGTCCGTCTGGCAGAGTGGTTAGAGCGCTGGTCTCTCGCGGCAAAGGTACCGGGGTTCGACTTCCGATATCGATACGCTTCAGTCTACCCAGCTGTAAATGGGTACCTTTGTACTTGAGTTAAGAACGGAAAAGTTACCGAGGAAGGAAACTGGTCACCCCACCTCTCGATGCAGGACCTAATACGAAGTCTCTAACACTTCACTGCCCCACGGCCGTATCTGCTATCTTTTACATATTATTTTGTCTGGAATTTTGTTTTGATCAGTTTTTTAGATTAATTATTTTCATGTTGTGCTAATAAAATCATAACAACAATTACAATAATACTACTACTAATAATAACAATAATAATAATAATAAATGCTTTTGTCGCTCCTTATGGAGCATGATGCAACCACCGCAGCTAGATCCCTTGCAGGAAACCTGTAGCAGCACGTGCTTGTGCTTCTGGGAGAGCTTGTTTGACCTGACGAAGTCGTCGACCGTGTGCAAAAGCTCGTATTAGTGGCCTTCTACCACATGCCTGAAGTAGCAGTATTTCTGTTCTTTACCTCCGGGATCGCAGTCGTAAAGAGGTATGGCGTCTGCCTCGAATTCTAGAGGAACAGGGTTCGATTCCCAGTAGAGGGAATATAATTTATGGAAGTTTTTTTTTTTCAGTAATCAGTGGTCCTAATGATGTCATATCTTCTCCCCCCCCCTCTCTTCCCCCCGGTCTCCTGGGTAGTGAGATCGGATGCCTAGCTTTTTCGGATCAGGGCGAAAAAATAGGAGGTCCCGTGTGCAAGTTGCGCACGTTAAAAATCCCACGGCAGTTGGAAATCGTTAAGAGTAGGCCATGAGGCCGCTGCCTTGGCCCAATTAAAAAATTTGGAACCTATCCACCACAAAGATATTTATAGAATATTCTTCTTCCGTCCTTAGCCAACGACCGGCAAAGCAGTCAGTGGCCATTACGCCTAGTGGCGTCTTAAGGGCAACAGCGAATGGATTTTCTTTGCCGTTGTTCCCATCACGCCTAATGGCGTCTTTAGGGCAACGACAAATCAATCCGTTTGTCGTTGTTTCCGTAATCAAAGTGACTGGCAAACGGGCTGATCACCCGTTTGGTTATAGAATATATGATTCCTATATACCTGTACACACATTGTGATTCTCACCGGTGCTACAGAGTTCGTGCACTGTGCTGAGAAAGTCCTTGTGTGATCTAAGGGATGAGAACTGAGCACTGATGGAGTTGTCCGTGTGCAAAGAAGATAGTCCTTTTTTTCCCCCTTAACCAGCGGCACTTGGGCTTTCAGCCCTTCGGCCCAATGACATGTTATTGTGAAGCCTGTGGACTTTCCTTCCAACCCGGTCAGGAGCTTCGCGCCTTCCCATCCACAGAAGGTTTATCTCAGGAGCCGTTCAGGTTATTCAGTCAAAATCCCAGTCGATGACACTTTTTCAAATGCACACGCCCGAGCTTGAACCTTGAACACCTGATAGCCAGCGCATTGTGATAACCATTACACCAACGCGGCTCCCCAGAAGATAGTCCTTAAAACCAAACCGAGTTGTCCGTGTGCAATGAAGATAGTCCTTGAAACCAAACCAAACCTCCGGGAACTATCTTCTTCTTTCTTCTTCTTCCGTCCATAGCCACCGACCGCCAAAGCAGTCAGTGGCCATTACGCCTAGTGGCGTCTTAGGGCAACAGCAGATAGGTTTTCTTTGCCATTGTTTCCCATCACGCCTAGTGGCGTCTTTAGGGCAACGGCAAATCAACCCATTTGCTGTTGTTTCCGTAATCGAAGTGACTGGCAAACGGGTGATCAGCCCGTTGTGGACCGGGAACTATAGGAGCTGAATAAACAAGTATAGTGAAGCGTGAGAAAGTGTGGATATTATAGCTACAATAAGGAAGCTAGGAAACTGTCAAAAGAGCTGTTTAGGGGTAAGAAGACGCTGGCCATAGATAGGACACACATTAAGGAAACCTACTGATAGCACTACACGGCAATCCTTGTCCTGGAATACCCAGCGTAACAGAGGTAGATGAAAAAAACTAGAGGATTTGGCATGGATTTTTTGAACGCCCCTGTTCCTTAAGCTGGCAACCCCGCCATGCAAAACCAGTTGCTACAGAACCACCACTTCAAAGGCACGTGAATGTTTGGTGCATACTTCTGTGACAGGGGCTAGATGTGCCTCACACCCAAGACCCGTGCACCAAGAAAATTTATAAAGGATCGTTTGACAGGGGTTGCAATTATTGGTTGCTTGCAACCCTCTCAGCAGCAGACTTAACAATTCAAGCAACCCAAAGCCTTAAGCAGATCAACATTTAATTCTACCGAACACCAAACAAACAATCCAACAAACAATCAAACGAACAATCCAACGAACACCCAGTCAGTGTTCATAGACTGTCTGAAAAACAATAAATAAAACAATGTCTAAGTGAACATCAATAGCATGGATAATAACACTTACCATACAGAAAACATGCGCCCACCTGATATCATCAACTATCTCACACACTCATGCGTGTCGTCCAATGCGACTAGTATGGTGTTGTGCATGAGGCTGGCAATCGCACCGGGTAACATAGGTTGCTACCGAAACCACTACTGCAAGAGCATCTGAATGCTTCATGCTGAGACAAACCACACCGGTGGCCCCATGCTCCCTCAGGAGCGGAGGAGAGAAATATACAACTCTAAGTACGCCCACGTGCTCTCACAAACCATGTTCACATAACAATAATAATCAACTGGACATAAAATAATATTCTTCAATACATGTACAACAAATAATCTCAATAATGAGAATTAACTACTACCTCTCAACCGACCCACATCAATACTCGTTCTCGCACTCTGAACATGTCGTAAGTGACGATTGGTGTTTCCATGCTCCACCAGGAGCCAACAGAGAAACACCTGTCTCAACTTGCCTTACGCACCAGAAATCTAAATGACTATTCTCCCTTCTAAGTAACCACTAAAGATAAACAGTAGAGTAATCAATAATCGTGAAATACACTTAATTACTTTTACATTAAAGGATAAAATAAAATTACTCTTACATTAAAGAATAATATTCTTGGCTTTAACCAAAAACTGGAACTAAATACACCGCGTGTCGCTCGGCATAACATATTATAGGTTTAACACGCGGAGCGTGTTTGCTCAGACTCGTTATCGCCGCCTTTTATCACCACGAGGTTGCTATCTTGCGATCGCTAATCTTAATAGCCTCACACTATGTCTGCCTTTCTGAAGAATGAAATAATCGCTCTTAAACTTTCACATCTATCTATCTATCTATTTATTCCATTAAACATTAAAATAGCCACATCGATATAATTTCAGAATCCTAGAAAACTAATGCTAATTTAAATTAACTCACGTGCTCAAGGCATTTACAGCTTGGCTCTGTGTGTCTTCTTCGTCTGTTCTCACTGGGCGGCTGTCTCAAACATAGACCGGTTTCGCCGCTTGCTACCCCTTTTTATAAGCCCTGGCCTAACCACTCAATTTACTGCGCGCTTACGCGCATTAATCTGCGCCACACAGATAACACACGCGATTATTGCTCCAGAATGCATGAAAACACAAATTTACACAACTATTCCTAGAGCAAAAACACAACTAATATGTAGGCATATATTATGGCCTTGTAATAAATCTGCTTGAAGATAACGTGATCAAAAGGCACTAAACCACATAGACAACATGACTGCCCAGATGGGGCCATCGCCGAGAACGACAGACCTCAAGATGGCGCTGTCACACTTCCTGCAATGGGACCAACAAAAGTGGTTGCTCTATGAAACATAAAGAGTTACACGGAATTTGATGATGATGATTATGATAATGTTCCTGACGGCGTTTTTTTCGAACGCCCGCTATTACTCGAGACGAAATCTCCGGTTAATATGTCTAACCTGAGACTGATTTTGCGTGCGTATCCCTTTTTTTAACCTGTACAATGACAGGTGTCTTCTCGCCATTCAAGCAGATACTCGACGATTTCGGAGGTACCCTTTAGAGTTGGTCGGCTCAGGAGCCGTTCAGGTTATTCCAGTTCTTGGTCGACTACACTCACTCAAATGTCCTCGCCAGGGCTCGAATTATTCCAATCCCAAGTCCAGGTCGACGACACTCCTTCGCCAGGGCTCGAACCTGGATCACCCTATTGCTAGCGCAGTGTGGTAACCATTACACCAGCGCGGCTCCCCTTATGGCGTTGAAAGGTAGTGATGATAATAATGATGACGATGATGGTGATGGTGGTGGTTTGAGACTAAAGACACAAAGACAAAAAAATAGAAAATAAACCCTGATCAGATGTTGTATAAGGCCAGAGTACCACATACCCACAGTGACGTCTGCACTGAAACCATTGGCTAGGAAGCCACTTTTGGTAAGAGGACAGTTTGGTCAGAAAATGACCGAATGGCCACGAGAACCAATTAAGTACATGCCAGTACAACTTAATATTGTCTCCTTTTTAACGAAATCTGACAAAATGCTGTCTTTTCAGCGGCTTCGTCTTGTTCGTCTGAGCTCGCTGCGTACAGCACGTGGATATACAGCGATGGCAGTATCGATGCTTTAATAGAAGCTTGATGCGGTTTAGTCTAGTCCTTTTTTGTGAACTCATTAGAATCGATATTGTATTTCATTTGTAATAATTTTTTGGAGGTATTTGAGTAACAGCCACTGTTCAATTAAATGAAATAAGATTCACTTTTCTAGCTATAAATGTGAAAAAAATAATCTTGTACCACTTTGAGAAATTGGATAAAGTGTGAATTTAGTCTACAGACACAGGAGTCAATCTAAACTAAGGAATTCGTCGCAGTATCGTCCACATCCACTTTTATCTTAGATGCTAAGAATGACATAATTCAAAAGAAAAAAAGACGAAAGTCTTTTCCACCGGAAGCCGGAAAAGGCGGATCTAGGATACTTGTCGTCTGCTAGAATTTGTCGCGGACGAAACCGAGACACGATATTCAGTAGACCTAGATCACAAAACGTTTGACTAATGAGAATGAAACCAGAATATTGAATCACCAATTTTTGTAACAAGGTATGTTAGTTCTTCTGGCCAGTAGATCTTAGTGGCTTTACTGTTCTATTTTGTATGGTTTTACCACAGGAAAAGGTAAGTATTTTGTCGAGAGTTCTGCGTCCTAGTCATTGAGTTATGGAACCTGTGAATTCATTCTTTCTTTCTGTCTTTGCAACACATACACTTAAGCTAAGATGAAGATTTTGAAAATTTGGGTCAATGTTCTCGTGACCGTGGAAAAAAAAAAGATTATGCTTCATTATATTTATTATTTATAATAGTATTATCGGTAATATGTGTATTTTAGAGTTAGTGTTAGCATTAGGCAGGAAACAAGATGGGCAGAGCACTTCAGAGAAATTCTGAACAAGGAACCACCAGAGACACAACTGAATGTTCCTGAAGCTGAAAACGATCTAGATGTGAATACAGACATTCCCCGAAAAGAAGAAATCATCACAGCAATCAAAGGGTTAAAGAACGGCAAAGCTCCGGGCCATGATAACTTAAATGCAGAGCTATTTAAGACAGACCCTGAGCTAGCAGCAGAACTATTAGAACCACTATTTGCACAAGTCTGGAAAACGGGGACAACACCATCAGAGTGGAACAAAGGAACAATTGTCAAGTTGCCCAAGAAGGGAGATCTTGCAGACTGCAATAATTGGAGAGGAATAACTCTTCTCTCAGTTCCCAGCAAAATACTAGGCAGGATAATTATACAGAGAATTTCAAAGGCAGTAGACCACAAACTGAGGAAGGAACAAGCAGGATTTAGAAAGAATAGAAGATGTGTAGATCATATATTCACTCTCAGGAACATTATAGAGCAGTGCTCAGAATGGCAAAGACAGCTTTACATTAATTTCGTTGATTTTGAAAAGGCTTTTGACAGCATACATAGGGACAGTTTATGGAAAATACTGAGGGCTTATGGAATTCCAAGCTGCTTAGTGTCAATCGTAAAAAGCCTCTATGCCAACTTTACGTGTAGTGTTGGGCAGAGCAACCTAACCTTTGAGGTGAATGCAGGAGTACGACAGGGATGCCCCTTGTCAACCACTCTATTTTTAACAGTCATAGACTGGGTGATGCGCCAGACAACAGAGGGCAGTCCAAGAGGAATAAGATGGACAACATTTTCTACACTGGAAGATCTGGAATATGCAGATGACATTGCACTACTAGCACATTCACATCAACACATCCAGGAAAAAACGGATAGACTTAACAAGTTTAGCCAGCAGGTGGGCTTGAACATCAATTTAAAGAAGTCTGAGGTCATGACGCTCAATGTGAGCAACCCTGAGCCCATATCAGTAAGGAATCAGCAATTGGTACAGACAGATACCTTCACATACCTAGGAAGCATAGTAACACCAGATGGCGGGGCAGGCAAAGACATCAACATCAGAATGAATAAGGCAAGAACAGCCTTCTTTAGCCTAAACAACATCTGGAAGTCCTCCCAATACAGCACAAGCACAAAATTAAGATTATATCAGAGCTGTGTGCTTTCTGTGCTTCTCTATGGTGCGGAATGCTGGAGAGTTACAGAGAAGGAAATGTCGAAATTGTCCTCCTTTCACACAACATGCCTAAGAAAAATTCACCGAATCTTTTAGCCGAATACCATCACTAACCAAGATCTGCTTACTCGTAGCAAGTAAGAGGACATGCACACCATCATAGCTGGCAGACGCTGGAGCTGGGTTGGTCATGTCCTCAGAAGAGACCCCGATGCCATCACAAGAACAGCTATGCTTTGGACCCCTGAAGGAAAACGAAAGAGAGGCCGACCAAAAACAACCTGGCGGAGGACTGTGGAGGCTGAGATGCAGGGAATGAACCAGAGTTGGGGCACTGTACGAAGGATGGCCACCGACCGAGCAAAGTGGAATCAATTTGTTGTTGCCCTACAAGACGCCACTAGGCATGATGGCCACTGACTGCTTTGACGGTCGGCGGCTAAGGATCAAAGAAGAAGTTAGCATTAGGGTTATGGTTTGGGTTAGGGTTAACATATTCACTGCGGAATATTCGGCGACGGTCATTGCGGGATTACCGTATTATCTAAAACGTACAAAATGTCGCTGTGTAAAGTTTAAAATAAAAATAAAGTGCATGCATACTGGCGTATGCGACAATCTATCTTCACAACTTCCAGTCTCATCCCCAGGTTTAGAGGCATAGTGGCAGAAAACGGTATTCACGGAGAGAGGAAATAAACGTAGACGTAAATGGGATAAGACATAGAACTGCCGTTAACGGATGACTCGGGACAGAACAGCTTGTCGTGTACAGTATTTGTTAATGGCTTGTACTCCGTGGAGATGTGAGACAAGGTTGCGTATTGTCCCCCTGCCTATTTAATACGTACACAGAGAACATTTTCAGACAGATACAGGAACGGCCAGGCCTTAACATCGGTGGAAGATCAATAAACAACTTTAGATATCCGGATAATACAGTTTTGTTAGTTGAAAGTAAACATGAATTACAAGAGCTTGCGAGGCAAGCAAACAGTATAAGTCGTAAATATGGTTTGGGCATTAACATTGTGAAAACGAAAACTGTGATAATTAGCATAGTAGGCGATAGGCCAATGTTAGAGATAAGCATAAATGGAAACATGCTGGAACAAGTCAAGAGATTCTCATATTTTGGTCATATAATAACAGAAGATGGAGAGTTGTGAAACAGAAATCAAGAAGAGAATAGGAATGACCAAAGCTACATTCAACAAATTGAGACAGATATTAACATCTAAACAATTAACTCACAAATTCAAACTGAGAATCATCAGAAGCTACATATATTCTTCACTACTGTATGATGTATGTCACAAAACGTCTGTACGTGTTCTTTCAGTATTCCTTTGTATTTCTTCATTTATCTCTCCGATCGCTTAATAATTGGCAATTTTTTGCCTTTGATTCATTATGTTTTTCTATGTTGGATCATTAGGGTGAAGTCTCTAACACTCTTCTCCCCTACGGACGTATCTGCTTTAAACGTAGAATTGTTTACGTTCCGCAAGGTAAATGCGATAATACCAGGTAATTATACCGGTCATACGCTTATCTATTCTCTTAGTCTGACCACCCTTTGTGTGGCAGAGAGATATTTAGGATTAATAAATTTCAGATATTTATTCTTTATTCTGCACTTGCCTGTTACTTTTTCTTCGCTCTTTTACCCTTCTTCTTTTTTTGTCACATACGCTCGATTGTTAAGAAAACTCTCCCATTCATACCTTTGTTTTTTTTTTCTTTTCTAAATTAGCAACGCATTTTATTGCTGTTAAGCTAAGTTCTTTGATGAGACCGAATCGTGTTAATTCGTTCTCGACAGGGATAAGAAGTAAGACTATCGTCTATTATTTTCATCTGATCTGTCCGCCTATAGTTAATTATACTTGGTGTAAGATCTGAGATGAAAGACATGGATCGCTGGGAACGGCCATATTAAGCAGAACGTGTGAAACGCACAAGGTGAGTTTTATTGCCGAGGACGGATCAGATCGAGGAAATGTCTATAGGTGTTAAGTCTGTTTTCGGGTTCTGGGTGAGAAATCTCTCAAATTCGTAGATTGAGATAGAATTTATGCAGATTCTCCTCTAGGTGCGAACATGTGGTAGAGAGAGTCTGGGGTTTCGATAATGTAATCATTTTCCTTTCATCAGAGATATACTTATACCAGAGCAGTTTAGACTTCATTCACTTCAGTACTCCTTAGTCAGTGGACAGCTTCCTACGTTCTGAATACCGTGTATAGAGAAGTTCTTAGTTTCTCGACATAGCCGAGTTCTAGACTACCTGTATAAAGTGTAGTTCCCAGTTTCGTGGTGATAGCCTGTAGTTCTGTTTGGAGGTAAATAATACTGACTAGTATTGTCGAGTGATAGAATTGTTAGTTCGAAGTATATCTTCACTAGATTTATGTGCAGAGTGATTAAATGATAAGTCAGTTAATATTTCTCGAGTTATTGTGTTACAGTGGAAAGCAGAATAAATTATAATTTCTAGCTAAAACTCATACAGCTATAATAAATTTAATTAAATTGCTAGTAACCAGTCCGAGAATATTTTTAACTAACTAGTAATGCACTGATTCATCATTGAGTAGTGACGAAATATATTTATATATATTTCTAATTCATAATGATTGTGTTTTTTTCTCAATGACAAGAATTTATTTCACTGGAGTTTTTAACGATGAGACAAGCACTAAGCTTATAGTCTCTAACTTAAAGTTAATAACCGAAGTGAATATATATATATTATATTTTTCGCGAGGGTAGGATAGGATGTGTGTATAATATTGTGGTTAAGTATTTTGTACTTTTCTCTTCCTTATACAGTTTGGGTCATGTCGCGAGAGGTTTCTTAATTATGAAGAATAAGACAACCAGGTGTATCAGGTGATACTAGGATAGTTGCCAGAGAAGAATCTGGTCTTAACAGAAATACCCCATTCTCATAAAAGAGCAATGGTGTATAGAGTTCATAGGTATAAAGTCAGGCTGTAAAGAATTTCTGGCCGAGATAGTAATATTCAGTACCAGAATTCTATGGTGCCCCTCTCAGAATTATACCTATGGGCTGTTATAGTATCTAGGGGATTTAATTAAATTCAAAGTAATTCAAGCTGACATAAAGTAATAAAACCAGTGCACTACAATTTATTAATTTTATTTATGTACAGTCATCTGTTTAGTTTTGTTTGTGTAAACACAAACCCTAAAAATAAAAACACACTGATGATGTTGCATGTATCTACACCAAATAAAAGTCAATCACTAAAAATAAAGTCTTTTCCTAGTTGTTAAGGCTCCCTTGTTATGAAAAGTCTTAGTGCAACTAATCCTCTGGAACCAATGTTAATGATGGTACTTGAATTTATCTTCAGTATTAGAGGAAGGGATATTGACAACTGTCATAATGACTTCACTGTTCTGATATCACTTGACTTCACAATATGTCTATGTTATGTAGCTTTTGAAAATGTCACACTGACTACACTGTTATTGAGATCACTTGAGTTCAAACTATTTTTATGTTATGTAGCTTCCAGACTAATTTACTCATCACTGTTTTCATCACTACTTATATAACCGGGTGTGGTACGCCAATGCTCTGCGAGTCAGTCTTGTCTAATAGAACTTAACTTCTTCGCTTCCGCCTTTTCCTTGAAGCCAGAATATAAGATGGAGAAGCCCAACATTGAGGGTCCCCACTCTTCCAACTGATGTAGGTACAGGGTGCTTGTTTAAATCATACACCGCTAGGTACAACACCAATGTTCTTCTCTGCTACAAGATGAGTGACAGGATACCTCTGACCTGAAATGTAATAGGTCTTACATAGCATCTGGCTCTAAAATCCTCCTACCCAGATTGTAGATTAGTGAGGCAGTTCAGAATAAGTGATGGTAACACAGGAAAGGTAGACTCAGTCAGTGACAAATAGGTTTATGCAATAATATAAAACAACATTACAACACACACACTTTCCTAATATGTCCATAATTGACCTCACTAAAACTGCATAGGCCTTATGGTGAGTGTTGAGTGTCTAAATAAGTTTTATGCAATAATATAACACAGCATTACAACACACACACTTTCCCAATATGTCCAGGATTGACATCATTAACTGCATAGGCCTTATGGCGAGTGTTGAGTGTATAGGCCTACTCAAACAATACATTAAATTTACAATCTTTCCTCTTTTACTATTTCCTGATAGTATTGTCTAGTCCAGCAATCAGAAAAGGCTTTAAAAGCTTCTAAAACTAACAACCTTCATTCCGTCCGGCCTTAGTTTAAATGTCGAACATAATTTATACAGCACAAAGCAGCTTTCCTTCTATGAATCACACAATGAGATTTTACACACACAATCACTTCCCTTAAACACTAGTAATTAATATTATACATATTATGACTTAATTCTCTTACCCACAATCTCAGATTCAACAGGCTATTAATAAACCCATGCAGTCTGCTTCACTGGCAAATGGCGAAGGAGCTGGGGTAGAATCTGATTCTGTCCTCTGTTGAATTTGGTTCTGGCGGTTCAAGAGAAATATTCCAGATTTGTTTCCCCTTTTTATTACAGGTCGCGGGCGAACGGAAGACAAGCGATTCCATTGGCTGGCTGGGTCAGTTTATGTTTACCAAAATTTCAGTAAAACCACTACTTTTTGCCCGATCTGTCGATCTGACAAAACTCCGATAATTTATTCTTCCCGTGTTTCCCAACCGATTCCTTCCATCCAGGTCTTGTTTAAACCGGCCAATTGGGCGCTACCATTTAAACACACTAACCTTTTTCTGCCTCCCTTGTAGCATTTGCACTCACAGTTGAAACCGGGGAAACCAGCCTGCGCTCTAAGTTATTACTGCATGTAATCACTCATAACTCCTGTGTCCATGCTTCTACAACTTAAATCCATGTATCTAATGAAAGTTTACGATTCCTGGTATTTTACTGTGCTCACTGTTCTGAGGGACATAACTTATCTTTTGGCCTGAAGTCACAAGTACACATTCACGTTTGCACAGATTCCATCTAGCAATCCTGCCGCCTACGATTACTGAGACCGGTTTACAGCTCGTGCAGCGATTGGTCGAAAACATTTGTTAACATATTTTGATATATGTAGGCAAGGTAGGCTCTCGTTAATTGCCCTTAGATATTGGTTCAGGACTACGCTACAGATAGCCCCCCAATTTTTAAGCGAGAGATTTCTGTTGAGCTTCAATCTGAGACCAATAACGAGGCAATCATCCAGCAGGAATCAGCGATAGCTGGGTTTGGTAAGGGATCCAATAATCTCCTCATTACCCTGGAGAAAACACTCAGAGCATATAATATGATTCATATGGGGACATGAAATTTTCCTGCACCAAGAAATCAATTCTCCCTTTAAAGATGCCATATATATTTCAATCCATGTCCGTATCAGTACTTCCAATGGACTGTGATGGGCTGGCCAACTACCAATGTTGCCGTGCCCTCATAATGCTAATTTAATAGCCGTATAGTGAAGTTGGCTGTGCATCAGTCAAATGGTTTGCACTGCACACTCTCCCACTACCTATTTTCCTGGGGTTTCCCCTCCGGTCCTTTATCAAGGGTGGTCGACTAACCACACTCCTATTTTGATCCAGTACCTGGTGTTCCGAACTAAATGATTTAGTAAATCTTGTCGGTATGGGATGTGTTGTATCCCCTCTCTGTACAATACGGAGAGTTGCCATGGTAACTGGTTGTCTGGTAGACCCTTTGTGAGATGGTGCCATCCTATCCACTATGTCTACCTTTTTATTTTCAGACCTACGTCCGCCCCAATGCTTTCCTAGGTCCTGTTGATTTTCCCAACATGTGGGGTTTTCCTTGCTACATTGTGCACAGGCAGTCACATACCGAACTATGTCTTCAGCAATGCCTGGCCAATAGTGATGCACTGATGTCATTTGACAGGTGGTACCGATTTTCTTATGTCCACCGTCTGATCCAACATGTGCTAGTTCCATAGCCTTGTCCCTGTAAATAGATGGCAGTACTAACTGGCTATGCCCATTGGGTCCTGTCCCAGCTTTCCTGTAAAGCAATCCATCATTCAAATAAAACTGTCCATTCTTTGGGGGGTTATGGCTTTTTGGCAACTTGCCAAAGCAAGGTTTTAATGTCCTATCTTCAGCTTGGGCCTTTCTCATCTCTCTCGGATGGATATTGAGTGGTGTTCCCTCCTCCTTCCCAGGGGTTGACCTGACCTGGAGTGTTGCCATTATCACAGGTTTTATTGGTTTCCCTAGAAAAACATATCTCCCTCCTAACACCAGCGGGTAATTAGGATTATCACACACTGCTGCACTGATCACTCCTTCCACATAGCGAGTTTTCACATTGATTCTGGCTATGGGAAGTGTTATGGTGGCTGTATCCTTTAGTGCCCCTTGTATCTCCACTTTGTCTGTGGTATACTGCTCAGGGTGCACCAGAGACGCACTCACAACTGAGTCATATTCCAGTCCGGAATCATACAGACACTTTACCTTAGTGCCGTTACATATTACTTCTTCACAGATGGAGGGATGATGGAGATCTACCGGACTCGATGTCAGTTCCTTCCTTCCCTTTCCCACTGTTATCATGCATGCAGCGTGATATGGAGGGACTTTCCTACCACATTCCGTTGTATGGTGGTTGTTCATTTTACATATTTTACACCACTTTTCTTCCTTTTTGTAAGGTTTCCTATCCTGAAATTGTGGATTCCTATCCTTATTATCATATCCTGGCCTGTATTTGGTTACATGGTCCTTTTGATCAAACTTATTATGAGTTTGGGGTTGCTTAACTCCCTCCTGTTTCCTTTTACTCCCTTGAGTCAGGGATTGAGCCAGGTGGTGGCTCTCTGCATATGTGATTATGTCAGCCAACCTGTCTCTTTTGTTCTCAATTAGGAACTTCTTAGTTTCTGGGGTTATGGAATCCAACAGTTGTTCAATCAACATCATTTCCTTTAGCCCCTCGAAATCTAGGGTGAAGTTTCCTAACTTACACCACCTCAGTAGGTAAGTTTCTAATCTTTCTGAGAACTGCTGATACGTCTCTCCTGATTGAATCTTTGCCATTCTGAAGCGCCGTCTATATGCTTCAGCATTTTGTTCATATCGAACAAGCAATGCCTGCTTCAGGGCTTCGTAATCTTCCTGGTCCTTTTTTGGCAATTTCAAAAAGACATCGTACGCAATTCCCCGCAAACCTTGCGATAACTTCAGACTCCACTTTTCCTTTTCTAGACCATAAGTAGTCGCTAATCTTTCATATCTGTCTAGATAAGCCTCGATTGCGTCAACTTTGTCCACAAATGGATCCAGATGAAAATTCATGGCTCCATTTGAGGTGCTCTGGCTGGAGCTGTTGTCCAAATGAGGTGAACTACTACCATTGTGGTTGGCAGTTGCCTGAAGTTCAAGCTCCTTTAATCTTAGCTCATGGTCTCTCTCTGCTTGAACCCTTCTTTCCTCAGCCTCTCTCTCTGCTTGAACCCTTCTTTCATCAGCCTCTCTCTCTGCTTGAACCCTTCTTTCCTCAGCCTCCATTTGCAATTTCTTATTCTCTTTCTCAGCTTCCGCTTGCCGTGCTAACTGCTTATCTTCTCTTTCTGTGAATTTATCGCATTCAGTCGTAACATACTGGATCAGAAGATCACCAGTCATCCCAAGCTCTTTCCCCACTTGCAGTGTTGCCGACCTGAACTTTACTAAATCTGCCATTGCAATGTTGTAATTTATTTGCAACCAATACAAAGAAAAAAAATTTATGCCAATATAATTAGTCACTTAATCAAATTAATTTCTTAATTAATTAATTAATGACTGATTTCGCGTCACATGTACCACACCTTAATTTGTACTCAATGGTACTCAAAAATCTATTTCTTAACCTGCCCTACCAAAATTTTAATTTTACTATCAAAAATTTCCCACTTGACAGCACTAAAAGGTAACAGCAGGCTCAGAATATACAGGAACAATCCCAGACGAGCGTCCCAGTGTCGCGAGAGGTTTCTTAATTATGAAGAATAAGACAACCAGGTGTATCAGGTGATACTAGGATAGTTGACAGAGAAGAATCTGGTCTTAAAAGAAATACCCCATTCTCATAAAAGAGCAATGGTGTATAGAGTTCATAGGTATAAAGTCAGGCTGTAAAGAACTTCTGGCCGAGATAGTAATATTCAGTACCAGAATTCTATGGTGCCCCTCTCAGAATTATACCTATGGGCTGTTATAGTATCTAGGGGATTTAATTAAATTCAAAGTAATTCAAGCTGACATAAAGTAATAAAACCAGTGCACTACAATTTATTAATTTTATTTATGTACAGTCATCTGTTTAGTTTGTTTGTGTAAACACAAACCCTAAAAATAAAAACACACTGATGATGTTGCATGTATCTACACCAAATAAAAGTCAATCACTAAAAATAAAGTCTTTTCCTAGTTGTTAAGGCTCCCTTGTTATGAAAAGGCTTAGTGCAACTAATCCTCTGGAACCAATGTTAATGATGGTACTTGAATTTATCTTCAGTATTAGAGGAAGGGATATTGACAACTGTCATAATGACTTCACTGTTCTGATATCACTTGACTTCACAATATGTCTATGTTATGTAGCTTTTGAAAATGTCACACTGACTACACTGTTATTGAGATCACTTGAGTTCAAACTATTTCTATGTTATGTAGCTTCCAGACTAATTTACTCATCACTGTTTTCATCACTACTTATATAACCGGGTGTGGTACGCCAATGCTCTGCGAGTCAGTCTTGTCTAATAGAACTTAACTTCTTCGCTTCCTCCTTTTCCTTGAAGCCAGAATATAAGATGGAGAAGCCCAACACTGAGGGTCCCCACTCTTCCAACTGATGTAGGTACAGGGTGCTTGTTTAAATCATACACCGCTAGGTACAACACCAATGTTCTTCTCTGCTACAAGATGAGTGACAGGATACCTCTGACCTGAAATGTAATAGGTCTTACATAGCATCTGGCTCTAAAATCCTCCTACCCAGATTGTAGATTAGTGAGGCAGTTCAGAATAAGTGATGATAACACAGGAAAGGTAGACTCAGTCAGTGACAAATAGGTTTATGCAATAATATAAAACAACATTACAACACACACTTTCCTAATATGTCCATAATTGACCTCACTAAAACTGCATAGGCCTTATGGTGAGTGTTGAGTGTCTAAATAAGTTTTATGCAATAATATAACACAGCATTACAACACACACACTTTCCCAATATGTCCAGGATTGACATCATTAACTGCATAGGCCTTATGGCGAGTGTTGAGTGTATAGGCCTACTCAAACAATACATTAAATTTACAATCTTTCCTCTTTTACTATTTCCTGATAGTATTGTCTAGTCCAGCAATCTAATTTATTCTTCCCGTGTTTCCCAACCGATTCCTTCCATCCAGGTCTTGTTTAAACCGGCCAATTGGGCGCTACCATTTAAACACACTAACCTTTTTCTGCCTCCCTTGTAGCATTTGCACTCACAGTTGAAACCGGGGAAACCAGCCTGCGCTCTAAGTTATTACTGCATGTAATCACTCATAACTCCTGTGTCCATGCTTCTACAACTTAAATCCATGTATCTAATGAAAGTTTACGATTCCTGGTATTTTACTGTGCTCACTGTTCTGAGGGACATAACTTATCTTTTGGCCTGAAGTCACAAGTACACATTCACGTTTGCACAGATTCCATCTAGCAATCCTGCCGCCTACGATTACTGAGACCGGTTTACAGCTCGTGCAGCGATTGGTCGAAAACATTTGTTGACATATTTTGATATATGTAGGCAAGGTAGGCTCTCGTTAATTACCCTTAGATATTGGTTCAGGACTACGCTACAGGTCAGCCCAACCTCTACCAGCGGTTTTGTTGCAGTATATGAGAAAAACATAGAAGAAACATTTTTGTAATTTAAATAAGTGAGTTTCCAAGTTACCACCTGTCTGGCGTGGTGTTTGCATCCAGAAAGAGACAGAGTACTCATCTCACTAACTTTAATACTAAATGAAATAACCGGGCCTATCGAGCCAGATTATAATTCTTCACAACATTCTCATTGAGATATTCAGCCCTGTGGCGAGAAAAATTACTAACAATAACATTTCCGACGTTTTTTTAAAACTAATTGTGGTGTGACCAAGAATTATGCATTTGAAAGTAGTTACAAACCTGACATTTCCTAAAGTACTGAAAACCTCAAGATTCTGACACTGTGAGCTTTGTGGCATCTCTTAGCTGAACTGATTTTTCCTAGTGACCTAACCAGTAACCCATATAATAATAACCAAGGGAACGCTCCCCGGAACAGTGGATTTGATTCTGTCTTTTGAGGAGCTGGGGTTCTCTTGGCGAAAAATAACTGGCACGGCTGTATGTGTGTATGTCCCAAAGATTGTTCGAGAAAGGAAACAAATCCAGTCTGTAAGTAGCAAGATTGTCAGTGGCCACTGTTGTATGAATAGAATGAGAGCAGGACTGAGTGACTCTTTTATTGTATAACAAATTTCACCCACTTTGTATTTCTTATATGCAATTTGTGTTGCAAATGCTGATTTTCTCTTAGGATAGATTAATATATCAACTCTGTTCGGAGAAATCATAGAACATAGCGTATATATCTGTGACTTTTTGGAGGCTATAACTTTTTTCTGCTAACAGGATCGTGGGCTCTACATAGAGGGAAAGGATTACACCTATGGGTCTATTGTTCTTTTAGTAATTCATTAACCTATGTGTATTTATATGTGCTTGATAAGCAATCTTATTTGTTGTGGACAATTTTCCTTATGTTAATAAAATTTACATAAACTTTATTCAAGCGTGTCGGTCAGCTCGTTCCAAAATATCTATATTCCATTGTTATAGTTTTCACGTCTGTGCGTCTAGCTGTCGTCATGTGTGTTATGCTGATGACGGTGTTTACACAAGACGGTAAAGCTCCCGATCGCTGAAAAGAACCAGATTGTTTGTCTGGGGTTGTCGACGACCGTGTCTGTTTGTACGGCAGATTACACAGGTGGTAGAAGCGTTTATCGCCTTTGCTGGACCATCCGTTGTGATTATTAAAGATAATCTGTCTGGGTAGACATCTTGGCGGAAGACATTACGCCAGGCAAACATGGTCACATGTTGTATGTTAGATGCACAAGATGTCACCGGAAATATTACGTCTTATTATAAAGAGGTTACGCGTTGGATATTAAATTTAATAATTTAAACTCGCGGGGGAGATTATGAATTTCAACACCCCAACCCACGTAGTGCGAAAAGAGCTTATGATTGGATTGAAGTGAAAGCCGCAATATACAATGAATCTCATTGGCAAGTTTACCGAGAAGTACAGTCTGTGATTTTAACTGGAAACTGAAAATAAAATCTAGCGAACTCCGAAACACAGAACAGACAGCTTCGCAACTTCAAACGAGCAACTCCAAAAAAGCCAGAAAGAGAAGGATTGGACCTAGAATTCCTTACTTATAAGTGACAGATCGAAGTATATGGGAAACTTAAAACCTTAAAAGTAAGCCTGCCTTTATAAATACAGAGACTGAAAAATTGATGGACCAGGACTTTAAATATCAAGACTGGAAACCTAGAAATTGGATCACCCGTCATCAGAGAAACTTTCCCAGACCTAGTGTTTCGCAGAACACCCGTGGAAGAGGAATTATAGTTTCCCAGGCCAAGTGTATTGCAGAACACCCGTCATAAGAAGGGATTCAAAATTTCTCAGATGAAATTGGTGATTGTTTCTTGCTAGTCGTGCGGAAAACCCGACAGCAGAGGTGACCACAGACTCCGACTGGAGCAGTGATGATTACATCACATGTGCCTCAAGTGTAGCATATCATTTTGTGAGATATATATATATAACTTGTTCATGTTAGTTCATGCACAAATCATTATTCGCGCTGTCCAGACACATTTTCCCAGTTAATACCAAGAGGAATAGTGGGATTTCTATTAATCTTTCTTGAGCTACGCTGTGTGCTCAAGAATTTAATTCTTCTGAGAGATTACCATTGGTGGGTGGACAACGAGAAGATGCGTCTGTTAAGCTTCCAACTCAGTGTACTTAGCAGAGGCATTTGTTTGTTTATTTTTCCAAACGTTCGTGGTACAAGACTACTTGTGGTTACAATCTATCAGACGGTTCGAAGTACTGAAGTTACTACGCCACTCGTGTGAGAGAAGTACACTCATCACCAAGAAGTGACGAAAACCACGACGACAGGACTCACCTAGAGTTAAGTTTTCTTGTAACATAGGCGAAAGCAACGGACTTTGATAAATCATCACCTACGTCTCAGTGACGAAAACTTCTATTTGTGGCAAAATTTCACTAATCTTTCCATATTTATATTAACTGTTAAAGACTAATTCATTATTAAAATTGTTACATGTTGTTTTTAAAACTAAACAATTATAGTCGCTTCAGTTTTATATGTTTTTTTTTTTTTTTTTTTTTTTTTTTTTTTTTTTGCGTTAATTCGAGGCGAAACTGTTATTATTTAGTCTAACCTGACATTGATTTTACGTGAGTATCCCTTTATTTCTTGTACAGAGACAGGTGTCCCTCGCCATTCAGGCAAATACTCGCCGATTTCGGAGGTACCCATTGCAGCTGGGTCGGCTCAGGAGCCGCCAGTCCCTGGTCGACGACACTTCTTCAAATGTCCTCGCCAGGTCTCGAGTTAATCCAGTCCAAATCCCGGTCGACGAAAAATCCTCAAATGCCGTCGCCCGGGTTTGATCCTGTATCACCCGGTCGCCAGAGCGGTGTTGTAACCACTACGCTAGCGCGGCTCCCAGTTTTATATGTATGAAAGCAAACGTATGAGCCAGAATATATATATATATATATATATATATATATATATATATATATATATATATATATATATATATATATATACCTAGACATATATTTACCTCTAAACAGAGCTATTCCAATATAAGAGGAATTCGCTGAATTAACTCAGCTGGGGGCTTGAACGGGCTAAAAACCATTGCTTAAATCCTTCACAAAAGGCGACGGACAGATATAAGTTAACCATTGCTCATCGCTATGCCGCATGGTTCTTGACTTCTGAATTATCTTGTGAATACTCCCTTCGGATAGAAGCGTCATTGCACTTCTATCTACATCTCTGCCAAGAGTAATCTTGTGCGAAGGTAAACACCTTTGACGACCAAGTTTAGATACTCTTGAGTTTTGGCCATTGTTGGACCACTACTGCAAAGCAGGGGAGGCAATCCGTGACAATGTAGAAACAGAGACATTGAACAAGCAATTAGAAGAAAGAATTGAGGATTTTGAAATGTGGATATACAGAATAATAGTGCACGTCTCATGGAAAGAGAAGACAACAAATGAAACGGTCCTAGAAAACCTAGGAATGAAAAGAGAATTAATGAAGGAGATCAAAATTAGACAGCTAAAATATTTTGGCCGTGTAAAAGGACATAACACCGGACACTGAAGACCATAACAGAAGGCAGAGTTGAAGGCAAACGTACAAGAGAAAGACAGCGATATAAGTGGGAAGATAACATCAAGATATGGACAGGAAAGAGTCTATCAGAGTGCACCATCAAGACAAGAGACAGGAAAGAATCTATCAGAGTGCACCATCAAGACAACAGACAGAAGACGATGCAGATTCATTGTGAATATGGCAGCTGTTGATGATAAGCTCCACGGAGAGCTGAAACACCACGAAAAAATTAGTTATTAATTATTATTATCATTATCATGATCATCATACTGCAATTGTTTCCGTTTCTTCTTAGAACATAAGAGTTGCAGTGTCAAGCGCCCATAATGTCTCAGTGATCTCCATTTGACTGTGCGGTCTGTACTAGTACTGTAAATACTTATTTCAAAGTAAACAAAGTTATCATATAGAGGGCAACTGGTCGATCTTGTGCTACCGCCAGATTCCAAGGCATCTTATGGCAGTTATATAGGTCAGTGGTTCTCACTGTGTGCTGTATCGCCCCACAGGAGCCATGCCATGTTCCTAGATGCCACAATAAGATGATAAAGTACCTTTTTTCCAGCTAATGGCGACTATGGGGGGGGGGGGGGGGGGGTATGAGCAAAAAAAGGTTGAGATCCTCTAAGTGACGGAAAGGAGATTGGGGGAGAGATTTGTAACCTAAGTAAATGTCGGACTCGTCCTCTCCACTGGCACTTACTAGAGCAGGGGTCGAGAACCTTTCCGTGACAAGGAGCCAAATATTTAATTCTGTGTTCATTTTAACAAATATAAGAGCCGCATAAAGAAAAATCATATGGCATCCCTCATTCACTAAGAGTTAGGTAGTAGAGAGCCGAGAGCCGCACGAGATGGCTCACAGAGCCGCATGCGGCTCGCGAGCCGCGGGTTCCCGACCCCTGTACTAGAATGATGTCCCCAGGTTTAAAGGTACATTTGCCGCATTTCCAGTTATGAGCTCGCAAGTTACCTTACTAAAATGTAAAGTTCCAGGTTCGTTTCCCAGTAGAGGGAATACAAGGTATAATTTATGGACATTTTTTCAGAACAAGTTGTCCTAATTGTGTCATCCCCCCCCCCCCCCCCCGGTCTCCTGGGTAGTGAGATCGGATACCTGTCCTCAGATAATGTCGAAAAGATAAGAGGTCCCGTGTGCAAGTTGCACAGGTTAAAAATCCCACGGCAGTTGGAAATATTAAAGAGTAGGCCATAAGGCCACTGCACTGCACAAATTTAAAAAACTAGAAACCTACCCACAACAGATATATTTATAGAATGTGTGATTCCTATATAAACACATTGGGATTCTCGCCGGTGCGACAGAGTTCGTGCATTGTGCTGAGATCCTCCTGATGTGATCTAAGGGAGGAGATCGGAGCACTGATGGAGCTGTCCGTGTGTAATGAAGATAGTCCGTCAAACCAAACCAAACCAAAAACTTTCGGTAAAATATTTAGTTTCAATTTTACACCGCTGTAAGGATGGGATTGCATGAATGCAGGTCGTGTGGCAGAAATTAAAGTTACATATATGATAGATTGATTCCAGATTCCAGATACTCTGAAACTTTAAAATAGACTTGGTTTTATCAAAGTAGGTCTTTACAGAGCTCAGTGTTTCTTAAAGTAGATTTCTACAGCTCCTGGGTTACCTACCCCTGGTATAGGGGATGTCTGTCATTCACTTGATGATTCTGAGTGTTATCATGTGATCTGTACATGATCTTCCTGTTGGAAATCATGAATGTTCCTCTTTGAGTTTGTCGCATAGAGATTATGATCAATAAATTTTCTATATTCTCTTCTTTTTCTACCCGTGTCCTTTACTTTATTATCGCTGTTATATCCTTTCCCTGTATTTTCGCATTCGTTCGTTTGCGAAAAATATTTTCTTTCCCATTCTCACTTTACCGTT
This sequence comes from Oreohelix idahoensis, assembly GCA_024509875.1. Classification (NCBI taxonomy): domain Eukaryota; kingdom Metazoa; phylum Mollusca; class Gastropoda; order Stylommatophora; family Oreohelicidae; genus Oreohelix; species Oreohelix idahoensis. The sequence goes on from JAMPIV010011134.1 coordinate 22,256, forward strand.
TTTCTTTCTCATACTGATACGCATTCTATTACGTAGATGTCAATCAGACGAGATGTGTGATTATGTTTCATACTCAGACATAGGAGGAGACTTTTGGCTAGCATTTTCACCTGTCACGAACGTTTCTCCGGCGTGAGGTGTGATAACCGTCATCTGCACGGCGCAGAATGAGACATTTGTCTGGTAATTTCCTCTGTCACGGCACTCGGGGCCAGTTTCGCTAGCAGTGAGGTGTCTAAGACGCGTTTGGCATGTTATTGCCAGCGTCTAAGGTACGTAGGTGTAATGAGAAGGGGAGGCTATTGCGTGGTTTTGGGAATAACGCACATCTTTGTCCGTTTCATAGATATAACTAGAGTTGGAAACCTGACTTCACGCACTCAGTAACTTCGCAGTTAGACTAGAACAACCTACGTTCGAGCCCTAAGAATCTCTGTTATAGAAGCAATTACTTGGTCGAATTGAATGTTCGATTTCTAAGTATCTCTGTTGATGATAGAGGGCATTAGTTGGTCGAAGTGGTTTTAGTTCTTAGTAGTTCTGTGTTGAGGTAAATATATTATATCTAGTATTTTGTGAAGTGTTTAAAGGGTTAAATCGCTTATTTCATGAATTTGATTTTACTGCTAAATAATCAGACGAGAATATTTTTTTCAACTAACTTATAACTGCATTGCTACATCTTGAGTATTGACGGGATACGTATGTATTCCTAATTCATGATGATTGATTTTATGAATATAACTTATTTCACGGGAAGTTTTAAATGATAAGTCAAGCTGTACGCTTGCAGTTAAAATGTAAGTTATAACGAGTACATAGTATGTATAATTATTTTATATGTGTTTTTTCCTCTATTTAGTGAAGAAAACTGGGGTTAACCCAAACTTTGCCAGCGTTAAATAAAGAGAACTATCTGTGAAGAACAAAAACATTCTGTCCTTAAAGACTTGGTCTATAACCTTTACAAGAACTTTACAGATTTTAAAGAAGTAACAGGCCCATCGAGCCTGATTTGATTCTTCCAGGGAAAAACCTCAAGTACATTTTAGCCCGTGCGGCAAGTAACATATTAACGTCAGTAACATTCCGACGGAGTTTTAACTAGTGGTGTGGTGACCAAATAAAGTCCTTTCCTGAAAGTAGACATCGACCTGACATTCCTCATTTCTAGAAACCAAAGCCATTTTGACACTGTGCTAGCTGTTAACGTACATGCCTGGACAATTTTAATGTGACAAACAGATATCCTAAAAATAGTAGAACCAAGACAACGTTCCCTGAAGCAGTGAATTCAACCCGTCTTTTTGGAACTGGGGTTATCTTGGCCACGGCTACCATTGAAGATTCTGTATATGCATGTCCTAAAAATTATGTTGCCAGATGCTGCTACCAAAGCTGTAAGTATGCAAGAGAGCACGTGGCCACGGCTGAGTGAATAGAGTGAATGCAGGTCTGAGTGTTTCTTTATTGTTGTATTTTGGCACCCATTTTGCTGTCTTAACCTTCTTTATGCAAGATTTGGTTGCTAACAAGATACTTTTCCTTAGGATAGATCATATTAATATCTAAGTCTGTTCATACCTTTAAAAGGGGAAAATCATTAGATTACCGCTAACGTATCCTTGATTCCTCGGGGCTATCACTTTCCTCTAACAGGACTGTGGGCATACCTTGAGGGATAAGATCATACTGTGGGTCTATCATTCTTGTAGAATTTTTATTGACTTTATGACTATTTGTATATGCTTTGATGTAATTTTTATGTGTTGTGATGAAATGTTAGATGATAATTAAAATTTCTCTTGAACTTAATCAGCGCGTTGGTCAGCTCGTTCCAAAATATCTGTATAATCATTGCTATAGTTTTCCCCACGTCTGTACGTCTAACTGTCGTCTTGTATGTGCGTGCACGTGAGTGGATAGAAATATATCTGTAATATATATATGTGTTTAGATTGTCTGACTCCTCTAAATCTGTCGTAGAAGATAGGTGAAAGAGAGAAGATTTCTCGATTTCAGAGACAGCCTCTATCACAGTCTACCATCTCACTCGTGGAAATCTATTTCTATTACTATCTCTCACTGTGACTATCACTTATTCTTATCTATTCAGAAGGGACCAACCCAAGTCTTAATTCCCCTATCGAAAATCTACGACAAATGTGGTCTCGTCCGAAGGATTTTGAACTTAGAATAGGAAGACGAGTACGACAAATGTGTACTCGTCTAACGGGATTTTGAATTTAGAATAGGAAGACGAGACGGCAAATATCAGCTCGTCCGTAATTTTTTTTATTCTGATATAGAGTAAGAGTGTGATCTCTTGTGAGTTTTGTATCTTTTAAAAATAATTTATCCCCTAGACGAAACGATCTGTTTATGAGCGTGCTGACCACACAATTAATAATTGGTTTTTCCACAACATTTTTGAGCATATATACATTTGAGTTACAGGTTGATTTTGTCGGAATATATGTTAATATTGATTTTGTAGTACTGAACGCTGGTAAAGATGTGAGTGTATAACATTCACAGGGTTCTGAAGCAGTAGGTGTTTGATCTAAGCTAAGGAGTGCGTTTCGGACTAATCTCGTCCAGATTTAATTGCCTCCCTTACCCGAACTGTCTTCAGGGGTAAACTTATAGTGGATTAAAAATTAAGGGATTTTTTTTTTCTCTTATAATTTTTGCAATAAATATTTTGTTTCCACTGCAGTAACTTAGTTTTCAGTGAGTAATCTTAACTACCATTTATTTGGCGTAGTCGTCTGCATTAGGTGCTTTATTGCTGATTAATAGCAGCGATAGTTAGATACTTTATTATTTTGGAGGAGGTATCCCAGGGTGAAGTATTTCATTTTTTTTTTTGTATTTTCTCGTAAGTGGTAGGAACCAGTGTATCCTTTTCTTATCTCTTTCTCGTCTAAGTCTCAGCCACTGATTTATTATGGCAGAAAGGGCGAAGCTTAGGCAGATCAATTCCTCAGGACGAGGCAAGAGAAGAAGGTTGGGAAGGAGAAGAAGAGAAAGGTTTTGTCAGAGACGAACTTGAGAGGTATGACGCGGAGGGAAAAGCAGCTGAAGCTAAAGAGGAAAAAGAAGAAGCTAGGAGGAAGGGAGAAGCAGCCGAAGCTAGAGAGCAGAGGAGAAGAAGAAGATAAATGAGGAAATGGAAATTCGCAGGATGCAGCATGACGAAAGAGAGAAGGAGAAGGAGAGACAGCATGAGAAGGAGAGGGAGGAGAGACAGCAGGAGAAGGAGAGGGAGGAGAGACAGCATGAGCTGGCACTTAAAGCTCTAGAGTCCCAAAGTCGTGGCGCTGCCTCTACCTCCAGCAATGGAGAGTCTTCTCCTCATTCTTCCATAACTGATCCTTCTAGCACTCAATCTACTCACCTCACTGCTATGTCTTTTGCGCTAGAATCTTTCCCTTGTCCTAATGAGAAGATTGACACGTATCTAGAAAAATTTGAGAAAATTGCAACTCTGTACGGTTTAGAGAGGTCGCGTTGGAATATGAAGCTTTCCCAGGCTTTAAAAAAATAGGCGTATGATGTTTACGCCAAACTGGAAAGCAGCCAACAAGACAACAATTATGACGTGTTGAAAAAAGCGTTACTGAGCGCTTTGAAATGAATGCTCGAAACTTTTTGCAACTGTATTGCAACAGCCGGAAGGCGAACGCAGAAACTTTTCAGCAGTTCTCGTCTCGTTTGAAGGGATACTTGACAAAGGGCCTCGAGCGTTCACAGCTCCCCTCTACCTATGAAGGTCTTGAGGAATTTGTTATTAACAGAACAAATAAAGAACACTTTGTCTGCTGATACCCGGAGATTTCTAGCGAACAGGGTGCAGAAAAGCTGGAAGACATCTTGGAAAAGTTTGAGCGCTATCAAAATGCGCTGGCCGAACTGCCGGCCACAAAACGTAAACCGACAGAAGAGCATTTTCGAAAGAATAATCTAGACCAAGTCTTCTCATATTTCTCATGCCTTCTAATCAGAATAACCACAGAGAAACTGGACCTTAAAAACCCCCCTCCTGAAAAATCCAAGTTCTACAAAAATTAAGTACCCCAACCACAGTAAACAGTCTGATCAACCCGACCCCCTACATGGCAGCGCGGCCAGAAAGGACAAGGCGACAAATGGAAAACCCTTGCGCACGGGACTAAGGATCAGAGCGAGCGCACCGAGCCGAAACGCATAGGATGCTTGCTAACAGTCTCGCAAGGCGGAATCATTGAAAGTGATTCCCAACCTGTAGAGGGAGAGAGACCCTCTACGCGAGGTACTGTTATATTGAACGGTTCTCAAACTTTGTGTTTATTTGACACGGGGCTTTCTTATGATTGCATTGTTGCCAGACACCTGGTTAAACCCGGTCAAGAGACAGGAGAGATCGTCGAACTTTGTGGAGTTCTTAAGAGTAAGGCACCTAGAACGCTTCCCATCGCACTGGTGGAGATCCACTCTGTGTTTGTCAGAGGCGTGATCAAAGCGGCTGTTATGGATGACCCCATCTACCCATTCATACTTGGCGGTAGATACGTGTTTATTGGGAAACAGGAAGAGCCGATTGTGGCAGCAGTAACTACAAGAGGGCAAACCAAGAAGGAACGGGAGCCTGCGCCTAATTTGTTACCTATGGAACTTAAAGAAGCGCAACAAAAGGACCCTACTTTGGCACCCTGCTTTAGGAAACTGCCCATGGCTAAGGAACCCAGACAGCACGGGGACATTTTTTCTAAGGATGGCGTACTTTATCGCAGAACGGGCAAGCCTGACCAAGGTTACAACCAGCTCCTAGTACCGAAACAGTGCAGAAGCCAAATCCTAGAAATGGGGCACTCTCTTCCCTTCAGCGGACATATGGGACAGAACGCCACAAACCAACGGATAACCACTCATTATTGGTGGCCAGGAGTAAATACTGATATTATCAGATATGTCAAATCCTGTGCCCAGTGCCAACGTGTGCCACCCAAGCAACGGGCACCCCCAGTCTCTTTGGGTGAAATGCCAATAGTGGGAACACCATTCGAACGGGTTGTGATCGACATTTTAGGACCCCTAGAAAGGACTAAAAGAAGGAACAGGTTTATCCTCACCTTAGTCGACACATGCACTTTATGGGCAGAAGCTATCCCGCTAACATGCGCAGATGCCAAGCATTTCGCAGAAGCCCTCGTGCAGATTTTCACTCGGTTGGGATTCCCTCAGCAAGTGCTGACGGATAACGGATCTCCATACCGAAACCTGTTGATGGATGAGATCATTAAGATCTTGAGGACCCAACACATCTACACTAAGCCATATACTGCGGCCGGAAATGTGCTCGTGGAACGTGTTAACGGAAACCTCAACATGATGCTACGTAAACTGGCACAAGTGAAACCTGACGATTTTGATCGTTGTATTCCTGCAGCTTTATTTGGCTACAGAGAATCTCCTCATACGTCCACCCGATTTCCGCCAGCTCCCCTTTCACTCGGCACACCCATTAAGGGTCCGCTTGAACCCCTACTTTGGTCGCCGACAGACCAGAAGGCTGCTGAGACAGTTGTCTCAGCAAGTAAATATGTGTCGGTTTTAAAGGAAAGGTTGAAACTAGGGTGGGACCTAGCAACGACTAACATTAAGCGAGCACGCACAAAGCACGCTAACCGATACAGGAAAGTCGCGAAAGAAAGAGAACTGGAAGCAGGAGAGAAAGTTTTGGTGTTACTCCCTACTGACCACAACCAACTGAGGATCGGATGGCAAGGGCCGTTTACCGTCCTGAAAAAGACTTCTAAGGCTAACTACCAGATCTCTATTCAAGGAAAGGAGAAGGTTTTTCCATTTAAATCTGTTAAAGAGATACTTGGAAAGACCAATGCCGACCTCCGACCATCTCCTGACGATCGCCAAAATTGACGACGAAGATGAACGTTAGTGGCAGGGAAATTCCACTGCAAGCACACGTACCAAATCTTTCAAAAATGTCAAAAAGCGGCGACGCTCTTTCAAGCGCGCATGGGAGATATTCCAGAGAAAGGAAACTTTGGGAGTAGACTTGAGTAGGAATTGTGGAGGCGAGATGAGAGGGGAAGAGGAACAGGACAGACACCCTGAAGCTACGGATATAGGAAATTTATTTCCATAACGTAGACATGGAGTGCTTCCATATCTTGAATTGTTACGGTATTTTTATAGACGCCGTCTGCTAGAGCGTGCAGTTTTGGGGATTGCAGCATTTAATATAATGTAAAGTATTATTAGGCTATTGAACGCTATACACACGATCGAATTATGACGTGTTAGCGTTGGTAGGTCACGCAAAAAAAGGTTGAGATCCTCTAAGTGACGGAAAGGAGATTGGGGGAGAGATTTGTAACCTAAGTAAATGTCGGACTCGTCCTCTCCACTGGCACTTACTAGAGCAGGGGTCGAGAACCTTTCCGTGACAAGGAGCCAAATATTTAATTCTGTGTTCATTTTAACAAATATAAGAGCCGCATAAAGAAAAATCATATGGCATCCCTCATTCACTAAGAGTTAGGTAGTAGAGAGCCGAGAGCCGCACGAGATGGCTCACAGAGCCGCATGCGGCTCGCGAGCCGCGGGTTCCCGACCCCTGTACTAGAATGATGTCCCCAGGTTTAAAGGTACATTTGCCGCATTTCCAGTTATGAGCTCGCAAGTTACCTTACTAAAATGTAAAGTTCCAGGTTCGTTTCCCAGTAGAGGGAATACAAGGTATAATTTATGGACATTTTTTCAGAACAAGTTGTCCTAATTGTGTCATACTCCCCCCCCCCCCCGGTCTCCTGGGGAGTGAGATCGGATACCTGTCCTCAGATAATGTCGAAAAGATAAGAGGTCCCGTGTGCAAGTTGCACAGGTTAAAAATCCCACGGCAGTTGGAAATATTAAAGAGTAGGCCATAAGGCCACTGCACTGCACAAATTTAAAAAACTAGAAACCTACCCACAACAGATATATTTATAGAATGTGTGATTCCTATATAAACACATTGGGATTCTCGCCGGTGCGACAGAGTTCGTGCATTGTGCTGAGATCCTCCTGATGTGATCTAAGGGAGGAGATCGGAGCACTGATGGAGCTGTCCGTGTGTAATGAAGATAGTCCGTCAAACCAAACCAAACCAAAAACTTTCGGTAAAATATTTAGTTTCAATTTTACACCGCTGTAAGGATGGGATTGCATGAATGCAGGTCGTGTGGCAGAAATTAAAGTTACATATATGATAGATTGATTCCAGATTCCAGATACTCTGAAACTTTAAAATAGACTTGGTTTTATCAAAGTAGGTCTTTACAGAGCTCAGTGTTTCTTAAAGTAGATTTCTACAGCTCATGGGTTACCTACCCCTGGTATAGGGGATGTCTGTCATTCACTTGATGATTCTGAGTGTTATCATGTGATCTGTACATGATCTTCCTGTTGGAAATCATGAATGTTCCTCTTTGAGTTTGTCGCATAGAGATTATGATCAATAAATTTTCTATATTCTCTTCTTTTTCTACCCGTGTCCTTTACTTTATTATCGCTGTTATATCCTTTCCCTGTATTTTCGCATTCGTTCGTTTGCGAAAAATATTTTTTTTCTCATTCTCACTTTACCGTTTTTTTTTTCTCAAACTGATACGCATTCTGTTACGTAGATGTCAGTGGACGAAATGTGTGATTATGTTTCATACTCAGACATAGGAGGAGACTTTTGGCTAGCATTTTCACCTGTCACGAACGTTTCTCCGGCGTGAGGTGTGATAACCGTCATCTGCACGGCGCAGAATGAGACATTTGTCTGGTAATTTCCTCTGTCACGGCACTCGGGGCCAGTTTCGCTAGCAGTGAGGTGTCTAAGACGCGTTTGGCATGTTATTGCCAGCGTCTAAGGTACGTAGGTGTAATGAGAAGGGGAGGCTATTGCGTGGTTTTGGGAATAACGCACATCTTTGTCCGTTTCATAGATATAACTAGAGTTGGAAACCTGACTTCACGCACTCAGTAACTTCGCAATTAGACTAGAACAACCTACGTTCGAGCCCTAAGAATCTCTGTTATAGAAGCAATTAGTTGGTCGAATTGAATGTTCGATTTCTAAGTATCTCTGGTGATGATAGAGGGCATTAGTTGGTCGAAGTGGTTTTAGTTCTTAGTAGTTCTGTGTTGAGGTAAATATATTATATCTAGTATTTTGTGAAGTGTTTAAAGTGTTAAATCGCTTATTTCATGAATTTGATTTTACTGCTAAATAATCAGACGAGAATATTTTTTTAAACTAACTTATAACTGCATTGCTACATCTTGAGTATTGACGGGATACGTATGTATTCCTAATTCATGATGATTGATTTTATGAATATAACTTATTTCACGGGAAGTTTTAAATGATAAGTCAAGCTGTACGCTTGCAGTTAAAATGTAAGTTATAACGAGTACATAGTATGTATAATTATTTTATATGTGTTTTTTCCTCTATTTAGTGAAGAAAACTGGGGTTAACCCAAACTTTGCCAGCGTTAAGTAAAGAGAACTATCTGTGAAGAACAAAAACATTCTGTCCTTAAAGACTTGGTCTATAACCTTTACAATAACTTTAAAGATGTTAAAGAAGTAACAGGCCCATCGAGCCTGATTTGATTCTTCCAGAGAAAAACCTCAAGTACATTTTAGCCCGTGCGGCAAGTAACATAGTAACGTCAGTAACATTCCGACGGAGTTTTGACTAGTGGTGTGGTGACCAAATATAGTCCTTTCCTGAAAGTAGACATCGACCTGACATTCCTCACTTCTAGAAACCCAAAGCCATTTTGACACTGTGCTAGCTGTTAACGTACGTGCCTGGACAATTTTAATGTGACTTAAACAGATATCCTAAAAATAGTAGAACCAAGACAACGTTCCCTGAAGCAGTGAATTCAACCCGTCTTTTTGGAACTGGGGTTATCTTGGCCACGGCTACCATTGAAGATTCTGTATATGCATGTCCTAAAAATTATGTTGCCAGATGCTGCTACCAAAGCTGTAAGTATGCAAGAGAGCACGTGGCCACGGCTGAGTGAATAGAGTGAATGCAGGTCTGAGTGTTTCTTTATTGTTGTATTTTGGCACCCATTTTGCTGTCTTAACCTTCTTTATGCAAGATTTGGTTGCTAACAAGATACTTTTCCTTAGGATAGATCATATTAATATCTAAGTCTGTTCATACCTTTAAAAGGGGAAAATCATTAGATTACCTCTAACGTATCCTTGATTCCTCGGGGCTATCACTTTCCTCTAACAGGACTGTGGGCATACCTTGAGGGATAAGATCATACTGTGGGTCTATCATTCTTGTAGCATTTTTATTGACTTTATGACTATTTGTATATGCTTTGATGTAATTTTTATGTGTTGTGATGAAATGTTAGATGATAATTAAAATTTCTCTTGAACTTAATCAGCGCGTTGGTCAGCTCGTTCCAAAATATCTGTATAATCATTGTTATAGTTTTCCCCACGTCTGTACGTCTAACTGTCGTCTTGTATGTGCGTGCACGTGAGTGGATAGAAATATATCTGTAATATATATATATGTGTTTAGACTGTCTGACTCCTCTAAATCTGTCGTAGAAGATAGGTGAAAGAGAGAAGATTTCTCGATTTCAGAGACAGCCTCTATCACAGTCTACCATCTCACTCGTGGAAATCTATTTCTATTACTATCTCTCACTGTGACTATCACTTATTCTTATCTATTCAGAAGGGACCAACCCAAGTCTTAATTCCCCTATCGAAAATCTACGAAAAATGTGGTCTCGTCCGAAGGATTTTGAATTTAGAATAGGAAGACGAGTACGACAAATGTGTACTCGTCTAACGGGATTTTGAATTTAGAATAGGAAGACGAGACGGCAAATATCAGCTCGTCCGTAATTTTTTTTATTCTGATATAGAGTAAGAGTGTGATCTCTTGTGAGTTTTGTATCTTTTAAAAATAATTTATCCCCTAGACGAAACGATCTGTTTATGAGCGTGCTGACCACACAATTAATAATTGGTTTTTCCACAACATTTTTGAGCATATATACATTTGAGTTACAGGTTGATTTTGTCGGAATATATGTTAATATTGATTTTGTAGTACTGAACGCTGGTAAAGATGTGAGTGTATAACATTCACAGGGTTCTGAAGCAGTAGGTGTTTGAGCTAAGCTAAGGAGTGCGTTTCGGACTATCTCGTCCAGATTAATTGCCTCCCTTACCCGAACTGTCTTCAGGGGTAAACTTATAGTGGATTAAAAATTAAGGGATTTTTTTTTCTCCTTAAAATTTTGCAATAATTATTTTGTTTCCACTGTAGCAACTTATTTTTCAGTGAGTAATCTTAACTACCATTTATTTAGCGTAGTCGTCTGCATTAGGTGCTTTATTGCCGATTAATAACAGCGATAGTGAGATACTATATTTTGGAGGAGGTATCCCAGGTTAAAGTATATCATCTTTTGTTTTGGTATTTTCTCGTAAGTGGTAGGAACCAGTGTATCCTTTTCTTATCTCTTTCTCGTCTAAGTCTCAGCCACTGATTTACTATGGCAGAAAGGGCGAAGCTTAGGCAACTCCTCGGGGACGAGGCAAGAGAAGAAGGTTTGGAAGGAGAAGAAGCGAAAGCTTTTGTCAGAGACGAACTTGAGAGATATGATGCGGAGAGAAAAGCAGCTGAAGCTAAAGAGGAAAAAGAAGAAGCTAGGAGGAAGGAAGAAGCAGCCGAAGCTAGAGAGCAGAAGAAGATTAATGAGGAAATGGAAATTCGCAGGATGCAGCATGACGAAAGAGAGAAGGAGAAGGAGAGACAGCATGAGAAGGAGAGGGAGGAGAGACAGCAGGAGAAGGAGAGGGAGGAGAGACAGCATGAGCTGGCACTTAAAGCTCTAGAGGTCCAAAGTCGTGGCGCTGCATCTACCTCCAGCAATGGAGAGTCTTCTCCTCATTCTTCCTTAACTGATCCTTCTAGCACTCAATCTACTCACCTCACTGCTATGTCTTTTGCGCTAGAATCTTTCCCTTGTCCTGATGAGAAGATTGACACGTATCTAGAAAAATTTGAGAAAATTGCAACTCTGTACGGTTTAGAGAGGTCGCGTTGGAATATGAAGCTTTCCCAGGCTTTAAAAAAATAGGCGTATGATGTTTACGCCAAACTGGAAAGCAGAAAACAAGACAATTACGACGTGTTGAAGAAAGCGTTACTGGAGCGCTTTGAAATGAATGCTCGAAAATTTTTGCAACTGTTTCGCAACAGCAGGAAGGAGAGCTCTGAAACTTTTCAGCAGTTCTCGTCTCGGTTGAAGGGATACTTGACAAAGTGCCTTGAGCTTACACAGCTCCCCTCTACCTATGAAGGTCTTGAGGAATTTGTTATTACAGAACAAATAAAGAACACTTTGTCTGCTGATACCCGGAGATTTCTAGCCGAACAGGGTGCAGAAAAGCTGGAAGACATCTTGGAAAAGTTTGAGCGCTATCAAAATGCGCTGGCCGAACTGCCGGCCACAAAACGGAAACCGACAGAAGAGCATTTTCGAAAGAATAATCTAGACCAATCTTCTCATGCCTCTAATCAGAATAACCACAGAGAAACTGGACCTTAAAAACCCCCCTCCTGAAAAATCCAAGTTCTACAAAATTAAGTACCCCAACCACAGTAAACAGTCTGATCAACCCGACCGTCCTACATGGCAGCGCGGCCAGAAAGGACAAGGCGACAAAGGGAAAACCCCTGCGCACGGGATTAAGGATCAGAGCGAGCACACCGAGCCGAAACGCATAGGATGCTTGCTAACAGTCTCGCAAGGCGGAATCATTGAAAGTGATTCCCAACCTGTAGAGGGAGAGAGACCCTCTACGCGAGGTACTGTTATATTGAACGGTTCTCAAACTTTGTGTTTATTTGACACGGGGCTTTCTTATGATTGCATTGTTGCCAGACACCTGGTTAAACCCGGTCAAGAGACAGGAGAGATCGTCGAACTTTGTGGAGTTCTTAAGAGTAAGGCACCTAGAACGCTTCCCATCACACTGGTGGAGATCCACTCTGTGTTTGTCAGAGGCGTGATCAAAGCGGCTGTTATGGATGACCCCATCTACCCATTCATACTTGGCGGTAGATACGTGTTTATTGGGAAACAGGAAGAGCCGATTGTGGCAGCAGTAACTACAAGAGGGCAAACCAAGAAGGAACGGGAGCCTGCGCCTAATTTGTTACCTATGGAACTTAAAGAAGCGCAACAAAAGGACCCTACTTTGGCACCCTGCTTTAGGAAACTGCCCATGGCTAAGGAACCCAGACAGCACGGGGACATTTTTTCTAAGGATGGCGTACTTTATCGCAGAACGGGCAAGCCTGACCAAGGTTACAACCAGCTCCTAGTACCGAAACAGTGCAGAAGCCAAATCCTAGAAATGGGGCACTCTCTTCCCTTTAGCGGACATATGGGACAGAACGCCACAAACCAACGGATAACCACTCATTATTGGTGGCCAGGAGTAAATACTGATATTATCAGATATGTCAAATCCTGTGCCCAGTGCCAACGTGTGCCACCCAAGCAACGGGCACCCCCAGTCTCTTTGGGTGAAATGCCAATAGTGGGAACACCATTCGAACGGGTTGTGATCGACATTTTAGGACCCCTAGAAAGGACTAAAAGAAGGAACAGGTTTATCCTCACCTTAGTCGACACATGCACTTTATGGGCAGAAACTATTCCGCTAACATGCGCAGATGCCAAGCATTTCGCAGAAGCCCTCGTGCAGATTTTCACTCGGTTGGGATTCCCTCAGCAAGTGCTGACGGATAACGGATCTCCATACCGAAACCTGTTGATGGATGAGATCATTAAGATCTTGAGGACCCAACACATCTACACTAAGCCATATACTGCGGCCGGAAATGTGCTCGTGGAACGTGATAACGGAAACCTCAACATGATGCTAAGTAAACTGGCACAAGTGAAACCTGACGATTTTGATCGTTGTATTCCTGCAGCTTTATTTGGCTACAGAGAATCTCCTCATACGTCCACAGGATTTCAGCCAGCCACGCTTTTATTCGGCAGACCTATCAAGGGGCCGCTTGAAGCCTCACTTTGGTCGCTGACAGACCAGAAGGCTGCTGAGACAGTTGTCTCAGCAAGTCAATATGTGTCGGATTTAAAAGGAAGTTTGAAACTAGGATGGGACCTAGCAACGACCAACTTTAAGCGAGCACGCACACAGCACGCTAACCGATACAGGAAAGTCGCGAAAGAAAGAGAACTGGAAGCAGGAGAGAAAGTTTTGGTGTTACTCCCTACCGGCAACAACCAACTGAGGATCGGATGGCAAGGGCCGTTTACCGTCCTGAAAAAGACTTCTAAGGCTAACTACCAGATCTCTATTCAAGGAAAGGAGAAGGTTTTTCCATTTAAATCTGTTAAAGAGATACTTGGAAAGACCAATGCCGACCTCCGACCATCTCCTGACGATCGCCAAAATTGACGAAGATGACGTTAGTGGCAGGGAAATTCCACTGCAAGCACACGTAATCTTTCAAAAATGTCAAAAGCGGCGACGCTCTTTCAAGCGCGCATGGGAGATATTCCAGAGAAAGGAAACTTTGGGAGTAGACTTGAGTAGGAATTGGAGGGAGATGAGAGGGAAGAGGACAGACACCCTGAAGCTACGGATATAGGAAATTTATTTCCATAACGTAGACATGGAGTGCTTCCATATCTTGAATTGTTACGGTATTTTTATAGACGCCGTCTGCTAGAGCGTGCAGTTTTGGGGATTGCAGCATTTAATATAATGTAAAGTATTATTAGGCTATTGAACGCTATACACACGATCGAATTATGACGTGTTAGCGTTGGTAGGTCACGCACCGTGACCAAGAGACGGGACCCTTTCTTGTATGACCGTCGAACTGAAAAGACGTGTCCTTGTATTCTTATAGTGTCGGGCATGGAGTGCCAAACAGTTATATTGTATTTAAGTATGGACATGGGTCAGTCCACTGTTACTATGAAAAGAGATGAAATGTTTCAGGTTAGTAATTGACTAAACCTAAGTCGGGATGAATTAACAGTCCTTATTAATTATATTTTGCCAGACGCATAATCTCACTGTCGGCCGTTGGGATCACCAACCGCGCGTACATATAGTTATGACGTTCTGCCTATAGTAATTCAAATTACGGGACAAGGACTGACATGCACAGATAGCTGATTCAATATAGGATTCAAATTTTATATATAATATTTCATGATCAAACATATGTGGATTGTTTTTTATGCGTAAAGATGTGCATTAAACTGTATGAACTCGCTAAAGGACTTATCACGTTCATTGAAGTTTACAAATTCAACAATTATGATATTCACAAGATTCTAAACCCACCTTCGCGTATTATACCATCAAGGCACAACAAAGAATAAATGAACGAAGCGATGCACTGGCCAATGAAAGTAAAAGCCTCCCTCCTTCAACAAAGTCTTCAACAGCACCTTCAACAGTGGTGCCCGGAATGTGGGAACGAAAAACAAACAAAAACAAAAAATGTTTCATGAATTTCGAATGAATTATTTACTTTCGATAAACAATCACGTGATATACTGAAGGGTGACCTATTACACATGGTTACTAATAAAGGTCAACCTGACGTCACAGAATCGTGTGTACTTGCCTAACTACCAAGATACAACCGCCAGCGTAGGCTATTCGAATGCAGATAAATTATCAAAGCAGACCTAAGGATGAAGAACATTTACTTGCCAAATAACATTTACCTACCAATGAGGAGCAGACATTTTAAGACATTGTTCTAGTCCGTTGGTGAACTTGGCATCGCCGGAGCATTAGAAAGATAAGTCTAATTGTGACCGTTGTCATTCATAAAAACAGTACTAAGTCCATTTCGTCTGTACAGGCATGTCTATTCTATTTTTCATATATATATGTTATATCTGTTTTCACCGTGTGTGTTGTTCTTAATTCGTGGGAGGTTGGGAGGAGAATTAAAACCAATTTCATGGCTCCCTGGACGTCCAAATTGGTTGTAATTGCACTATAGGGCCGTTAGTTAATTGCATTTAACGAAGAACCCATCGATGACTTTCCGATGATTTTGTTCGTTCGTATTTGCCATTAATTGACCTTGCATGTTAGGTGTCTAGTCTATTAATAACTGGTGTATTCTAGTGTATTTAGTTCCAATTTTTATTCATTTCTGTAATTTGTTCGTAACTATTTCGTATTTTCTCCATCTTTCTATAATTTATTTTAATTGTTAATATATGTCCGTTATAGAGTCCTGTGACGTCATCATTATCTGTACACATGTGTATTAACCTATATTTAGTTACCTTGAACTTGCAGTACTTCCTATTTTATGCTAGTTTTGTAAAAATCATTTTATTTGTGAAAAAAACTGTCATTGTCGTACCGTACTGTTGTTTTGTAACCCTTAGTTGATGAATTGTTTTCTTGTTCTTCATCTCATACATTATTCATATAATACTAATACTATAATTTGTTCAATAATAATCTTGTAATTGAATTTAATGAATTTTATGAAAATTTCGCGATGACTCAGGGACATTGCATCAATTTGCAGTAGTGGTCCAAGACCCTATTGATGCATTTTATATATTATGACTAAGGCACAATAGCAGAATATATACTGCTTAATTATTATAACTTTATAGTCTGCCTTGAGTATGACAGACATATTATATGTTAATTAGTACACTTTCCAGTACTACATTCTGACTTAGCACATATAATTAATTAAATAAAATAATTATATTGGGACAATACCCATAATTATTAAATACTAATATTAAGTGCATGATATAATTTCAGCATCTTAAATAAATAAATATCATAACCATTTATGATTTATATTAGTGGGTACATATAATATTTTTACAAAATATTATATTTATTGGTGGACCTTACAAATAAAAGTTCAATAATATTATAATTATTTAGAGTGACTATTCATACATTGAGTAAGTACAATAATTACTTAGATTTTATTGCTGATTATTACAGATCAATAATTACTTACAATATTAACGTCAAGATGCTTACCTTAGACCATTTTATTAAAAATGGGAAAGATTTTAATATTGAAAGGACAGGAACTACGTGAATATGCGGAACAACAACTTGCGAAATATAAAACAGAAATAGAGGAACTTGAAAGAAAAGAAGCAGAGAAAAAAGCTGCACTGAAGAAGAAGAAGAAGACCGTGAAAGTGGATATTGAAAAGGAAAATAGATTGAAGAAGAGAATAAATTGAGACGAGAGAAAGAATGCAGCAAAAAGGAGTTAATACAGATGCGTATGGCTGAAAAACTTAAAAGCTCAAGTAGCTGCAGCAAGCCAAAATAATACTGATACGCAGAATACTTCTTCATCCAACCAAAATAAGGGCAATTATTATTTCAAGCTACCACCATTCAAGTTACATGTTGATGATTTATCAGCATGGCTATTACGCTTTGAGGATGTATGCAAAGTCAATAACCTTAACAAAACTGCATGGGCACTCAAACTCAAGGAATTTCTGGATGGCGAACCCGCAAGTGCAGCACAAAATATTGATCCAACATTAGCCACAGACTATGACGCCATTAAGACCTTATTATTGTGTCGTTTCCACTTGAACGAAGAGGCCTGTAGATTACGTTTTAAAAGTATTTTGCCAGATAATAATAAGGACTTTACAGGTTTTATTGCGAACATACGCAATACTTTTAACAGATGGGTGGAACTGGCAGGTGTCAACAAATCATATGACAAGTTAGTTGATTTGTTACTAAGGGATAAGGTGTTATCCTCTGTCAGCCCACCGTTCTTTGCCTATTTGCAAGAACGTAAACCAGATACTATCGAGGAGTTGGAAAAAATTTCATTAAATTATTGTACTGCGCATCCGAATGCGAACATTTCTAGCTCTTTGATAAAGGAACCTCTTCCTGTGGCTTCTAATATGGCATACCACAGTAATAACAAAACAAGAACACACAGTGTAGATAGAAGTCGCTTCAAAGGAAATTATAATGTCAATTTTCATAAGGGACAGAATAATGTTAACAATAAAAGTGATTCTACCAGAGGAAGACCACAAAATAGAAATTATTCACCTCAGTCCAGATACAACAATAGTCAACGTAACGCAAGTCATAATCGGTCATATAACTATAATAATGGTAACAATTGGAATAACAATAATCATAGCTCGAGACATCGAGATAACAGTTACAATAGGGGACAACGAGATAATTCAAATGATTATTCTCGTCATCGGTCTCAGTCACGGAGACCATCACAGTTTGATCACAATGCAGGGGCGGCACTCACGGATGGTACGACCCCTAGTGTTTCTGATAATAATAATCAGTCACAATCTTCGTCTTCATGTTGTGCTGTTAACTTTAATGTGGCAAATAGTTGCCAAGATTGTAATGCTATTTTTCAGAAGGCCAAGGAAACTGTGCTGAATTGTGGACACCTTCATACAGCAGTTGGTCTTTCGGCGAACGACGGCACAGGCACCCTGATGTTCAATAGAGGATTAGTAAATGGTACTGTGGTCTCAGTTTTAAGGGATACGGGATCAACCACTATCGGAGTCCGACAGTCACTCGTTCACCCCAGTTTTGCTACAGGGGAACACATCAGGTGTATGACCTTCGGGGGTACTATTGAGTACTACCCCACTGCCATAGTATATGTTAGCACACCATTTTTTACAGGTAATGTCAAGGTGTGCATGTTACAGAATCCATCAGCTGATCTTACAGTAGGACGCATCCACGGCAGTAAGGATTGCACTCTTAAAGAAATAAATGAATGGGAGAGAAAAAATTTGCAATCTTTTAGCAACGCTAACGCTGTTGTTGCGATGGCTACACTTCGTGCCAATAAAATGAATACATGTGGCACCGCAGTTTCTAACTTCACTCTGAGTACTATCCTGGAAACTAATGAGGATGATGGATCTATTGTACAACATACTAAGGATACTCCATGTAATAAGACCAGTTCAACACAACCCAACAAAATGAAAAGATCATTTCGAGGGAGATATACTTTTCCTCGTCAGGTCACTACTGCCAATTCTGAAAATAAATGTTGGCGACAGGATCAGATTATAACTGATCCTAAGAAAACTGTTGCCGTTGTCAACATTGACAAAGATGTTACGAAGAAGAATAATATGGTGAAGAATAATGTTGGAGTTAGAAGGAACAAGGATAATGAATTTAAGACAAATAAGTCTAACGGCAAAGGTTTTACTTTGCCCACCCAAGACATGTCTACGACATGTAGGAAACCTAAATGATAGGTATCATCCTAAGTTCAGTCAGGATGATACATCATCCAATAAATATACTATGTCTATGGCAAAGGAGAAAGTTAACTTAGTTTATAGGACAAAGAATACATTTCATCATTGTGCACAATTTCGTGACAATGATACTACATATATTAGGAAAAATGTGTATTCTCGCACAGTGTTAGTGCGAAATCTGCCACATAAAACTACATGGCAGGCACTTAGAAATTTCTTTAATTTTACAGCAAACGTTAAGTTTGTTCGTCTTCTGCCATCTGTCGATGGTCAGAATAGCCAAGCTTTGGTTACATTTCGTAACAATCGTGACGCTCATTTGGTTATCAAGCGTGATGATGGTGTTTATTTTCATCACCGTTCTCTAAAATTGCAACTATTAACTGATTCTGCGTTACGCAGATAACATTTTGCAGTAACACTTTGATCATATTTTTTTTGATGACTCAGCATTGTCAGTCATCATTTCTTATCTTTAATATTCATCTATCCTAATATAGATTGATTTAGTGATTTTTTTCTTCTCGAAAAACATTTTTGATTCTTAACATCTTTAAATTTGTACACGTTTTCTGTCTTATTTTTTTTTTTTTTTTTTTTTACCATGCCTACAAGAAACAGTAATGTGGTTATTGGTATTAACTATGCTCAGCCCAATACAGCATAAGTTAACTTGTCATCTATCACGGCTGTTTTATCATCTCTATTAAAAAAAGACATGCCGGGGAAGGTGACATGGACTGGTGAATGTGATAAAATATTTCGTAAAATAATTGATATCTTTTCACACCCACCTATTTTGAGACTACCTGATGCTTCCAAAAAATGTATACTCCGTACAGATGCGAGTAATTACGGAATTGGCGCTTGTTGCTCCAATATCATGACGACATCCTTCATCCATCATTGTATGTCTCACGGAAACTGAAGCCGCCAGAAGTCAAATACTCCACTGTCGACAGTGAATTGTTGGCAGTCGTTTGGGCGATTACAAAACTGGAGACATTTTTGCTGGGGGCCCCATTCGTGGTCCAGACGGATCAGAAGGCTGTGGCATCACTACGACGGGCGAATCATAAAAGTCCTAAGCTCACCAGATTCGCTATTCTCCTTCAGCCTTTTGATTTCTCCATCGAGTACATTGCAGGAACAGAGAACATCTTGGCAGATACTCTCTCTCTAGAAACCCTTCTGATGTCGATTCATAAACAATAATAATCTTCGCAGAAACTTACCCAAGAGACATAGTACTATCGTTGCATTTTCGACATAGAAATGAACCATTGACTACAAAACAAGTATCTGCTTACTAGAGACATACGTTATACGAAATGTACGAAATCAAATGACAATGTGTTCGTATTTACGCCGGGACTTTGGTTAGTGTCCATTCAGGATGAAACTATTTGAAACAATTTCGGAAATAATAAGTGAAATCCAGTCGAACTAATTCGGTATGTGACATGAACTATTGGACGTTAAGAAGGTCTACATTTATTCTGAACCAGAACACTTGAACAGTTTTTTCGTTATAAAAATTCACAAGGATCAAGACTACGGATGGATCTTCATATCCAATGTTAATTAATTTTAATTTAATCGTTGAAGTAATGGAAACTAAAATGAAATGTGAGATAAATACCCCCCGCAAAAAAAAAATGAAATATGAAAAAAAATGAAAGAAAGAAAAGACAGCTCACACAATTCTTAGATAATATTCTTAGAATTACATAATCATATTGCATATTTAATAATTATGTTGACACATTACATACTAGTTTATTATTTAGTTAATTAAGTTAGATAGGTATTAACCACTTAACACAGATAATTAATGTCAAACACACATAACTAAGTTAAATTTATACATTATTTTCTTTCTCTACTTTACTTCTCATTTGGTTTTTTCTCACTTTTCTTTTCTCATGACATCGTCTTTCATTTTCTTGCATTAGATTTTCAATAACTTGATTCTTAATACACACTTAGTATAATTAATTAGTTTAATTTTAAATAGTTAGATTAGTCTTGACGTGACATTTCATTACGACAGACTTTAAATTAATTGAGTAATATATATATCAACATTACACATTTTCTTTTAGTTAATATAACATTTTTGTATAACATTTATGTATAACATGATCGTTAGTACTTTATATGACTTAGTTAGTCGACCAAGTCCCAATGAAAAAGGAGGAGGGCGGCCTGCATGGAGGCCGTAAGGAGGCAGGCCCTCCACCATGCAAAGGCACAACAGGCCAATCACCTGTTTGCTTTAAATCACGATTACTAGCAACACAAGAGAGAAAACTGGACTGATTCTAAAGGCGACGAACTGGAACGGACTACGGACTACGACTTATGGAACTTTAAACACAAGAAGTATAAATGGGAAGGAAGATAAGCTGGTGGAAGAGATGAGGAAAGCAAAACTAGGAATCCTGGCTATAACGGAAACAAAGAAAAAAGGACAAGGAGTCATGGATCTCGATGGCAACACGCTGCTCTACAGTGGTGTACCCATGTCTGAAAGAGCTAAAGGGGGCGTGGGTTGCATTGTGGCCCAAAATCAAAAAGATAGTATCAAGGGATGGAACTTTGTCTCGGAGCGCATTATGGTTGTTAAACTAAAAGAAGGAGAAACCATAGTCAACCTGGTCATAGTGTATGAGCCAAATGAGGATGAGAGAGCAGAGGTCAAGGAGGAATTCTTCGAGCTGCTTCAAAGGACAGTGGATGACTGCCTAGATGAATATATCATGCTCGGAGATTTTAATGCCAGAGTTGGAAATGACCATGCTAGATGGGGTGGAGTTATCGGAAGATATGGAGAAGATACTCTCAATAACAATGGAAAGCGACTCCTTAGATTCTGCAGTGAGCAGAATCTGATCATTACAAACACAAAGTTCCCCCATAAGCGCATACATGCATACACTAGATGTGAACCAACAAAGAATGAGAAGTCAGTGATCGACTATGCCATTGTTCGGAGAAGCTCATTCAAATATGTCCGAGATGCTGGAGGGGGCCAGAGATTGGAAGTGATCACTACCTGCTAACAATCAAAAGAACAACTGAAAGAGTTGCTCAGCCTAGGAACTGTCCAACATCACGCAAGAAACCAAGTAAACGAGCAGGAGAAATGAGCATTAGGACCTACAAGCTGAGAGAGCCAGAAATTAAGACCAGATATCAGGGGCTTATTGCTGCAGCGGTGAGCAACACAGAAGAACGGCCTGATGACTTGGAAACCCTCTGGATTAAATTCAAGGATATCATAAAGACAGCTGCTGCAGAAGCATGTGGTGAAGTCCGACTTGGGAACAAGAGAAAGAGGACACCTTGGTGGACAGAGGAAGTCAAAGAGAAAATAAGAGAGAAGAAAATGGCATGGAAACAATACTTAGGAGCTAAAAACACAACAGGACAAATGGAAAAATATAGAGAATATGTGACACTCAGAACAGAAGCAAAGAACAAAGTGCTAGCAGCAAAACAGAAGTCCTGTGAAGAATTTGGAGAAAAGCTAGAAAAAGATGCACAAGAAAACCAGAAATTGTTCTATAAGACCCTAAAGAACATGAGGAAGGAAAAACAATGCCCTCTCAAATTTATAAAGGACAAGCAAGGCAGATTGCTTACTGCCCCGAAGGAAGTAATGGGAAGATGGAAAGAATATTTCTCAGAACTCCTGGATGGTGAGCATGGTGAAGCATCAGAAATGATAAACACTAGCACAGAAGAGAAAACCAATGATGGTGAAGATGACATAAAGATGGAAGAACTGAAGGCAGCACTGGAGAAAATCAAGATGGGCAAAGCAGCAGGGCATGATGGTATAACACCAGAAATGGTTAAGTTCATGGGAGCACCAGGCGACCTATTGCTCTTAAGGGTTTTACAGGCAGCGTGGTACAATAAAACCATACCAAAGGATTGGGAGATTGCCATCATAACACCAATTTTCAAAAAGGGTGACAATCGACAGTGTGGAAACCATAGAGGCATATCCCTTCTCAGTGTCCCTGGTAAAATCTACTCTAGAATCCTAGAGCAGCGACTCCGACGCCTAGCTGAGCCACAATTGGATGAGGTCCAGTGCGGATTCCGAGCAAACCGAAGTACTCAAGACCTAATCTTCACACTCAGACAGCTGAGTGAAAAGGCCCTTGAGTATAAGAGTGAGGTGCATCTTTGTTTCATAGATCTGGAAAAGGCGTTTGACAGGGTCCCCTGGAGCAAACTTTGGGACTGTTTGGCAAGGAAGAATATTCCAGCACCTCTGATTCATGCTATACAGAGCTTCTACAAGTCTTGCAGAAATTATGTGAGGACAGCAAACCATAAGTCGTAAGAGTTCAGGACCACCACTGGTGTAAGACAAGGTGATATCCTATCACCTTACCTCTTCATACTCCTTATGGACGATGTCATCAAGGCATGTAAGGAGAGAACAAGAAAGTATTCAGTGGGGTACTGGAAGATGAGACAGGTCTATATTTCGGAGCTGGCTGTTGCGTGCATATTTTGACGCACATATTACAAAAATCGATATGGCTATTTAATATGGGAAAAATATAGACATTCATTCATTTGTGTATGAAAATGCTGTCTATGGTAAAAGCGAGAGAATCCATGTTTGATTCACACTTTTGATTATAGGAGTAATCGTTCTGGATATTGATCCGGCGCAAGGATATTGCGCTTACGTTTGTACTTATTTTTTAGGGCCAGAAAATATATTAATTTGCTTATTGTGTTTATGGCCTGAATTCATATGTATTACATATTATTAGTACAAGTAGAATCAGTCCTATATTGTATATTTTGGATGGGTAGGAGGGACTAGATTCTTGTTATTCCGGTCTAGCGGAAGTATGAGTTGTCTTGACAAGTCGTGATGAGTTCCGATGTACCGTGATAATGGCGGGTACGCACTTTTCAAAGGGCTGGTAGATTCTTAAGGAAATATAATTCATGAAGTGGTTTTCTTCTAAAGGAGATGGTATCTCTACTATAGTTTATGTTAGAGACTCTCCTAAGGTACGGTACAATGTATAATTCGGACTCCATGTATTGCCAGACCCTATTTTGATGATCTCATGTCGATTCGACCTAGATGGAACATTGTGCTTCGTATCGCTAGGGTCGTGTTTTGTATCGACGAAGATGACAGACTTTCCTGCAGCGGTTATGGCTACGTGAATTAACCTGATCACCGTAGAGCTGTATGGAAACATTTATGAAATCAGTTATATACCCATTATAAATTAACTCTGGCTTATATTCTCCTTCCTATGAATGAGTGAACGACAACTCAGGGAGGCAGCCATGTTAGATTTCGGTCATCATATGTTTTGATCACTGCCAAGAGAACAGATTATTTATCCTATTATCGGACAGTGACAGGGAGATCTCAATCTTGCTAGAAACCCCCCCTTCGTGGTTTCATAATATATACTACAAACTATGGACGTCAAGTAACTTTAGTTATTTACCGATCTGCCTTCACTGACGCGTTTAGTCAGATAGGGGGATGCGGCCATAATGTATCATGACATTGAACTTTTGATGTACTGCCCATTATTTCTGAATGTGTCATGACTTCAGATCTGCTATGTATACCTACAAATTGATATGTCAACATACCATGATGTACTCGTATGTCCCAGTGTGTACGTCTGATAAATTGAGTAAACAAAGATTCCAGCAGTCTGCATTGGTGCCTTGTAGACACATGTGTATGAGTGGTTATATTGGTCAGCACACGAACAGTACACCATTCGCGGTAATCACACTCTACACTTCTACTTCATACATACACCATCCTGCGTCGGTTGGAGTGACCAAGTTTAGGGCCTGCTTCCCCTGGAGCCTTTGCCTTCCCTAACTCAGGACTAGGGTGAGTTACCCATTTACAGCTGGGTAGACTGGAGCATGCCTGATCTCAACAACACACCACTCTTCCTTACAGAGCATACCGACTGACACTTTACAGAGTGGAAAGAAGAAAAGAAACTTTACAGTGGCGAGCCAGATTCCTGGGTCCAGCTTACGCAGTTTTGTGTTGAGAATCACAGTTTACAGCTGAAAGAACATTTGTTTGACCACATCAACACCAGTAGGACAGCTATACAGTCGATGTCAGCTTGACCTGTATTACCGATAGGATGCTGTATCTAGGTCAGCGCTTGTTGACAGTTTTTCGCTGTACAGACAGTATTACACAGGACAGTGGTATCAAGTGTAGAAAATATCTGGAGCAGTATTGTTGACATTTCTCAACGTACAGAAGAATCACAGTGTTGTTGAACATAAAGTGCATAGTTCATCGTTGGATCTTCATATGCTCAACAGAGAAAAATTGACAGTGTAATAGTTTAAAATTAAATCTATTACTGAATAAAGTGGCAAGTTATTAGTATTAAAATAAACTGTGCCTGCTTTACAACACTATACCTGCAACACATTCCATTCATGACATAAATTATATTGTATGCTATATGCTATTTATGCTTACATGTTATTTGTTATGTATTAAATTAGTTTATGTTCTGTGTGACTAGTACAAGGTATGCCGAGTGACATTGGTCTGGTACTAGTATTCTATAGGTACACATTTTCTTAATTGGAAATTTGTTAGCAACAATTTGCTGCTATTTCTGTTAGTTGTGTTGAGGTGCTCTTTTCTTCGTTGTTTTTGTTAATAATTTTGTGTTCCTTAGTTTTGTTTGATTTGTTTGTATAATTGTAGGTCTCATCTTTTCTATTTTTGATTTCTTTACACCCTTATGTTTATACACGGTGGCGTTATTTGTCTTGTTATCTTATTGCAGTTATCATCACGGATTCTGTGATCATTTTTTTCATTTCTCCTATTTAATTTAATTTGATCTCTGCAAATGTTTTCAGATTGTCTTTTCTTGTTTGTCCTTTGTGATGTCTTTAGTTGACATATGACGTATAGTGGTATACACTGATAGTATAGTACAGATCAGTACTTTATGATTGTTATTGTTATAAAACAAAATGTACAAGACCTTTGTAAGGCTTGTCTCCCAAAGTGATTGGTAAAGGGAAATATTTTTTTCCACAGGTACTCAAGTGATCTTTGATTACATTGAGGTATACAAGACCTTTGTAAGGCTTGTCTCCCACAGTATTTGAGATACAGTTATTGTTGTCCACAGGTACTCAAGTTATCATTGGTTATTATAAACCATACAAGTTTGGACTAAGACTAAGTCTATGGTATAGACTTGTCTCCCATTAAAATGAAATAGGGTAATTTATTTACTTTTTCAGGTTTCTGATTTAAGAAGACAATATGTCTACATTAGATTATTTTATTGCACAAGGAAAATCTCTTGATAAGACTGGAAAAGACTTAGAACAATGGGCTGTTGCTCAATATGACAAAGCATTAGCTGCAGAAGGAAAAAAAACTGCTGCTGCTGTTGAAGAAAGAAAAGCTGCTGCTGAGGAAAAAAAAGCTGCGGCTGAGGAGAGAAAACTTCAAATAGAAGAAAAAAAAGCTGCTGCAGAAGAAAGGAAAGCTCTAGCTGAAGAAAAAAGATTAGAAAAAGAAGCTGATACTGCTGCTGAACTTAAGAAATTGCAGATGCAAGTGGAGGAAAGGAGATTTGAGGCAGAACAGAAGAAATTAGAAGCTGATGCAGAACAGAAAAAAACTAGAAGTTGCTGCTGCTGCAGAACAGAAGAAATTAGAAGCTGCAGCTGAACAAAAAAAAATTAGAAGTTGCTGCAGAACAGAAGAAATTAGAAGTTGCTGCAGAACAGAAGAAATTAGAAGCTGCTGCAGAACAGAAGAAATTAGAAGCTGCTGCAGAACAGAGAAGATTAGATAGAGAAGCTGAAGAGAGAAAAGCAATAAGAGAACATGAGTTTGAATTAGAGAAATTAAAATTGACATGTATGAGTAATGTTAATCAGGCATCTGGTGGTAATGGTAAACCCTTTGTGTACAAGGTCAAAGTACCAGCGTTTAACCCTACCAGTGATGACATAACATTTTGGCTTTCTAGATTTGAACGGGCTTGTCGATCTCATAATGTTGACAAATCACAGTATGTGAATCAGTTGTCTGAAAATCTAAAAGGGGAGTCCCTAAGTAAGTTATATTTTGTTGAAGAGGCCGACAAAGATAATTATGATGCTGTTAGGGCAGCTTTGATAAAGAGATATCAGCTGTCTGAAGAAGGTTATCGTCTTTTGTTTAAAACAATGAGACCTGAGGTAGGTGTAGAATTCTCAGATTTCATCTCAAAAGCACGAATTACACTTTCACGATGGATTGAATTATCCAAAACAGAAAAAACATTTGATGGTCTTACGGATTTATTGCTAAGAGACAAGGTCATGTCTTCTGTAAATAAATCATTCCTAGAGTTCTTACATGAGCGTAAACCTGGTACAATAAAGCAAATGGAAGAATATTGTGACCAGTATGCCACGGCACACCCTGACATGATTCTTAGTAACTCTAACATTAAAGAGAGTATGCCAGTTGCTTCGGCAACAGAATATAATCAGAATTACTCACACAAATTCCAAGGAGCTAAAAATAAATTTGATAAAAAGGTTAATTGGAATAAGTATCAAAACCAAGATAACCGCTCAAATCAGAGTTCTTCTTTGAAGAACTGGAATCGGGCTGATAGTCCTCGACACGCGAGGGGTACCCATAATGTTAGAAATTCTCGGAAAGGGAGTAGCTATAGGAACTACCCAAGTGCTTCATGGAGACAAAAGAAACAATATTACAGGGATACTCAATATAATGAGCATGATGATTATGATCATGAATGTTATGATTCAAACCCAAATAGGGGTTATAACAGAGGCAATAATAATTATAGAGACAATTATAACCGAGGTAGATCACAACACAAAAGACATGGTAAATCTTATTACCAGGCTAACTCTGCACAACAGGAGTTCCACGACACCGATAATCAGAATAATGATAAAAAAGACTCCAACAGTGTAGCAAATTCCGCTTTCGATTTTGCTAGAGCATCTGAGTGTTCGCAATGCAAAACATTATTCGATCCAACCACAGTGTCTACTTTAAGCTGCGGTCACCCGCTTCCCGCTCTCCATGCGTCAATTGCGCATAATGGAAGGGGTGCTCTTGTCTTTAATAGGGGCCTAATAGATGGTACTCCGGTATCAATTCTTTTCGATTCGGGGTGCACTACCATTGGAGTGAGGCAATCACTCGTAAATCCTTCTCGAGCTACAGGCAATATAGTCAAATGTGTAACATTTGGTGGCACATTGGAGAAGTACTCCACTGCCATTATCAATATTGCTACGCCTTTCTTTACAGGAGAGGTGCAAGCATGTCTCTTGCCGAATCCGATCGCTGATCTTATCATCGGTCGCATTCATGGGGTGAAAGAATGCACTCCACAGCAAATTTCTAATTGGGAAAATGTTAATATGCAATCTGCTAATGCAGTAATCACTAGGGCTCAAGCTCTTAATATGCCACAATCTTCACATTCTGAAGATAATGATGCGCAGATCCAAGATGATCCCTTGGAGATTTCCCACGATTCCTTTATCAAACAGCAGGAAGATGATCCTACTCTAAAGAAATTCTTTACTCTGGCAACAAAAGGTGATCCGAATAAGGATACTAATCGTAAATCTTGGATTACGATGAAGAATGGCGTACTTGTACGTATGGTACAAGACTCCGCTAAGTCCATTCATTCTCAAATCCTTGTGCCTAAAAATATGAGAGTTAAAATCTTACAGCACGCTCATGATTCGCAGTGTGCTGGACATATGGGTTTTTCCCGTACTAAAGCTAGAGTTCTTCAATCTTTCTTTTGGCCTGCTGTGAATAAGGACATACGAATCTATTGTCGATCTTGTAAAGTATGTCAAGAGATTAAATCCAGAGGTCCACGCCATGATGCACCTATTCAGGCTGCAGACATTCCCATTCGGCCATTTCAAAAAATGGCGATAGACATCATTGGTCCATTTAAGATAAAGTCTGCTAGAGGACACCAATTTATTTTGACGTGTGTTGATATGTGCACACGTTGGCCGGAGGCTGTTCCTCTAAAGAGCATAACTACTGCTGATGTCGCAGATGCTCTTTGGTTAATATTTTCTCGTCTGGGGTTTCCAGCAGAAATATTATCCGACCATGGTACCCAACTCATATCGGATACCATGTCTCAAGTAATGTCGACTCTGAAGATAGAGAGATCGCTGAGTAGTATTTATCATCCTATGTCCAATGGGATGGTGGAACGTTTGAATAGAACTCTGAAAAACCTACTAGGTAAGATAACAGAAGATCATCCTCAGGATTGGGATAGGGTTTTACCCGCGGCTCTCTTTGCATATAGAGAGGTCGCCAACGAACATACAGGATTTTCTCCCTTTGAACTTGTCTTTGGCGCGAAACCGCGAGGTCCTATGTCCTTACTTCATGATCTTATAACTGCTGATAATATTGTCGATGACACAAAATCCTCTTATGAATATGTCATCGCACTTAGACACAAGATTATTGAAGCATGCAAATTGGCAACTGCTTCTTCTGAATTTGCGAAACAGAAGGCAAGGGAATTTGCCAATAAAAAGAGATGTTTGCGTCAACTTTGTCCAGGTGACAAAGCATTTGTCTTGCTACCTTGTAGGGAAAATAGACTTCTCATTTCTTGGAAAGGTCCGTACGATATAATATCAAAAGTTTCCGATGTTGACTATATCGTCGATATTGACGGGAAGCGTAAAACCTTCCACATCAACATGCTCACGGAATTCCATGAACGTCCTGATTATTTACAACCTGTTTTCCAGGCAACGGACGATTTTCCAGTCCAACATGGACAGTACTCATCTCTGTCAGTAATACAGGATGAGGAAACGAGTTTCTCGGATGTAAATTTACCTTTTCCAATGATTCCTCTTCACTCTAATGAATCATGGAAAGATGTTGCAATTTCTCCAGAATTATCTCCAGGAGAGCAGAAACAAGTTTCTACTATGTTAGAACAATTTCAGGATGTCCTTACTGACATTCCTGGTCAAACGGATGTCATTCAACATGACATTATTCTTACTGACCATAGTCCTATAAGAGTCAGACCGTATCCTATCCCGATACATTTTCAAGCACAGGTAGAGAAAGAGTTAGATGAGATGATAGAGTTAAAAATTATTGAACCATCCACATCAGCATATTCTTCGCCGATGGTTATAGTACGGAAAAAAGACAATAACATACGTCTTTGCGTGGATTATCGCAAATTGAATCAAGTGACTAAATTTGATGCGGAACCTATGCCTTTACTAGAAGAGCTACTTACGAGACTATCGAATTCTCACTTCTTTACTAAACTCGATTTGTCTAAGGGATATTGGCAAGTTCCACTATCCGAACACGCCAAACCGTTTACTGCTTTTTCGACGCCTAGGGGTCTATTCCAATGGAATTTCATGCCTTTCGGTCTTATGAACGCCCCTGCAACATTTGTACGCATGATGCGTCGAATCCTATCTCATCGCTCAGATGTCATTGCGTATCTTGATGACATCTGTCTTTTCAGTGATACTTGGAACGATCACTATAATGGTATAAATGAACTATTGTCTATCTTACGCGAGCATAACCTGACAGCGAAACCATCGAAAGCATGTATTGGTTTTAGCGAAATATCTTTCTTAGGACACCGTGTTGGTCATGGGTTCCTAAAAACAGAAGACCATAATACAAGTAAGATACTTAACATTTCTATTCCTAAGACTAAAAAGCAAGTACGAAGTCTCTTAGGTCTAATACAATTTTATGGACGATTCATCCCGAATCTGTCCTCCATTATGTCACCTCTTTCTTCCTTGCTAAAGAAAGGGTCTCCTAATGTAGTCCATTGGACTCAAGAATGTCAATCCT
Source organism: Oreohelix idahoensis (assembly GCA_024509875.1). Classification (NCBI taxonomy): domain Eukaryota; kingdom Metazoa; phylum Mollusca; class Gastropoda; order Stylommatophora; family Oreohelicidae; genus Oreohelix; species Oreohelix idahoensis. Next base: position 52,601 of record JAMPIV010011134.1, read on the forward strand.
CTTTGGATAAGGTTAAAACTATGTTTTCTACTTCACCTATCCTAGTATTGCCTTCTAAGGATAAGACATTTATTCTTCGTAGTGACGCTTCATCCACCGGGATTGGAGCTGCACTAATGCAAGAGTACTCTGGAACTCTGCATCCTGTGATGTATATTTCTCGGAAATTAAATGCCGCAGAGAAGAATTACTCGGTCCTAGACCGTGAATTATTGGCTATGGTTTGGTCAATCCTTAAACTGCAAAGATTTCTTCTGGGCGCGCATTTCATTGTGGAAACTGACCAGAAAGCTCTTACGGCTATTCAGAGTAAAAATCTGAAGAGCGCGAGATCAACGCGATACGCGATTGCTCTACAGCCATTTCATTTTTCGGTGCGAGCTATCCGTGGGTCAGAAAATGTGATGGCAGATATTTTGTCTAGATGCCCACATGATTCATAACTGTTATACAACTTTGATACAGTTGTTTCTATGTTGAAATGTGTACACATATGTAATATATCATATATTGATTGTAACACTACTTAGCGGTTCATTGATATTTATTCACCGCTGATCTTTCAATGTTTTTCGTCTTTGATGATCATGATGTTAAGATATCTTAGATGAAATTTATGTATAAACTAATGTGGAAATTGTGTCATTGCTAATATTGTAGTATGCGTTGGTGACACCTCTCTGGAAATATTTATACTTAGAGAAGTACTTTCTCTAAGGTCATAAAACTTATGCTTATCATCTGCGCATGGTATTGGTGCGTTGTGAGCCTATTGTATGTGCTCCTAGATGTATTTCAAAAAAAAAATGTACCATTTTTTTTTCCCGAGGGGTGTGGTAATCTGTTGCGTGCATATTTTGACGCACATATTACAAAAATCGATATGGCTATTTAATATGGGAAAAATATAGACATTCATTCATTTGTGTATGAAAATGCTGTCTATGGTAAAAGCGAGAGAATCCATGTTTGATTCACACTTTTGATTATAGGAGTAATCGTTCTGGATATTGATCCGGCGCAAGGATATTGCGCTTACGTTTGTACTTATTTTTTAGGGCCAGAAAATATATTAATTTGCTTATTGTGTTTATGGCCTGAATTCATATGTATTACATATTATTAGTACAAGTAGAATCAGTCCTATATTGTATATTTTGGATGGGTAGGAGGGACTAGATTCTTGTTATTCCGGTCTAGCGGAAGTATGAGTTGTCTTGACAAGTCGTGATGAGTTCCGATGTACCGTGATAATGGCGGGTACGCACTTTTCAAAGGGCTGGTAGATTCTTAAGGAAATATAATTCATGAAGTGGTTTTCTTCTAAAGGAGATGGTATCTCTACTATAGTTTATGTTAGAGACTCTCCTAAGGTACGGTACAATGTATAATTCGGACTCCATGTATTGCCAGACCCTATTTTGATGATCTCATGTCGATTCGACCTAGATGGAACATTGTGCTTCGTATCGCTAGGGTCGTGTTTTGTATCGACGAAGATGACAGACTTTCCTGCAGCGGTTATGGCTACGTGAATTAACCTGATCACCGTAGAGCTGTATGGAAACATTTATGAAATCAGTTTATATACCCATTATAAATTAACTCTGGCTTATATTCTCCTTCCTATGAATGAGTGAACGACAACTCAGGGAGGCAGCCATGTTAGATTTCGGTCATCATATGTTTTGATCACTGCCAAGAGAACAGATTATTTATCCTATTATCGGACAGTGACAGGGAGATCTCAATCTTGCTAGAAACCCCCCCTTCGTGGTTTCATAATATATACTACAAACTATGGACGTCAAGTAACTTTAGTTATTTACCGATCTGCCTTCACTGACGCGTTTAGTCAGATAGGGGGATGCGGCCATAATGTATCATGACATTGAACTTTTGATGTACTGCCCATTATTTCTGAATGTGTCATGACTTCAGATCTGCTATGTATACCTACAAATTGATATGTCAACATACCATGATGTACTCGTATGTCCCAGTGTGTACGTCTGAATAAATTGAGTAAACAAAGATTCCAGCAGTCTGCATTGGTGCCTTGTAGACACATGTGTATGAGTGGTTATATTGGTCAGCACACGAACAGTACACCATTCGCGGTAATCACACTCTACACTTCTACTTCATACATACACCATCCTGCGTCGGTTGGAGTGACCAAGTTTAGGGCCTGCTTCCCCTGGAGCCTTTGCCTTCCCTAACTCAGGACTAGGGTGAGTTACCCATTTACAGCTGGGTAGACTGGAGCATGCCTGATCTCAACAACACACCACTCTTCCTTACAGAGCATACCGACTGACACTTTACAGAGTGGAAAGAAGAAAAGAAACTTTACATCCACCTATGTCCCAGTCTTGACATACGGATGCGAGTCATGGGCAATGACTGCAACCCATAAAAGCCAGATCCAAACCTCAGAAATGAGGTATCTGAGGAAGGTGGTTGAAGTAACAAGAAGAGACATGGTACGCAACCAGACGATACGTCAAGGCCTTAAATCCTACCCCCTGCAGACCCAAGTAGAACAGTCCCAATTAAGATGGTTTGGCCATGTCTGGAGAATGGGAGAAGATCGGATACCACGACAAGCATGGGAAACAAAGAGCCAAGGATCCAGACCCCGAGGACGACCCAGAGTCCGCTGGGAGGACAACATTAGACAATCTTTGAAGGACCGAGGACTAGAATGGAACCAGGCCAGGAGGAAGACAGCCGATAGGATAGTCTGGCGCTCTCTCTTCCAAACCTCTACACCTCACGGTAGAAGGGGAACGACTAAGTAAGTAAGTAAGTAGTTAGTCGACATGACCACGACACTGTTCTAGAAAGAACATCGTAGGCCATATGTCGCATTTTTGTTAAATTTTTGAGATTATTCACTCAGATAGGTTTTTAAAAAAAAAATCTATCGAATAGATTTTTTTTCCCTCCGGTGGACAGGGAATTGTTACGGTATTTTTATAGACGCCGTCTGCTAGAGCGTGCAGTTTTGGGGATTGCAGCATTTAATATAATGTAAAGTATTATTAGGCTATTGAACGCTATACACACGATCGAATTATGACGTGTTAGCGTTGGTAGGTTGCGCACCGTGACCAAGAGACGGGACCCTTTCTTGTATGACCGTCGAACTGAAAAGACGTGTCCTTGTATTCTTATAGTGTCGGGCATGGAGTGCCAAACAGTTATATTGTATTTAAGTATGGACATGGGTCAGTCCACTGTTACTATGAAAAGAGATGAAATGTTTCAGGTTAGTAATTGACTAAACCTAAGTCGGGATGAATTAACAGTCCTTATTAATTATATTTTGCCAGACGCATAATCTCACTGTCGGCCGTTGGGATCACCAACCGCGCGTACATATAGTTATGACGTTCTGCCTATAGTAATTCAAATTACGGGACAAGGACTGACATGCACAGATAGCTGATTCAATATAGGATTCAAATTTTATATATAATATTTCATGATCAAACATATGTGGATTGTTTTTTATGCGTAAAGATGTGCATTAAACTGTATGGACTCGCTAAAGGACTTATCACGTTCATTGAAGTTTACAAATTCAACAATTATGATATTCACAAGATTCTAAACCCACCTTCGCGTATTATACCATCAAGGCACAACAAAGAATAAATGAACGAAGCGATGCACTGGCCAATGAAAGTAAAAGCCTCCCTCCTTCAACAAAGTCTTCAACAGCACCTTCAACATAAAGGGGGACGTTCTGTCGCATAGAGATTATGATCAATAAATTTTCTATATTCTCTTCTTTTTCTACCCGTGTCCTTTACTTTATTATCGCTCTTATATCCTTTCCCTGTATTTTCGCATTCGTTCGTTTGCGAAAAATATTTTCTTTCCCATTCTCACTTTACCGTTTTTCTTTCTCATACTGATACGCATTCTATTACGTAGATGTCAGTCAGACGAGATGTGTGATTATGTTTCATACTCAGACATAGGAGGAGACTTTTGGCTAGCATTTTCACCTGTCACGAACGTTTCTCCGGCGTGAGGTGTGATAACCGTCATCTGCACGGCGCAGAATGAGACATTTGTCTGGTAATTTCCTCTGTCACGGCACTCGGGGCCAGTTTCGCTAACAGTGAGGTGTCTAAGACGCGTTTGGCATGTTATTGCCAGCGTCTAAGGTACGTAGGTGTAATGAGAAGGGGAGGCTATTGCGTTGTTTTGGGAATAGCGCACATCTTTGTCCGTTTCATAGATATAACTAGAGTTGGAAACCTGACTTCACGCACTCAGTAACTTCGCAGTTAGACTAGAACAACCTACGTTCGAGCCCTAAGAATCTCTGTTATAGAAGCAATTAGTTGGTCGAATTGAATGTTCGATTTCTAAGTATCTCTGGTGATGATAGAGGGCATTAGTTGGTCGAAGTGGTTTTAGTTCTTAGTAGTTCTGTGTTGAGGTAAATATATTATATCTAGTATTTTGTGAAGTGTTTAAAGTGTTAAATCGCTTATTTCACTAGTTAGATTTTTGTGCAGAGTGCTTAATAAATATAGTCTGTATTATTTTCTAGTGACGTGTTTCAGTGGAAAGCAGAATAAATTATATTTCTAGCTTAAAATCATGCAGCTATAAATAAATTTGATTTTACTGCTAAATAATCAGACGTGAATATTTTTTTAAAACTAACTTATAACTGCATTCTACATCTTGAGTATTGACGGGATACGTATGTATTCTTAATTCATGATGATTGATTTTATGAATATAACTTATTTCACGGGAAGTTTTAAATGATAAGTCAAGCTGTACGCTTGCAGTTAAAATGTAAGTTATAACGAGTACATAGTATGTATAATTATTTTATATGTGTTTTTTCCTCTATTTAGTGAAGAAAACTGGGGTTAACCCAAACTTTGCCAGCGTTAAGTAAAGAGAACTATCTGTGAAGAACAAAAACATTCTGTCCTTAAAGACTTGGTCTATAACCTTTACAAGAACTTTACAGATTTTAAAGAAGTAACAGGCCCATCGAGCCTGATTTGATTCTTCCAGAGAAAAACCTCAAGTACATTTTAGCCCGTGCGGCAAGTAACATATTAACGTCAGTAACATTCCGACGGAGTTTTGACTAGTGGTGTGGTGACCAAATAAAGTCCTTTCCTGAAAGTAGACATCGACCTGACATTCCTCATTTCTAGAAACCAAAGCCATTTTGACACTGTGCTAGCTGTTAACGTACGTGCCTGGACAATTTTAATGTGACTTAAACAGATATCCTAAAAATAGTAGAACCAAGACAACGTTCCCTGAAGCAGTGAATTTAACCCGTCTTTTTGGAACTGGGGTTATCTTGGCCACGGCTACCATTGAAGATTCTGTATATGCATGTCCTAAAAATTATGTTGCCAGATGCTGCTACCAAAGCTGTAAGTATGCAAGAGAGCACGTGGCCACGGCTGAGTGAATAGAGTGAATGCAGGTCTGAGTGTTTCTTTATTGTTGTATTTTGGCACCCATTTTGCTGTCTTAACCTTCTTTATGCAAGATTTGGTTGCTAACAAGATACTTTTCCTTAGGATAGATCATACTAATATCTAAGTCTGCTCATACCTTTAAAAGGGGAAAATCATTAGATTACCGCTAACGTATCCTTGATTCCTTGCGGCTATCACTTTCTTCTAACAGGACTGTGGGCATACCTTGAGGGATAAGATCATACTGTGGGTCTATCATTCTTGTAGCATTTTTATTGACTTTATGACTATTTGTATATGCTTTGATGTAATTTTTATGTGTTGTGATGAAATGTTAGATGATAATTAAAATTTCTCTTGAACTTAATCAGCGCGTTGGTCAGCTCGTTCCAAAATATCTGTATAATCATTGTTATAGTTTTCCCCACGTCTGTACGTCTAACTGTCGTCTTGTATGTGCGTGCACGTGAGTAGATAGAAATATATCTGTAATATATATATGTGTGTTTAGACTGTCTGACTCCTCTAAATCTGTCGTAGAAGATAGGTGAAAGAGAGAAGATTTCTCGATTTCAGAGACAGCCTCTATCACAGTCTACCATCTCACTCGTGGAAATCTATTTCTATTACTATCTCTCACTGTGACTATCACTTATTCTAATCTATTCAGAAGGGACCAACCCAAGTCTTAATTCCCCTATCGAAAATCTACGACAGAGTTGTTATTTTATCTTGTGGGTTTTGCCTTCTTGCGGCGAGCATGTTTCTTTCAACCTATACTTAAAGTCCGTTGTTTATATCAGAGCGAATTTGCCATTAAAAAGAACGTGAACTCTATTAACCGAAGTACAACGTTGATAAATGTTAAGTCCTGAAAAGGACTAATAGTATCTATCTGCTAGAGTGGTGAAGCCCAGAAAAGGACTTGTCCTGAAAAGGACTGGTCGCTACGCTGCCTGTACCTCTGCAGGTTTCAACACATACCGGCGACTGTTATTATTGTTACTGTTGATTGTTATTGGTGAGCAGAATCTACGTCACTGCACTCCGGGCAAACCCATAGATGTTCAGTCTCCCTCAGCAAATGTCGAAGGGTATGAGTGTTAATTGTTCCTGTTGCATGTCGGGTGCATCTTCTCATATGTCCATCCCTGCTGGTCTTACGTTTTATTCCAAATTCCAGCAATCTTAGCCTTGATGATTCATTGATTGCAGTGGCACTCTCTAATAGGCGATCATTAATTACCATTAGTATCTCTCCCTTATCCATATCCAATGTCTCTTCTATGGGTGCACTTGAAGCTAGTCTGTCAGCTCTTTCATTGCCGCGAACCCTTGCATGACCAGGACAGGAGTTCCTCCATTGTTCTTGATGCTTTGAGGCTTCTATGGCGACTGTATAGAAACGACTTTGGTCTTCTGTCTTTCTGTGTTTTTTAATTGATGGTTTGTTCTAGCCTTGCACTCACTACTACCATTTTGTGTTTCTAACTCGATAATCTGTTGTAACCACATTCTAGTTTTTGTTGTTGTTGTTGTTTACAACATGTTATTTTGTGAAGCATCACTCCGGTCAGAGATTTTCCACTCACTTCCTGACGTAAGTACCTCGTAAGTTGCTGCATAGAGTCAAGTTGCCTTTCTTATGTTGTTTTATAATATGCCCTGCCTTGTAGCTCTTGGGGGTACCTCTTGTTCTCAGACGTTCTCGAAGAATCCTGAATTATAGAGTTGTAAACATTTTCATCGCTACCAATTTTTATATATACTGTACTAGTTTATTATTTGTATTAAAACGTCAACGTGTTATTGTAGCTTAGTTTTTAAATTCGTATGACGTTTGGAATAATTACCTCGAGGAATTAACTTATAATTGATCTATTTTGTAAAGAATGATGAATTTTATAGATCAGACTACATTAAGTCTTACAGCACGTGAGCAGTAAATTACAGCACCCGTGAGTCTCATTGTAAAATTGTGCTGTTGGTATGCGCTCAACTTGACCTAGAAACCTTGGTGGCAAAAGTTCAGAGAAGGGAGAATGGGTGGAGGGAAAAGAAAGCTGGACTGTGTTATGGAGATAATACTGTTTATGGGGAGGGGGGGGGGGGGGGTCGTGTTTTTTAGTTTACTATGAATTGTGAGTGCGGTTATGTGTTCGAAGTTGGATGGATGGAAGAGACACATTGCGGAACAGTATACAGACTACTTAGATCAGACACGGACTTTTATATGTGGACATGTGTCTTAATATAGCCGATGGATCTTGTGTCTGGGTTGAACGATGTGTGCGTCGTCAGAACGAGGCAAAACTCCTATTAAAAACAAAAAAGATGGATGTATAGACAGACAGGCAGAGAAGGAAGAAAGATGGACAAACAGACAGACAGACTGTGGGGAGGTAGGTAAGTTGATTGCAGTGCAGAAATGTAAAAAGGCAAAAATGCCTATTTCTTTATCCTGAAGAAATAAAGATTTCGTTCGTTCGTTCGTTCTTTAGTTCGATCGTCGTTCGTTCGATCGTTCGTTCTTTGTTTTGTTCGATCATTCTTATGTTCGATCGCTCGTTCGATACCTAGGTAGATAGACAGAAAGATGTATGGATGCATGAAGAGACAGATGGATGGACTGTTGAATAGAGGACTCGGCAAGCAGGAGGACTTTCTCACAAGCAGATACATAAAGGCAGGTGCAAGGCTGATGACCAGGGCAGACAACAGAACACAAATGATCACTTCTGAAAGAGTGGAACTAAAATAGAAGCCATTGTGTGAGTAACTAGAACGTTTTGTGTCCTCATTTTAAAATAAAACCCCCCATCGTACTCGTGTGAGTGGCTGCGCTGGCGTGATAACGGGAAGTTTAACAGTTATATTATTATTAATATAATAAAACCGCAGGTAGCAGTGATAATTCCAGTAGTTGTGACTGTTATGATAATTAGTAAGTTTAAAATACAGTTAACGTTACGAGCAGAAGTTCTTCGTCCAGTACCCAAAGCCATTGTGGGTACATGTACGCGAGCAGCACAAATGAAAGTGGCGAGTATTTGAGCAAGAATGGTGTCTTTAGAAAAGAACATTCTTTTAATATATTTGTCAGTAAATTAGTAGATTAAAATTAGTGGACTGATTGAGCCTGCCAAAATGTGGATAAACTAGAGAATGGAGCGCATCTCAAAGAAAGAGAAATAAGCAGATAAAGAGCTAGGAACGAAAATAGAATAATAAAGTTGGATATAATATTTTTGTGATATGGAAAGTCATCACACCTTGATGAGACACATAATGGTAGGAAGTGTTGAAGACAAACATGCAAGAAGATAACAGCGATAAAAATAGATAACATGAAAATATGGACTGAATAAAGCCCATTAGAGACATCAAGACAAGAGACAGGGCACGTTGGCTCCTTTGCAGCCGAGATTTGAATCGAAAGTGGCAGCTGATTTAATCTGATATGTAAAACTATTTCTTCTTCTTCTTCCTCTTCTTCCTTGTTCGTCCTGAAAAGGACGTTGGTAGCGTTGTGTCTGTTTACACCGGAGCGGCGATATCTGCACCTTTCGGCCGACACATCCGACATCAGCATGGCATTTTTTGGGACAGGGTTTGCCTTCCCTCTTCGATCCCTACTCTCTCAGCCAGACTGCAGTGATGCAGCCTGTTTCCAGGACCACGTGGAGGCGGAGTAGGGTCTTGGTCAGCTCTGGTTCGCTGACCCTGACGCAAGCAGTCAAGCTATGGGTCGCTGACTGCATTCTCTATTGCTGCATCTTTGGGTCCCAAACTATTTCATATTCCAGTGGTTCTCAAACTGTGTTTGTAGTTGAGGTTTTTGTCTTTTATATGTCTTTCCAGACGGACTTTGGTCAATAATGTTAGTTCGAATTCTTTAAAAGACATGGATTGAAAGAAGGGCCTGCAGTTTTGTGAAATTGCTGAAGTCTTGGTGAAGGGTGCTTGCAAGGGGGCCATCTACAGTGGTGGTTCAGTGTTCCGTATGGGCACAAAGGAAAATGATTTTGATGAAAACTGAAAGTGGCTAAAACATCTAGTGTCAACTGAGTGGAGAGTGAGTCGGTTCAAGACGTGGCTATGAAGGAACCAGTGACATGAATAAAACAAGAGATGAAAGAGGAGCCGGGTGCTCACACACTGAGGTCATCGATGAGGAGGTCAAAGCAACAACAGCATGCGCGCGTGCTGCGGGGGAGGTGTGTGCAAACTGTTTATTGGTTGGGGGGGGGGGTTCTTCTGGTAGGGGGGGAGAGGGATGTTAGAGAACCAAAGAGAGAGAGGGCTCGTTGTCAGGAGATATCTAGGTCACCAGTCAGATGACCTAGTTTCGTATCCAGATTTCCTGAGTCTTAAATGCGCAGAAATATTCCAGGTTGATTGAACTTTATTAACTCACTACTTTTGTTTCCCCTCCAACCTGGACAGCTTTTTTGTTTTCTTCTAATCCTTACACAGCAGTAAATTATAACAGCTGCATTTCATCTTCTATTTCTTTCACTTGTTTTCCGTCAGTAATTTAAAGGAAAACATTTGATTTTTTAATTAATTTTTGTTCCTGCACTTTCACGGATTATTTCTGTTCATACTTTTTTTTCAACATGCCTGACCCTCTTTGAATCTCTATTTATGCAGTTCTCTCTCTCTCTCTCTCTCTCTCTCTCTCTCTCTCTCTCTCTCTCTCTCTCTCTCTCTCTCTCTCTCTCTCTCTCTCTCTCTCTCTCTCTCTCTGTGTAACTTTTTTCATATCTCTCACCTGCCACTGTCACTTTTTGCGTTCTTTCCCACTGTCTCATCTCTCTGTCTATACTCTCTGATTCTGTATTACTCCATTCGCTGTATCTGGTTCTTTCTTTCTTCTCTTTCTATCTGTGTTGTCTTCGCCTAAACCCTCTCCGCGACTTCTCGTCGGCTTTCATCTGTCTGCCCATATCCTCTTTTTGTACCTTCGTCTATCTCTTCGCTCTGTTCCATTTTTTTGTACGTGCCTTTTGTGTTTGTGTGTGTCTCCGTTAGTCTCTTAGTTCTCTCTTTTTTGTTGTAAATCTTTTTTCTTTCCTTCTTTCTGTGACTCTTTCATTGTTTTTGTATCTTATTTCTTCGTCCATCTTTATCACTCTGTGCCTGTCTTTGTGTGTGTCTGCCTATCCTTTCTTGTGCCTTTTTTTCTCCATGTATACCCCTAATGCAAGCTACTGGACTTCCTTGTGTGACGTCAACGCCATCTCTCACACATGTTTATCCTTTATCCACGTTTATTCTTGACCCCACTTGTGAGGTTTATCATAGTCGATAATCGTCTTCATTCTTCCCCATGCATCAATCAATCAGACTTCCGACTCCCCTCCCACACACCTTCCTCACACGATCGTGTCTTATCTTAACACACATTGTCTTGTGTTTCGTTATATCGTGTTGTTTTTTCTTGGACTATGTTACACTCACACACACACACACACACACACACACAACCACACACACACGAACACAACCACCCAGCCACACACTCACACACAGAGCTACATAAGATACAAATGAACATATAAACTCACACGTAAAACCCACTAAACACTCATATAATTTTCCTCTTCGCACTTTATGCAGCATGGGACCACCATAACAGCTGGTTCCCCTTACAGGAAACCTGCATCAAGCATTCACATGCTCTTGTAGCGGTGATATCTGTAGCAACGTGTTTAACAGCGTGAGGTTGCCAGCCTTATACACACATTTTGATGTTAGTTGCCACGTAACGGAACACAAGTACTATTCTTTGCTTGTCTCATCAGCCATTTTCTGGCATGTGGTTCTTGTCAGTCTAAAACACGTAAAGGTAGCCTCACAGAAGATATTGCCGTAAGGGAATGAGGTGTTAGAGACTTCATTTGTACTAGTCTCAGCATTAAGAGGTGGCGGCGGGGGGGTTTCAGAGTCAATTATGTCCTTCATATGATAAGACCCGGGCACCGTCACGAGAACTGCTATACTATGGACCCCAGAAGGATGGCGAAAGAGAGGCAGACCAAAGACAACCTGGCGGAGAACAGTGGAGGCTGAGATGCAAATCATGAACCAGAGTTGGGGCTCTGCAGGAAGAATGGCCACCGACCGAGCAAAATGGGGACAGTTTGTTGCTGCCCTACAAGACGCCTCTAGGCGTGATGGCCACTGACTGCTTTGTCAATCAGGGGCTAAGGATCCAAGAAGAAGAATATGATAAGAAAGGCTTTGGATAACATTGAAGAACTCTGTTTCTCAAAACCATTCACGCCAAGTCAGAAGAGGTGTCGTGCACGGCCTTCTCCTCCTTCTCTCCCCCTCAGTATAAAGGATATAAAAGATACGAAAGGGTCTGACGGAAGACCACTTGTGATGATCAGATTGCCTCATGTTGTAACGACGCTCTGTATAGAATTTCCTATAAAGGAGTATAGATATCAGATGTACGTAGATTAAAAAGCCATAGCCCTTTTTATTGCCTTCCTGGGGATGTCAGGTCAGTGGCGATTGGAAAGCCGTAGCCTTATAGATTCACCTTCTGTGAGATGTAACATCTAAAGGCAGTTGGAAGTCATAGCCATTCTGATTGACTTTCTAGAGCTGTCAAAGTTGTAGTTCTTCTCATTGACATTCTACAGATGTCGCATCTGAGACTATTGGAAAGTTGTAGCTCTTCTGTTTGACCTTCTAGGAGATGTAAGATCTAAAGGCAGTTGGAAGTTATAGATCTTCTGATGGACCTTCTAGGCGATGTAACATCGTAAGGCTGTTGGAAGTCATAGCTCTTCTGATTGACCTTCTAAGAGATGTAAGATCTAAAGGCAGTTGGAAGTCATAGCTCTTCTGGTGGACACAGTGTCGCCTCACACAGTGTCACCTCACACAGTGTCACCTCACACAGTGTCGCCTCATATGTCTCTTTACACAATGTCCCTTCACATAATGTCTCCTCACATAATTATTACGCCCAGTGTCTCCTCACACAGCGTCTTCTCACACAGTCTCCTCACACAATGTCACCTTATACAGTGTCGCTTCACATAATGTCTCTTTACACAGTGTTCCCTCACCTAAAGTCTTCTTACACAAATACTACGCCCAGTGTCTCCTCTAACAGTGTCTTCTCACACAGTGTCTACTCACACAGTGCCTCCTCACACAGTGTCTCTCACAGTGTCTCCTCACACAGTGTCTCCTCACACAGTGTCACCTCACAAAGTGTCTCCTCTCACAGTGTCTCCTCTCACAGTGTCTCCTCACATAGTGTCACCTCACACAGTGTCTCCTCACACACTATTTTACAACTACACCATGACGTCCCAACCGGCTGACCTCAACGAATACAACCTAGTCCCTACGCATACTCCTCTGAAAGGAGGTCAGTATTTCCATTTTTAAAAAGACAGGGGTGTCCACAGATTGAAGTTTTTGTGCGGGAGGAGGAAAGATATCACTTTCTAAAGACCAGTACTTTTTTTCTCTTCCTGTATTTCTCGTTGCAGATCCTAAACCTTCAGACTTGTGCCCACGAGTTGTAATTATGGCCACTAATAACACGAGACTTACAGCCTCCAACGGGTGTCCGACTCTGTGGCCACTCTCTTTTGTCGCCCCTGGGGCAGGATTGTGATAATGTTGCTGCACTCCTGGATTTCAAAATATCTTTACCATATCTCTCTAGCCTTGTTTCTGTTTTTTTTTCCCCTCATTTTCCAACTCGCTGCTTCTGTCTTTCTCTCTGCTTTTCTTCTTTTTTCTTTTTTTTAAACTACAATCTTCCATTTAGTGTCTCTCCATCTAGCCTCCTGTCAGATGATGTTTGTCAGAATGTTCTAGAGAATTCTAAGAACGTTATTTGTTGCAGTATTTTTTTTTTATCTCTGCCATGTAGCATTTTATCTCGTATGAGAACATCTCTGTGTTGTAGCATTTGATCTACTGTTAGAAAAACTCTTGCCTTATATCATCAGTTCTCCTATTAGAACATCTCTGTGTTGTAGCATTTGATGTACTGTTAGAACAACTCTCGTCTTGTAAAACAAAGTGCATGTTAATATCAACTAGACAAAAATTACAAAATTCTGAGAAAACAACACTTCAGATCTATATTGGTACCTCACCAATTGAAAACGTTAATGAACATAAAGCTCTAGGAATAGTCGTTGACCAGCATCTAAATTGGAACTCACATGTTCATGCACTGACCAAGTAAATGGCACAGAACGTTTACCAGTTAGCTAAAATCAAACATTTCCTAGATGAAGATGCACGAAAATTGTTCTATATATCTCACATACAAACAAACCTTGACTATTGCTCCACAATCTGGGATGGTTGTTCTATGTCCAACACAAAAAGACTCCATTCACTACAAAAGCGTGCAGTGCATCTAGTTTCTGACAACTGCCAAACACAGTGTGTAGATCTATATAAAGATCTCAAAATACTGCCTCTAAGAAAGCGCTTTCTGTTCAACAAAGCTAAATTTGTTCACAAAATCCTGTCACAGAATGCTCCAACATATCTGTGGCCAATGTTCAAATACAATGAAAGACGCAGTCAACGCCTTAACAAAATACAAGTGCCCAAGCCTAGGCTTGACTTATTCGAGAAAAGCTTAGCTTACTCTGCTGCTCATCTTTGGAACTATCTTCCACATTATCTAAAACATAACAACCTCAGTCCCTATTCATACAATCGTAAACTTTTCGAATACTTTATGAGTTCTGATTATCTGCCCCCCTAATGTGATTATTTTTCCGAACAAATGGTATAATATCGAGTGTAGGTTTAATGATGATGTTAGTGCTTTTCAACATATTTTGTTTCATGGTAATACTTAGTTTGTACTTTTCAACATATTCTATTTCATGTTTATAATTAGATACTGTGAATGTGAGTATGCTATTAGTTTACCTTTATAACGTTGAATTCCTTGAATTGATGGGTAAAATATATGTGAGAATAAATGAAATCAGTATAAAAGACGAGAGAAAGGAAGGGCAGAATGTCAGACGGGCTTGTGAGCCCAATTCTCAACCCTTTGAAAATAAAGTTCGTTCGTTCGTTCGTTCATTGGTTCTCCTATTAGAACATCTCTGTGTTGTAGCATTTGATCTGCTGTTAGAACAACTCTTGTATCATCGGTTCTCCAATAAGAATATCTCTGAATTGTAGCATTTGATCTACTGTTAGAACAACTCTTGTATCATCGGTTCTCCTATTAGAACATCTCGTTGTTGTAGCATTTGATCTACTGTTAGAACAACTCTTGTATCATCAGTTCTCCTATCAGAACTTCTCTGTGTTGTAGCATTTGATCTACTGTTAGAACAACTGTTGTCTTATATCATCGGTTCTCCTATCAGAACATCTCGTTGTTGTAGCATTTGATCTACTGTTAGAACAACTCTTGTCTTGTATCATCGGTTCGCCTATTAGAGCATCTATACTATTATGCTATTTGATATTATGTTAGAACATCTGTTATCCGTGTCATCTGCTCTGCAGTTGGAATATTTCATGCCTTGTCCCATTTATTCTACTAACAATATCTATTCCTTGTTTAGCATCTGACTATGTATTCTCAGTCTGAATAAATCAACACCATTTAGTTCCCCATGGAGCATAAGCCTTCAACAAAAACATACAAGTCCTCCTGACTCGTGCCATCAGCTCAAGTTCTTTCCATGTCATCCTTATCATTTTCATTGTTGTCTCCAGTTCTCTTCTACTTCTGCCTCTCCAAAACTGGGGATTACAAAAACAAGGACTGCCTTGAAATGCTATCAAAAAGTTTCATCAGTGTGTGTCCTATTCATCGCCAGCGTTTTCGTCCCATCTCTTATTCTCTGTTTAACATTATCTCTAAGCATTATTCTCCTGTTAGAACATCTCTGCTGTGTAATATTTGCTCTTTTAATAGAACATCTCCAACTTGTAGCTTCTCGTTAGGTGTTGGAACTTCTCTGTCTTTTAGAATGTGTCTCCATTTCAACATCTCATCTTTCCTTATGTTATCCCCTGTTCTCCTGAAAGAACATTTTTCTTTTGGTGTATTATTTGTAATGTGTGAACACCTTCGTCTTGTGGTATTTGTTCTCCCGTTAGAACGTCTAATATCCTCTCTTCTTGTATTAGATACCTCTCTTATATCCTATCTTCTTGTATTAGACAATTTGATACGTCTCCTTTATCCTCTTTTTTTAAATTAGAACATTTGGTGCCTCTCTTTTATCCTCTCTTCTTATATTATGTGACGGTATTGCCTCCCCTGCTTTGCAGTAGTGGTCCAACAGTGGCCAAAACTTAGGAGTATCTAATATGGGCTTCAAAGGTATCTACCTTTGCATCAAGATTACTCTTGGCAGAGATGTAGATAGAAGGGTAATGGCACTTCTATTACAAAGAGACTCTTCACAAGATATTCAGAATAAGCGAGAACAATACTGCTTTGGCTGAGTATGTTAACTCTGTAATTCTGCCGACGTCTTTGCGAAGGATTTAAGCACTTATTACTTTCAGCTCGTTTAAGCCCCCAACCCCTGATTTACTCAGTGGAATTCTATTATTTTAGTATAGCTCTGTATAGAGTGTGTGTAGTAAATTGACTGAGACAAACATGCAGTAACTTTAAAATGATTAAATTGAAGTTAAATTTGTAACATTACAAGTAACAAAATTTAATAATCACTTTAGGTTTTAACAGTTGGAAAATAATTTGAATAGTTATGGATCAAGAACGTTATCATCACAGTCTTTAGAGAATGTGAGATGTTACAAGAAGTTCAAGTGGCAGCGTATATTTGAACTTAGCTGCCAATATGAAGCCGCGGTAGCATAGTGGTTAGTGCACTGGCTTCCTAGTTCAGTGGTCTATGGTTCGATCCCCAGATGAGGTGGGATTCTTTTAGGCCGCAAACGGCTCTTTGGTCAACCCTGCCTCAACTGGGTACCAGAGCAACTATGGGAAGGTTAAGGCGGCCGGCGTGAAGTTGACCACGTCACACCTAATGGGCCGATGGTCAAGAAAATATGGGCCTAACACCATATTCCCAATATGCCTCAATGGGCGTGTAACGGGATCCTTTACCTTTACCTTTTAGCTGCCAATGATGGTTCTGCTCCTTCTTATGGGTTGGTTCTTTTCACTCTGCTCAAGGTCGTCTCTGATCCCAGAAACGTCAAGGAGAGTCTACCACGTGCTCCCTTCGTCTTAAATCTTAGGCCACGGTTCCCTTCTTGTTCCAGAAATAGTACTTTCTGCTGGTACCACCAATAACTATGGTAAAAGAATAGAACGAAACGCTCTTCTGAGTATGGCGTTTTCCACCCCATAGTTATGGGTTCCTATCTTCCCATACCACCATCCAAATTACTCAGACTTTACCCTCGATGAGAATTAAATTTAATCCCTCGGGATAAAACTTTCTTTACATTTAAATAGAATAGCTTTCATAGTTACTTTATATTTAAATGAAAAAGTTAACAATACAGAAAGTCTGTTTACACATTCATCTCCATTGATTGAAAAGTTGTGACGGTATTGCCTCCCCTGCTTTGCAGAAGTGATCCAACCGTGGTCAAAATTCAAGAGTATCTATTATAGGCTTCAATAGAGTCTATCTTTACACAAGATTACTCTTGGCAGAAATGTCGATAGAAGAGTGGTAAAGCTTCTGTCACATGGGAGTATTCATAAGATATTCAGATAAGCGAAAACAATGCTGGCTGTCGCTAAGCACGTTAATTCTATAATCTGCCGACACTTTTATGAATAATTTAGCAATGGTTGTTCTAGCTCGTTAAGCTCCCACCGCTAAGTTAATCAGTGGAATTTATTATTATTATTATTATTATTATTATATATATATAATATATATATATATATATATATATATATATATATATATATATATATATATATATATATATATATATATATATATATATATACGAGACTGTGTGTTTAGCAACTTTGACTGAGACAAATATGTAGTACATTTAAAAGATTAAATCGAAGTTAAATTTGTAACATTACAAATAACAAAATTTAATAATCACTTTAGGTTTTAACAGTTGGAAAATAATTTGAATAGTGTTAATCAAGAAAAGTTACTCATCACGTTGGTGATGGTAGTGTGGGGTTATAAAATGTTCAAGTGGCAGCATATAGGTTAACTTAGCTGCCAATGATGATTCTAATCCTCCTCTTCATGGGTACGTTTTCTGTACACTGCTGTCACTCATCCCTGGTCAAGGTTTGTTGGGTGAAGCTCGTTTCCCAGGAAAGTCTAGGAGAGTCTTCAAAGCTGGTCGAGCGTCTTAATGCGTAAACCGCTTGTCCCTGCTTGCGCCCGAAATGGTCCTTTCTGTTGGTACCACAAATAACTGGCAATAGAAATAGAAACGAAACGCTCTTCTTAGTATGGCGTTTTTCCTATACAGCTATTCCCCCCCCCCCTTTTCCCTTTCCTCTTCTATTCTACCAACCCATGTCAGAATTTACCCTCGATGAGAATTAAATTTAATCCCTCGGGATAAAACTTCCTTTAAATTTAAACTGAATAGCTTTAGCTTTACATTACATTTAAATGAAAAGGCTAAACGTACAGATATAATATGTTTTACATTTACATCTCCACTGTTTGAAAAGTGTTCACAATATAAATTCATTTATGTTTCCTTTACATATACACTTGTGGAAAAGTTTCAAACTTCTATTAATTAAAATGAATATTTTCACATAGACATTTACGTTGATTTAAAGCGTGAAAACTCACATTAATTTTAAAGTGAATATGTTTATAGGGACATTTACACTGCGTTGAAAATGTAAGTCTTATACTTAGAATGAACATCATGTCTTTCATCTTTCCCTCCCTGCTCCATAGGGAACCTGGAACTACTTGATGCTTTTAGTTCTGTCTTACGAAACTACCAATAAAGCAATCACCAGCCCGTGCAGTGGTGGTTCATGAATCATCATTCTATACGCTGAGGTTGCCATCCTCAAATGACTTTGACATCCAATAGCGAGTTTCACACAATAAAATTCACGCGTTTCAAAAATGGACAGCAAAATTCAACAACGTGTGTGTATAAATTTCTGTTTTCGTCTAGGAAAAACTGGTTCCGAAACTCTCGAAATGTTGCAAACAGCTTTCGGAGAGTCCTGTTTAAGTAGATCTAAAACATTTGAGTGGTATTCCCGTTTCAAAAGTGGTGGTAGAGCAGAAGTAGAATCTCTCTCCAGAAAGTATGAAGTTCCAGTGCCCGAGAAGTACACTGGTATCACAAGTGAGTTACAGCTGTGAATACTCTGAGCTGGACAATAGATTTAGGCTTCAGAAGTATAAGTTGCTACTTTCGCTATCGTAACCCTATGTGATAATATAATTAAATTTGAAAAGGTAACTCAAAATTTAACAGTTAAAAATTTAACAAGTCAAATGAGTACAATTATCCAATTTATTATGTACATCTATATATTCTTGTAATGATAAATGGGTGTTGGAAGATGGTAAAATGTATGATTATTTACAGTTACAAATTAAAATAACTAATAGAAAAAGTCTTGGATTTATCTTCCACTGAATTTACAACAAAAGGATTGTCACATTATCTCTTGCCATCTAGTTGTCATCATTAGACAGTCGTTTTAGAAACTGCTCACAGGATTTGTTGGATGGATACAAAGAAACTCAACTTTAGCCACGTCTGCTCGAGGTTCCTCCGACACACTGGAGTACGGAAGACTTTCCTTCAGCCCGCCCTATAACTACGGGGGACTAAGGTGTTGAAGTTTGGTTGACCTCTAGGCTTCAGTGAGCTGGATCAACTTCTTCAAGTCTTTAGTTTCTCGATCAGGAATGATCATAAACATTGATCATAAAAACCTGGAACAAGAAGTAATAGGTGGCCATGTTGTTCCAACAATCTCACCACCAACTACTGTTCATGATGCGACCATGTCTTCAGTGTTTGTATATAAATGAATGAATCATGGTAGTATGTTACAGAGATAGCATGATAAGATAATGTATACTGTGCAGAATTAACAAATTACATGAATAAATCATAGGTTATGATACATGGGTACGATATAACCTTTGCCTTCCACTTATGGATGTCAAGTCACTTATGTACTTGCTGGTATGTCGTAAGCTTCCAGGCAAGAACTAGCCATGATATATGTGGCTAACCAATTAATGGTTATGCTTCCTGACAATGCCGGTGAAGGTTATCTCTGGTTAGCGTCATTCTCTTTTTTATTATATCTGATACAATCAATCAGAAATAAAATCTGAAATAAAATGATATTATTCATACATATATCTTTAATAAACTTACATACCCTCTTAGGATCTATAAGCTCACGGTGAGATTATTTTGGTTGAAGTTAATCTGCCCTGCATGCAGCGTGAAAAAATAACTTTTCTTGCAGATACTGTCTTCCAGTTTCTCACTTTGGCTTCTGGATTTGGTGTGTGTGATTTTCAACGCGTCCCTCTGTCCTTATATTTCAGTCTCTCGCGCGTACGAGAAAGCACCTCTAAAAGTCCCAAAAGATTTTCGTTTCATCTCCTGGTTTGAGGCTATTTGAAGCAATCTGTGTTTTTCCTGTACTTGTTTTTTTTCTTCTGTTCACTACACACTTATATTCTTCCGTCCTTTCTATGTATCATTTCCTTTTCCCCATATGAGGCTTTCATTACATATAAGTTTTATACAAATCCGTTGAGGCTTGTTAGTGTAATAAATTTTTAAAGATTATTAGCTAACTTTTAGCCGATGTGATGAAGGTGAAAAATATTAATTATCTTTAAAACTATTTATATTTGAATAATATCCTTTTGGATATAATTCCTAGTCTATCTCCTTTGTTGAATTATTTTTATTTAATATTATTCCAACCGGGCGTTCTCCGGTAGTTAATAATTTAATGTCCAGTAAATGCAAACTTTGAAAGTCCGCCATTCATTCTTATTAGCTATTTCATCATTCTTCGGTAATACTGTATGGCTTTTAACCGTAATTCACATTTCCCGTCTACTACAAACTTCAAAGAAAGACCGCCGCGCTGACCTTGCGCTGGTGTGTGTGTGTGTGGGAGTCGCGCTACACATTTTTTTTTTCCACAACAAAGCAAGAGGAACCAAATTTCGCTACAGAGCCCTCTTCTTTAAAACAGTGCATGCACAGTTAACTTTTTGGTAACTCATGCTGCAGTTTCTCCTTACTTTTCTGTTTTTCTATATCTCCTTTGATAGGATGACGACTTAAAAAATCGGGTCCAAGATTGTCCCGTCCTGGAATGTATCTCACATTGAACGAATATGGAGATAACAGTAAACTCCACCTTAAAAGTCGTGAATTTAATTTTTTTTTTTAGACACTGCTAAAAACATCAAAGGCTGGTGATCACTTTCCACAATGAAGTGTTTCCCGTAAAGAAAAGGGGCGAATTTGTTGATCGACCAGACCAAAGCGAGGCATTCACGTTCAACGGTAGAATAATTTCTTTCAGCTGTATTTAACTTTCTACTGGCAAACGCTACTGGTAATAGCATATGTGGCGGTGTGTCTGCCCGCTGTAGTAATGTTGCTCCGATGCCTACATTGCTAGCATCCGTTCTTAGTACGAATTCTTGTGTGAGATCGGGAAGGGCAAGGA
The DNA here is from genome assembly GCA_024509875.1 of Oreohelix idahoensis. Lineage (NCBI taxonomy): Eukaryota > Metazoa > Mollusca > Gastropoda > Stylommatophora > Oreohelicidae > Oreohelix > Oreohelix idahoensis. Next base: position 73,772 of record JAMPIV010011134.1, read on the forward strand.
TAGGTTTATTTGTCAGCTTATTTTTCAACTCTGTATAAGCCTGTTCACACTCCGCAGTCCATTGTATTTTATCCGGCTGACCTTTTTTGGTTAAGTCGGTTAATGGCGCGCACAATGAGTTGAAATGGGGTATATATTTCTGATAAAACCCGCACAGTGACACAAAGGATCTTACATCCTTCTTAGTTTGTGGTCTTGGTGCTTTTCTCATTTTCTCTACATTCTTTGGGTCCGGAGACATTTGCCCTGTAGAGATAGTGTGACCTAAAAATTCCAATGTCTCACATCCAATATGACACTTAGTTGGGCGTGCTGTCAATCCCGTTTCTCTCAATCTACCTAACAACATGGAGAGTGCTACTATGTGTTCCTCGAACGTAGTGGTAGCAATCAGAATATCATCCATGAAGTTGGTGATATGAGGATTTTGTAATGGTTCCAACAATTTCCTCATCATTCTGGTGAAGATACTTGGAGCATTCTTTAAACCAAATGGGAGTACATTGAACTCGTAATGTCCATCCGGTGTACTAAAGGCTAACAGTTTCCTAACTTCTGGTTTTACTGGTATTTGGTAGTATCCCTTGCTTAGATCTACTTTTGAAAAATACCGAGCCTTACTCAATGTAGCAAACAACTGATTGGTGTCAGGTAATGGGTCTACCTGAGATTCAGTGATAGCATTTAGTTTCCTATAATCAATGCATAACCTGTGTTCACCACTAGGTTTCCTTAATAGCACCACACTTGAGCTGTAGGGAGATTCAGACTTTGAAATAATTTTCTCTTTTAAGAGATAGTCAATCTCATCCTTGAGTGCCTGTCCTTTAGCATAAGGTATAGGGTATGTCCGCATACAAACTGGTGTAGGGTCAGTAATCGTCATGTCATACTCTAACAGATTAGTACACCCCGGCTTATCTGTGAGTACCTCAGCATGGATTTCTAACACCTCCTGAACCTTTTTCCTCTGCTCAAGAGTTAAATGTTCACTCACATTAACCTGAGCATAGCTTTCCGTAGTTGTTAGGGGGTATTCCATGGAGGAAATTGGTTCATCCTGCATTTCTGTTGCAATGGCCAGGGTCATGATATGTGCAACTTCTGATGCTTCCCTGTCATAATACTTTTTAAGAAGGTTGACATGATACACCTTCTCCTTTCCTTTCTTGTCAATCTTATAGTTGGTCCGGGAAAGTTTTTTCCAATATGACGTAGGGACCCTGCCATCCAATTTGCAATTTATTATTGCTGCTGGGCAACAGTAACAGAACCTTTTCTCCCACCTCAAGTTCCCTATCTTTTGCTGTTTTATTATAGTAAGCAGCCTGCTTCCTCCTGGCCTGTCTCAAGTTATCATTTGCCAGTTTCCAACTTGTTTTCAATCGAGATGTCAACTCGTTGACGTATTGGTATGAAGAAGTCACGGTTTCTTCTGCTTTTTCATCAGTCCATGTCCGCAACAATGCTTCCAGTGGACCTTTGATTGGTCGTCCAAACAACAATGTAGCTGGAGCCAATCCTGTGGAGTTATGTGGGACTTCCCTATAGGCAAATAGTGCTGAGGGTAAGTATGTGTCCCAAGTTTCAGGTTTATCACTAGCCAACTTTCTAAGGATTGAAATGAGCGTGCCATTGAACCGCTCTACTTGACCATTCCCTTGGGCGTGGTACGGGCTACAGTGATAATGTCTAGCTTGAAATAACCTGAATACTTCTTGTGTTAGCTTTCCCCTAAACTGAGAACCATTGTCAGTCAATATTTGATGTGGGAAACCTAATCGGGTGAATATTGTTAACAGTGCCTCTGCCACATGTTTCGAATCTATCGATGACATTGCTACTGCCTCTCCCCACATAGAGCAAGTATCGACCAAGGTTAAGATATATGCATTTCTCTTCTTGGTCCTACTGAGGGGTCCAACAATATCCACGGCAACACGTTCGAAGGGCGTTCCCATGATGGGCATTTCTCCCAGTGTTGCTGGTGCAGTCCTATGTTTAGGAGCTACTCTTTGGCATTCTGGACAGGATCTCACATACCTCTTTATGTCCTCTGTGATCCCTGGCCAAAAGTAGTGACAGGCTATCCGTTGTCCAGTGGCCCCTATTCCCATATGTCCACTGAAGGGTATAGCATGTCCTAGCTTCATAACCTGCTCCCTGTATGATTTTGGCACTACAAGCTGTCCATGTCCTTTTGGTCCTGTTCCAGCTTTTCTATATAGTAGGCCATTTTTCATATATAAGTCTCCTTTCTCTGGAGGGTTATGGCTTTTAGGTAATTTGCCAAAGCAAGGCTTCAATGTACTGTCAGCAGTTTGAGCCTTTCTCATCTCTTCTGGATGAGTATTTATGATAGTGTCCTCCTCTTTCTTAGAGCTTGCCCTGGTCTGGACTGTTGCCATCACTATGGGTCTTATAGGTTCTCCTAGAAAGACATATCTACATCCCAGTATTAATGGGTAGATAGGGTTGTCCATCACTGCTGCTTTGATCTCTCCTTCCACATAGCGAGATCTTATGTTGATACGGGCTATGGGCAGTGTCATGGTTCCTGCTCCCTTGACTGGTCCTCTGATTTCCACTGTTTCTGTGGTTATCTGTTCCGGACTCACCAGAGAAGAGCACACTACTGAGTCAAAGTCCAAGCCTGTATCATATAAGCACAGTACTTGGGTGCCATTCAAGGTCACTTCCTCACAGACAGGGGGATGATGGAGGTCCTTCTGACTATCTGCCAGGTCCTTCCTTCCCTTGTTCTCTGTTGTAAGGCATGCAGCGTGATGAGGAGGGTTTTTCCGTCTGCATTCCGCAGTATTGTGGTTACTCATTTGGCAAGATTTACACCACTTTCCTTCCTTTCTTGGAGGTTTCTTTTCTGATCCTAGAGGGTTTTTGTCTTTATAATCAGTTCTGTGTTTGTTCTTGTTGGAATTGTCCCTGTGTTCATAGTTGGTAAAGTTTTGTGAAGGTTTGAAGTTCTCACCCTGCTTCTTCTTATTTCCTGACACTTCTGACTGAGCTGCTTGATATCTTTCAGCCATGGTTAAAATATCGTCCAATCTCTCAGCTCCTTGCTCCATAAGAAATTTTCTCATTTCCTGAGGCATGGATTCTCTCTCAGTTGTTCCATCATGACCATTTCTTTTATATCTTGACATTTTCCTAAGCTAATCCATTTTGTCAGATAAGTTTCCAATCTGGCAGAAAACTGGTGATAGTTTTCTCCTGGAAGTAGCTTAGCAGTTCGGAATCTCTTTCTATAAGATTCAGAATTCTTTTCGTACCTGACCAGTAAAGCTTGTTTTAAGATTTCATAATCTTCCTGGTCTTCTTTTGAGAGTTTTAAATAAACATCGTATGAAACTCCCCTCAACCCCTGAGATAGCTTAAGGCTCCATTTTTCCTTTTCCAATCCATAGGTAGAGGCCAGTCTCTCATATCTATCCAGGTATGACTCAATGGCGTCCTCCTTCTCAATAAATGGATCCAGGTGGAAACTCATGGCTCCATTTGCTGTGCTGTGGTTGGAGCTCTCAGAGTGAGGTGAGCTAGCACCATGATTGCTAGCTGCTCCCTGGAGTTCAAGTTCCTTTAAACTTAACTCATGAGCTCTTTGTAACCTTCTTTCTTCAGCTTCAGCCTCAACTTCAAATCTTTTGGCTTCTCTTTCTGCTTCTAACCTTTTGGCTCTCTCTCTCTCTGCTTCCATTCTTTTGGCTTCTCTTTCTGCCTCTAATTTCTTAGCTTCAGCCTCAACTTCCATTCTTTTAGTCTCTCTTTCAGCTTCAGCTTCCATTCTTTTAGTCTCTCTATCTAAATATTTATCCACTTCAGTTGTGATATGTCGAATTAGAGCATCTCCTGTCATACCCAAGTCTTTTCCTTCCTGCATAATCGCAGCTCTAAACTTCACCAATTCAGCCATGATGCTTACTTACCAGAGGGTATATAATTTTATCTTCACTAACCAACTAACTTAATTAAAATCAATTAATTACTTTGAACAAGACAAATCCTTAAAACCTTGTGAGCGTTTCCTATTTCCTTCGTACTCAATGGTACTACTATTACGAAAAAAATTTCTAAGTTTTAGAATTTTTTCAAAAAAAATTTATTTTTACAAACTATTTGTGGCTCAAGATAGAAGAATACATAGATAGTGGCTCAGGATAAAAAAATAATATCCCGGACGCGCCCCCAGTGTAGCGAAAAGGTTTCCTATTATGATAATAGTAGTGGTAGAGCAGAAGTAGAATCTCTCTCCAGAAAGTATGAAGTTCCAGTGCCCGAGAAGTACACTGGTATCACAAGTGAGTTACAGCTGTGAATACTCTGAGCTGGACAATAGATTTAGGCTTCAGAAGTATAAGTTGCTACTTTCGCTATCGTAACCCTATGTGATAATATAATTAAATTTGAAAAGGTAACTCAAAATTTAACAGTTAAAAATTTAACAAGTCAAATGAGTACAATTATCCAATTTATTATGTACATCTATATATTCTTGTAATGATAAATGGGTGTTGGAAGATGGTAAAATGTATGATTATTTACAGTTACAAATTAAAATAACTAATAGAAAAAGTCTTGGATTTATCTTCCACTGAATTTACAACAAAAGGATTGTCACATTATCTCTTGCCATCTAGTTGTCATCATTAGACAGTCGTTTTAGAAACTGCTCACAGGATTTGTTGGATGGATACAAAGAAACTCAACTTTAGCCACGTCTGCTCGAGGTTCCTCCGACACACTGGAGTACGGAAGACTTTCCTTCAGCCCGCCCTATAACTACGGGGGACTAAGGTGTTGAAGTTTGGTTGACCTCTAGGCTTCAGTGAGCTGGATCAACTTCTTCAAGTCTTTAGTTTCTCGATCAGGAATGATCATAAACATTGATCATAAAAACCTGGAACAAGAAGTAATAGGTGGCCATGTTGTTCCAACAATCTCACCACCAACTACTGTTCATGATGCGACCATGTCTTCAGTGTTTGTATATAAATGAATGAATCATGGTAGTATGTTACAGAGATAGCATGATAAGATAATGTATACTGTGCAGAATTAACAAATTACATGAATAATTCATAGGTTATGATACATGGGTACGATACAACCTTTGCCTTCCACTTATGGATGTCAAGTCACTTATGTACTTGCTGGTATGTCGTAAGCTTCCAGGCAAGAACTAGCCATGATATATGTGGCTAACCAATTAATGGTTATGCTTCCTGACAATGCTGGTGAAGGTTATCTCTGGTTAGCGTCATTCTCTTTTTTATTATATCTGATACAATCAATCAGAAATAAAATCTGAAATAAAATGATATTATTCATACATATATCTTTAATAAACTTACATACCCTCTTAGGATCTATAAGCTCACGGTGAGATTATTTTGGTTGAAGTTAATCTGCCCTGCATGCAGCGTGAAAAAAATAACTTTTCTTGCAGATACTGTCTTCCAGTTTCTCACTTTGGCTTCTGGATTTGGTGTGTGTGATTTTCAACGCGTCCCTCTGTCCTTATATTTCAGTCTCTCGCGCGTACGAGAAAGCACCTCTAAAAGTCTCAAAAGATTTTCGTTTCATCTCCTGGTTTGAGGCTATTTGAAGCAATCTGTGTTTTTCCTGTACTTGTTTTTTCTTCTGTTCACTACACACACTTATATTCTTCCGTCCTTTCTATGTATCATTTCCTTTTCCCCATATGAGGCTTTCATTACATATAAGTTTTATACAAATCCGTTGAGGCTTGTTAGTGTAATAAATTTTTAAAGATTATTAGCTAACTTTTAGCCGATGTGATGAAGGTGAAAAATATTAATTATCTTTAAAACTATTTATATTTGGTACTTGTGCGTTAATTCACCGGGAAATTATAATTTTACAAATTTATTACCAAAACCGAGCACCGTACTCTTTCTTGACTGAAAAAGTGTCATTTCACATTGTCCTCTCCCCCTTCTCCCGTTGCTTAGAATTTTTTTTAAAAACACGCCTGCCGTTCGTAAGGTTGTAGTCACGTAGCACATTCTGCCGTAGGGGAGTGAAGTGTTATAGACTTCGATGTACTGGGTCCCAGCTTTATGAGGTGGGGTGGCCTGTTCCCTTCCTCGCTGCCGTTGCCTTCTCTAACTCAAGATCAGAGTGAGGTACCCATTTACAGCTGGTTAGACTGATGCGTGACACCTGTTCCCTTCCTCGCTGCCGTTGCCTTCTCTAACTCAAGATCAGAGTCAGGTACCCATTTACAGCTGGTTAGACTGATGCGTGACACCTGTTCCCTTCCTCGCTGCCGTTGCCTTCTCTAACTCAAGATCAGAGTCAGGTACCCATTTACAGCTGGTTAGACTGATGCGTGACACCTGTTCCCTTCCTCGCTGCCGTTGCCTTCTCTAACTCAGGATCAGAGTCAGGTACCCATTTACAGCTGGTTATGGAGTGTTAGAGACTTCACCATACTAGGTCCAGCATCGAGAGGTGGGGAGACCAGTTTCCTTCCTCGCTGTCTTTTCCTTCCCTAACTCAAAGTTAAGTACCCATTTATAGCTAGGTAGGCCCCATCTCTCGATGCTGGACGGGACTAGTATGGTGAAAGTCTCTAACACTCCCATAACCAGCTGGAAATGGGTACCTCACTCTGCTCTTGAGGTAGAGAAGGCAACGGCAGCGAGGAAGGGAACAGGTGTCACGCATCAGTCAAATTAGCTGTAAATGGGTACCTCACTCTGATCTTGAGTTAGAGAAGGCAACGGCAGCGAGGAAGGGAACAGGTGTCACGCATCAGTCTAACCAGCTGTAAATGGGTACCTCACTCTGATCTTGAGTTAGAGAAGGCAACGGCAGCGAGGAAGGGAACAGGTGTCACGCATCAGTCTAACCAGCTGTAAATGGGTACCGTTAACTTGTAGAAGTGATTCAATTCCGTTCTATTGGTTTATAAACTTTTAAAAAATACGGGGGGGGGGGGGGGGGGTTGATGGGGGGGCTGTCGTAAGCGAGAAACGCTTTTTTTTTTTTTTTTAACTTGCCTCCTTTTTTTTTTTTTTTTTAAACCAGCGGCACTCCCAAATCACAATGTGAAATCAACCTTTTTCAGTCAAGAAAAAGGACGGTTCTCAGTTTGGGTAATAAATTTGTAAAATTATAATTTCCCGGTGAATTAACGCACAAGAACCTTATATTTGAATAATATCCTTTTGGATATATTTCCTAGTCTATCTCCTTTGTTGAATTATTTTTATTTAATATTATTCCAACCGGGCGTTCTCCGGTAGTTAATAATTTAATGTCCAGTAAATGCAAACTTTGAAAGTCCGCCATTCATTCTTATTAGCTATTTCATCATTCTTCGGTAATACTGTATGGCTTTTAACCGTAATTCACATTTCCCGTCTACTACAAACTTCAAAGAAAGACCGCCGCGCTGACCTTGCGCTGGTGTGTGTGTGTGTGGGAGTCGCGCTACACATTTTTTTTTCCACAACAAAGCAAGAGGAACCAAATTTCGCTACATCGATAATAACTGGTGATGAAAGCTGGGTGTACGGATATGACCCGGAAACAAAGCAAATGTCCTCCCAGTGGCAAACGCAATCATCTCCTCGGCCGAAGAAGGCACGACAGGTCAAGTCCAATGTCAAAACCATGTTAGTAGCGTTTTTCGACATTGATGGCCTGGTGCATCATGAATACGTCCCTATAGGACAGAGTGTCAATGCTGAATTCTCCAAACAGTCCTGCAACGCCTCCGCGACGCTGTGCGCAGACATCGCCCTGAGAAGTGGCGCACAGGCAATTGGCTTGTTCATCATGACAATGCACCTGCACACAGGTCTGTCACCACAAACGCATGTTTGACGAAACACAACATTCCATTGCTCCCGCATCCTCCATACTCACCCGATCTTGCTCCGTGTGACTTTTTCTTGTTACCGCAACTTAAGAAAACAATGAAAGGTCGTAGATTCGATGACATTGAGCAGATTCAAGCCAACGCGACGAGACAGATGAGGGCTATTCCGCAAAGTGACTACCAGAGGTGCTTCCATCAGTGGCAGGAACGTTGGAATAAGTGTGTACACTCACAAGGGAACTACTTTGAAGGAGATAGAACCAAATAGTATGTAAGTCTACTTATTCGAATTTAAAAAAAATAAGTCCCGGAACTTTGTGAACAGGGGAGTATATATATGTTAGTTCACATGTTAGTAATAAAATATGAAATGTAAACACAACTTACGCCAATCCTGGCTACAGACTTGTCGCACAGATAAATAAAAGAGACGAACCGTTCTCTTACACTTGTCTGGGATTTCTTTTAATTTTACAATATATTGCCTCTTCTGACTCCGTTTTTCTTCAGTTTCCAAGTTCCGGTGTTCCTTGTTAAAATGTAGAGATTTACTGTGCTTTTTTAAGTCTTATCTGGTTCTCCAATAAAAGGTCCGGTTAACAAATGGGAATTATGAATCTAGTTCTTCACTCTGGCGAAGGTCGAATGTTGTCTTGGCGAGCGAGCAAATCACAGAGAAATAAAACTGTGAAATTGTCAGCCTATATTCCCTCCAATGATGTTATGAATCTAATCAGAAAGATCCAATCATTTTAAACAGGTCGGGTGTGGCACTTTCTAAATATTTCCTACATGGAAAATTTTTTCAAAAGGTCACGTCTCCCATATATGGTAATATGATGTATTGCATACACTCTCACCAACACAATTGTAGACTCATATTGTCTAAAATGTAATAAATCCATTATTGCTTTTTAACAAGTGGCCGGAAGCGATTTTATCACTCTAGTCTGCCCACAGGTGTCACACAGGCGGTAATGTTTGTATAGCAAGGATGACCCGGAAGCGCTTATGTCATAAGTTCCGCCTTGTGGATGGGTTATCATGTGTTTTGCCAGACAAACAAGTCTGGTTCTATTCAACACTCATTGTCGCTTGAAAAGATGGTCGGACCGATATTGTGATAAAATACTGTCTCTGACCGTCTAATAACCTGGCATAACTTAACACGTCATCGTGAATTGTGAATGCGACACAATAAGATAAGAATTACTCCCGTAGCAAATACTGCCATAGGGGAGTGGCGTGTTAGAGACTTCACCATGCTATGTCCAGCATAGATCAAAATAGTGAAAATACAAATGAAAAGGCATGATTTATGCCAAATAAAAGCGATGAATGAGAAAAATCAAGAAAAATAAAAGGATTCTGCAGGAGGGCTGAAGGTGTGAGAGATCACACAAAAGAGCATGTTCAGACGTTTTGTCACAAAAGTGTTCACAATATGAATTGAATATGTTTTCATTTATGTTTTACACTGGTTGAAAAGTTTAAAACTTACATTACTTTAAAATGAATATTTTCATTTAGACATTTACACTGGTTTAAAGCTTGAAAACTACATTACTTTTAAAGTGGCTATGTTTATAGCGACATTTACACTGCTTTGAAAATGTAAGTATTATACTTAGAATGTACATCATTTCTTTCATCTTTCCCTCCCTGCTCCACATGGAACCTGGAACTACTTTTAGTTCTCTTTACGAAACTATCAATAAAGCAATCACCAGCCCGTGCAGTGGTGGTTCATGAATCATCATTCTAGATACTGAGGTTGCCAGCCTCAAATGACTTGGGCGTCCTGTAGCGCTTTTCACACATTAAAAATTCACATGGTAATATATATATATATATATATATATATATATATATATATATATATATATATATATATATATATATATATATATATATATATATATATATATATATATATATATATATATATATATGTGTTAGTTCACATGTTAGTAATGAAACATAGAATGAAAAATGCACTACTTACTCCAATCTTGGCTACAGACTTGTTGCTCCGATGAATGAAAGAGACGAGTCGAGTCGGCCTCTTACAGCGTCTGGGATGTCTTAATTTGACAATAGATTCCCTCTCTGACTCCGCGTGTTTCAGCTTTCCTAGTCCCGGTATCCTTTATTAAAATGTAGAGATTTCCTGTGCTTTGTAAGTCTTATTTGGTTCTCCAATAAAAGGTCAGGTTAAAAAAAAAGGAATTTTGAATCTAGTCTTCACTCTGGCGAGGTCTGATGTTGTCTTGACGAGCGTGAAATTCACAGTGAAATAAAACTGCGAAAATGGTCAGACTATATTCCTATCTTACCACGCATTGTTGTTATGAACCTAATCAGAAAGATCCAATCATTTCAAATCATGCAGATAGGGTGTGATGATTTCAAAAATATTCCACGGGAAATAAGGTGCGTGAAGCAACTGTTCACGTAATACCATATGTGGACATCTGGGGCCTTGCATACACTCTTGCAAACACATTTGTAGACTCACGTTGTCTCAAATGTAATAAATCCATGATTACTGTTAAACAAGTGACCGGAAGCGATTATGTCACACTTGTCTGCCCACATGTGTCACACAGACAGTAATCTCGTTATCTGTCGTATGAGTACCCAAAAACTCCGTGTTTGCCGAGCTTGTTAACAAACGAGTCGCTTATCAGAGGTTTAATCTAAACACGCCGGCGCTTATCTTATCTTGTTGCTTCTCGCAGGCTGGGATAAACATTATCTGCAAGGAGTGTCACAAATGTTTGAACACACAAACTACTTGCTCCTTAGCCGATAATGATAAGAAATTGGTACTTTTAAAAGTACACAAATAAAATCAGTACAAAATATGTCTCTGATCCTGTCGGAGTGAAACCGAGATCGTGATGAGGTCGTCCATTTCGTCACATATTAGAACATTTGATGCCTCTCTTATATCCTCTCTTCTTATATAACACAGTCACTCTTGTATCCCTGTTAGAACATCTGATAACCTGATCTTGTAGCCTATGTTTTCCTGTCATCATCATCATTACCTTTCGGTTTTCCGAGGAGGACCGTCCTTTAATAAGTCAACTCGAGGAGAAGATAACATCGTAGGTGCAGGCGTAAACAAAAGCTAATGAACGGATCAGACGGAAGAAGGGATGGGACAATGCAGGGAATCAAAGATAGGCGCAGAAAATTTAACGCCTGAATTATGAACTCGTCACAGTCCCCAAACTTTTGTTAAGTACAGATCCCACTATGGAATCTTGAATCCTTAATCGACCACAGGCTAAAAATATATAAGGAAGTGATTATAAAGGCCCAATAAATTAACATTACCTTTTTATTGAACTGGTTAAATTCTTTAATAGGAAGGATGTAGATTTTGAGCATTAACAAGGGCATTGCTAATTGGTTGGAGATTAGGGAGTTTTAGTCACCACGCTCTTCATATTCATTCTATTCCTTTGCTTTGATAAAACAGCATTTACGTGGTAAGTAAGTAAGTAAGTAAGCTTCAACCATGTACAAACTTGGGAATGGAAGTAGAAATTGCTCAACTGCTGCACAAAGCCTGGGGTATTTTGTAGCAGTATTTCCAGATGTAAAATTGAGTCACATCAGGCATTTTTAGTTCTCATATGATTGTCATCTTTCGACCCCAAACGTTTAATCGACTCCCGATCGGGAGCCGCGCTGGTGTAATGGCTTTGGCGTTGTACTGGCGACCAGGTGTTCATGGTTCAAACCCGGGCGTCAGCGTTTGAAGAAATGTTTACGGCCGGAAATTTGACTGAATAACCTGAACGGCTCCTGTGATAAACCCTCTGTGGATGGGAAGGAGCGAAGCTCCTGACCGGGTTGGAAGGAAAGTTCTCAGGTTCCCCAGCCTCGCAATGACATGTCATTGGGCCGAAGGGCTGAAAGCCCAAGTGCCGCTGGTTAAAAAAAAAAAAAATCGACTCCCGATAGACCATCGGGGGTTTATCGACTGATTGAATGTCGATAACGGCCGTTTTGGGGACCCCTGATTTAGAGTCAGCAACATAATCTAAGCTGAGAATGTCAAGTTATTGTACCTCCCTAGTTTAAAGAAAAAAAAACCATAACAGCCACGTATATATCTATCTCTGTGTAAGCTTATCTGTCTGTTTGTCTTTCTTTCCATCTCTCTGAAGCAGAGGCATACTGTGCGGTCGGGTTATCTGGCAGTGCTCGAGGGCCAACAGCAGTGGGTAGTTACTCTCCCCTCGCCTTCATCTTTGTCAGATGGGTAGTTAGGGGTCCACATCACTGTCAGTCCGCCCTTGCTCTGAAGTATATACCTACCGGTCATTTTCTTGTAATGTGTTTGTCATATTAGATAAATTCACGTGCCAGCACGCACCGACAACCAGATACTGTTTTTATGTCCCCAGGTCCTAACGTTGACATTTCAGAATGTGGGTCAGTGGTGCTAATGTCTGTTTCTGCATGCTTCAAAATGTGGTCATGCTTTAAGATATCTCAGGGCATGTGGCCTTGCCCAATGTACTTCTTATTAGTGACGTCAAGAAAGCACAGTCAACAGGCAAAGTATGGTTTACAAACAGGCATAAACAGTGGAAATTTTTTTTTTTTAACTCACATTACGACACAATTGTTTTACCGAAGGTCAGTGGTCTGTGCAGTACAGAACGGAGATTTCGTCACGATTTTACAAAGTAGGACAGGGTTAGTCAAAAATTCCATCATGATTCATAATTTTAGAAAGATTCATACAACACCATCTAGTTCCCCAAGGACCATAGGCCTTCAAAAAATCCTACGCGTCTGCCTGGCACGTGCCATCAGCTCAAGATGTTTCCATATCTTTGTCATCCGTTTCATTTCTGTCTTCAGTTCTCTTCCCTACGTGTTTTTCAGTCGTCCTCTACCTCCCATACCCAGGGGGGTTCAAGGCCTTGTAATACTATCAGTAGGTTTAGTCAGTGTGTGTCCTATCCATCATTAGAGTCTTCTTCTCATCTGTAAAGCTTTTTTTTTTTTTCCTCCTAAAATAATGAAAGTAAAATTTCTACTTCCATTAAGTTCATTTATGCATTACTCAGAGTTGTCTTGAGTTTATAATATTAAAAAAAAAACTTTTTCATTATTTTTACGTTTTGCTTTTAATTTTCAAAATAACCGTCATATTCTACTGATGGTAATATAAAGATATTAATTTATAGCATGCGTCTGGACTGATTGGGGTCACAACAATCGAGTTTGACAATCCTCAGAAAAAAAAGACAAAGGTCGCGAGCACTAATGCGACAAATGATAGCCGTCATGCACTTGGAGAAATATCAGTACGCGATGTGGACTCTTACATAAATCTTGGCAAAAATAATGCCAAAGTTGGAGAAAATATAACGATTTAAAAACAAGGACAGAGAACGAACGAACGAACGAACGAACTTTATTTTCAAAGGGTTAAGAATTGGGCACGCAGGCCCGTCTTACATTCTGCCCTTCTTCTCTTTAAAAAGCACATGTATGTTGAGCATTATTTAAGCATACAACATTATCAAGGTAAAATAATAACATACATTTGTAACACCGAGGCATAATCAAATTTAAGCATGTTTAAAAAAAAAAGCACGAGAGGCTTTCATGGCACGGGGAATTATATAGAAATCGAATCAAATCATGTCCGATACACAAATAAATATCAACTCAAATTTCTAGGCAGTCAAATGAATGTAGTCAGCGAACCAGAGCTGACCAAGACCTTACTCCACCTGCAAGTGGTGGTCCTGGAAACAGGCTGCATCACTGCAGTCTAACTGAGAGAGTAGGAATCGGAGAGGGAAGGCAAACCCGGTCCAAAAAAACATGCTGTGCTGAAGTCGGATGTGTCGACCGAAAGGTGCAAATATCGCAGCTTCGCTGTAAAAGGACACAACGCAACCAACGTCCTTTTCAGGACGAACGAAGAAGAAATTGTATCGCTTTGAAACATGCAGAACACACATACATACACGCACACACGGAGGAAGTCGGCACAGACCTGCATAAATGGGTGCCTTTACAGAAAATAACACTAGAATGGTTTGACAAGATCATCAATGGGGCCTGTTTGAAAAAGCCACACGAATTCCTGTGAAACCAAGTAAGAAAATATGTTCGATATAAGAAACAAGCGGATATCATTACATAGCAGTTTTTGTTTTGGGATTCCCAGGATAAAGGAAATTGAATGAAACCCCAAAAATATATATCAATTAATCAAATCCCTTGTAGCTCACCAAGGAGCATAGGCCTTCAACAAGCACACCCCAAGTCGTACTGTCACGTGCCATCAGCTCAAGTTCTTTCCACGTTTTCCTCATTATTTTGGCTACTGTCTACAATTCTCTTCTTCGTGTGTTTTATGGTCTACCTCTTGTCTCTCTTTCCCTGTGTATTCCAGAACAATGCATGCCTTGTACGAACAACAACAACAACAGAAATGAGGCAGATATAAAAAGGATACAGAAGACATGAACAGAACTTGAACGAATGATACAGGCGTGAAAATATTAACTACCTATGCTCCACGTGAAGCTAAAGTGTAATGATGGCGGGGATGTACACCGGTTCCCAATTCTAGGCGCCGCCTCAAAGCTGGAAAATCGAAATATTAATGATGTCCCTGATGTTACCACACGCCAGATTTTAGTTTTGTTAAATACAGAAGACTCTAGCCTTGGGAAAAGGATTCCATTCTTAAATCTGGGTCGCAGAACCCAAATACAGCCATTACCGAATATGGCGCAAGAAGACAAAAGTCCCCACATGATCTGTTGAATGTCACACTTAAATACATTTGAGTGGGCGGAAATTGGTAATAAACTGCACTAAAGTAATACACACACAAATATTTAGTAGGGAGGCGAGAACAATGCCTGATCTCATACACTGTGGGTAAACTATAATATGTAATACGTCTTAAATAAAATTCCCAACATTACGGCCACAAGATATTCGCCAGGGACAAACGAGCAAAAACAGAAAGGAAAGTCCCCGAGAACTAAGTGAAATAGACGAAAATACATATAAATGATGACACAATCCGTAGATGATCGTGGCTGAAGTCGTTAACAAGATGGCTGCTATATAACTAAGGGTTTAACGAAACAGTCCGACACTGTATGTGACTGACATCGCTTTCATTAACTTGCGCATAGATAATGCCGACTGATGTTAATCCTGATGTGACACTGATTTACAATAATCGAATTACTGTTTGCAGAAGATCAAAGACCAAAAACAGCAATAAATAAAGTATACGGACGGATATGTAAGAAATGACACAATCTGAAGAAAGGAAAAAAAAAAAGAAGGTAAACGTAGTCTCATAGCAGACATTTCTAAGAGTGAAGCGTTAGCGACTTTATCAGTTTTTTAAGAAGTAAGATAACCAGTTCCTTTCCTTGCTACCGTTGCTTTTCCTAACTCAAGAGCAGAGTCAGGTACCCATTTATAGCCGGGTAGACGGGAGCGTGACGTTACCAGGTATCGAACTTGCAGCCCGGTAACTCTAACACGAGAGTTAAGCACTGTAACCACTCTGCCAATATGACGCTCAAGATAAAGGTAAAGTTAGTCCCATAGCAGATACTTCAGTAGGGGAGTGAAGTGTTAGAGACTTCACCATACACGATGCATTATCGAGAGGTGAGGTGATCAGTTCACTTCCTCGCTGCCTTTTCCTTCCAAAGACTCAAAGAGCAGAATCAGATACCCATTTACAGCTGGGTAGACTGAAGCATGTCGGTACCGTGATTCGAACCCGGCACCGTTGCCACGAGAGACCAGCGCCCTAATCACACTGTCAATCAGACGCTCAAGATCAAGGTAAGTTCAGTACAAATGGAATAAACAAAGAATGTCATCAAGAAATCCAAGATTACTCAACCTACATGTTAATAATACCAAGAATTAGCACGTCAAATAATTTACTACAGTTGACATTCAAAAATCCGGCAACCTCCGGACCTGAGGAGTGCCGGATTTTTTAAAATGCCGGATTTTAGAAGTTTTTCTTTATGTTTTTTAATATCATACACTGTTGAAGAGCCAATGTCGTATGTTTCACAAATGGTTCGCACAGACACGCTGCTATCAAGTTTTTTTTAGCATTTCCACTTTATCTGCGATCGACAACGCACGATGTTTACGTTTTACACCACTTCTTTTATTTGCTGAATCCATAATGGGGCTATACAGCAGCAAATAAATGATAAGATGAGAAGGAATTAGCAGGAATGTCTGTTAACACGTGCAAGCAAGACCCAACAGCTGCATCAAAACATAAACGGCTCCAGAAAACAGTGGCGCGCCAACGCTGTAAATTTAAAAATGCGCTCCGAAATCCATGCCGGATATCTGAAGGAACCGATGGCCGGATTTTTGAATGTCAACTGTACCTCGAAAGCGTGATTATACAGGGTGTCCGAAAAGTTACTGCGCACTTGAATATACGGCAGACTAGAGTAGCGGTTTTGATGTGAGAGTTGTCCGTTCTACCCTACAACAGACGAGAGCTATATGAAGAAGCGTGTTCAGGCATGTCTTGAGGCCCATGGTGGACATTTCCAACATCTGCTGTAGAAGAAACTGCTGCGTGGTACTGCAACGTTGTACGAGGTACTTTACTGCACAGTAACTTTTAGGACACACTGTATAAGATGAGTGAGGGAACACAGAGAATTTATTTGATGATTCTGACGACAGGAGATAAGCAAGAGTAACTTATACTTATTGAAGGCTATTGGGTAACGAGTATATTAATGTGCTGCACTGGTCTTGTAAGATATTTTGATATAATAGACAACAGTCTCAACAGTAACGTACGGAATGGCCAACTTGAATAATCTTGATCAACAGCTTGTTGTACGTTTTATCCCATTTAATATGTCACAATACAACATAAGTGTACTTCACTTCTTTTGAGAGCATATGATGATATGACGTTACACCAGTAATACAAATGTGATCAGTAGCATCCATAAGCAATAATGTCGTTGTGCCGGTTTAAAGTCAGAATGTCTATGTATCGTCTACAACGCCTTCATACTTTACAAATCCGTATTGATTCAAATCACTTACTGTCCATCTCCTTAAGCCACACACGATCAGGCACACATTCTTAATGAATTGAGTCAATTATCCTGACTCTGAAATATTTTATAACAATAAACACTGGTCTGTCGCTCTCACATAAAAATCCATACACTTCGAAAACACCAGCCAGACACAACTGTGCTAACGATCACCCTCGTTCCCCCCGCAGAAGACCCTGTCCACGTCATACACTAAATACCTGTGTCACACCCATTCCACAACTCGCACGCTTTTACAATCGAAGCGTATTCGCGTTCTGCTCCATTGCGCACAGCGATGAATTACCAGCCTGTGAGCAAAGTGATAGGTAACACTTTTACCCCGCCCCCCAGAGAAAACTGAAAGTTTTCCATATAGGAAGTCATTTTTAGAAAATGCGAGAAGTTACCGTCCAGTCTATGTCATACCTGAGCAACAGTCTATGGAATGTAGTCAGCACCATGGAAAAATGAGAAAAATCAATGAAAATGTGAAGAAATATGATAGTGAAATGGTGAAGTTTTGGAAAATGAAATATCTGAATGCATTTAATTAAAAGATGAATGAAATGAAAGATCTAACTAATTAAATAGTATTAAGTAAGTATAATAATTACGTTAATGTAAATGTCCACATGAATGTGTGTGTGCTGTCTGTAGCATTGTGTAAAACTAATTAACTATAGTTACTGAGTGTCTTCAATGATATGTTCTTCTTTCATTAGTGTGAAAGCTTACTATTTGCAATTTTAGCACTTTAGAGTCACATAACTGGTTTAAGTAATAACACAAAAGAATGTTCAAATGTCGAAGTTCTCCTTAGGCGTATCGAATCGATTGTTTCTTGTGTGAGATTTCTTATCATATGTTGCTTCTTGAGTTTCACAGTCTCTGAGCTCCAACATTTTGAAGTTCGGTTGCTGGGATAGGAAATATTATCTTTATAAAGTTCTGCATCCCAGTCATTTTGTGAAGGATTGCCATTAAGATATGACAAAGAGCCTTATACTGTTTATCTGCGATACTGGTTGATTTGGTTCATTTACCGCATACGTCATGACTGTCTGGAAATCAGATTCTGTGTACTGTTCATGGATCTTGATGTAGTGTCAAACGATTTGAATGTATTCACATAAAAAGTCTGTTATCATGACTTCAAATGACTTGAGTTGTTTCTCTTGATAACAATGGTAATCTGTATCTGGTTATGGATATTGTCAGGGTAGTTCTTTTAAGTTAGCGAGGTATTTGTAGATGATCAGCACTGTACCTTGGTCAATGGGTCGCAGCAATTTCAGATTCTTGAGAATCGGGCATTTCTGTCTGTGTGCATCTAGACAGAACGTCTGCAAGCACATTGGACTTGCCCTCAATAGGTCGAATGATATAGTCATATATTTGTAAATTAATTGCATAACGTGCGACTCGTGCGTTTTTCATGTTGGACTTTTGAAGGAACGACAGGGCCTTCTGGTCTGTCTCAATGATGAAACGAGAACCAAGAAGGTAACGCTGAAGCTTTGTGACAGCCCATATGATCGCGAGAAGCTCGCGCTCAATAATTGGATATCTGGTTTCTGTCTTTGTGAGCTTCCTCGACACATACATCACTGGATGAAGCATTCCATCTACTTCTTGCATCAAGGAGCCACAAATACCGTACATCGAGGCGTCTGTCCTGAGAATAAATGGGAGAGGAGGATCAGGGAGTTTTAAAATTGGTGCACATGAAAAGTAATGCTTTAAATGGACTAGAGCTATGTTGCAGGCCTCCGTCCAGACAATTCTATTAGGGGAGCCTTTCGTAGTTAACTCAGACAGGACTGACGTAACTGAAGATAAATGAGGCATAAATTTATTATAGAACTGTATAAGGCCGAGAAGACTCCGCACCTGCTTCTTAGTCTTAGGAATTGATAGGTTAAGAATCTTCGAGATAGTTTTATCCTAAGTTTTCAGAAATCCATGGCCTACTCTGTGACCTAGGAAAGAAATTCTTTTCAAAGAATTGTCATTCTTTTGCATATCAATAAATGATGTCTTCGTTAACATCGGGATAAGATGTTGATCTTCCTCCTTGTCATGATTGTTGGTCATTTCTTCTTCCTCTTGAGCCTGTGCCTGTGCTCTTGTAATGACCATATTAGCGTGTAGTATATGCTGACGATCCCAGATTTCTATATCTTCGAGTGAACCCGCTTTTATACCCACAATATTGCCCATAATTATGTCAGCAATTGGTTCCTGTAATAAACATGCTTTCACTTGACCTGAGAAAAATGGAGTATCAATGTGCACAATGGCCACTGGATAGAATTCCATCGTGCCTCCAAATAGGACACATTTTACATTCTCCCCGGTGCAGCAAGATGGGTCTACCAAAGATTTGCGTACCCCAACAGTTGTACAACCTGTATCACGCAAGACTGAAACTAGCTGATTATTTAAAAAACCCCTGTGGAAAATTAGCGAGCCTTTTCCATCATGAGAGGCTAATGCAGGTACTAACGCGGGCACAGGATGTCCGCAGGAAAGTCTGGAGACTACATCCGGCTGAAACAGAGTGCTGCATTCTGCACAGTTTGATGGATTAAATAAATCAGCACACGCATTTGCCATATTTGTGTTTTCCCCATTGGGATTAACTGCTCCTGTGTTACTATTATGACTCCAGTTCGAGTTTTTTTTTCGATCCACGCTCCGACAGCGATTAAAGGTGTTATTACCCCGGTAATAATTCCGACTCTCTCTGCCATTCTTAGGATTATTAGTATGTTGAGGACACGTATAACCTGGGCAGTGTTGAGATGGAGAAGAGTTTTGGTTGTTCTTTGTATAATAGGATCTGTCTCCTCTGTTCATGTAGGTATTATCAGATCTGCTGCGCCATCCTCTGTTAGATTGAAAGTAACCCCTGTGATGGTCTATTTCCATCAAAATATCGTTGGGAGTTTCTCTGATATTGATAAGGTTGATTGCCAAAATTGTACCGTCCTCGGAAAGATCCACTCTTTCGGTCATTATTCCTGCCAAAATTTTGATCCATACTTTGCGATCGAGCTCTAGGGTTGTTTATCTGCACTGAAAGAGCTGATGCAACAGGTAATGCCTCTTTAATAGTAGAGTTGTTCACACACTCTTCCCTGGGTGTGCCGTCATAAACTGGCGCCCTAACAACTCAAGGGATTTGTAACGATTTTCTGGCTTCCGTTCATGTAAATAGGCCAAAAAATCAGGGCTAATGGAAGAAAGTACTTTGTCTCTCAAAATAAGGTCCATCAAGTCCTCATAATGTATGTTATTTTGATTTTAGCCAACTCAATCCAACGATTGAAGCATAACTTTATAGTTGAAATGAACTCACTAAAGTCCTTGTTGCTTCGGGTGTGAGTTTATTTAATCTTAGCCTGTATCCATTCTCGTCTAATTGATACTTTCTTAAACGTAATGTTTTAAGCTGCCTCATAGGATTTTATGTTTTCCTCATCCATTGTTGACACAGCTGTCAACGCTTCACCTGTCAGTAATGACATTAAATGTATCACCCATGATGATTTTTCCAGTTTGTATTCTTCACACACTGTCTGGAATCGGTTTAGGAAGCACGAAATGTCGTCTATATTTTGATTTAAATTTAGGTAAGTGAAGTTTAAATGCTGAAGCATGTTCTCTTGGCAGAACCTGCCCCTTCTTGATTACTCTGTTTATTACTAGCTTCCAATTTGAGTCTATCCATCTCTAGAGAAGCCATTTTTTCTTCATGCAGAAATTGGGCTTTCTTAGCCTCTAAATCTATCTCATCTTGTCTTTTCTTTTCTGCCATTTCATCTTGTCTTTTCTTTTCTTCAAATTCTTCTTGTCTTTTCTTTTCTGCTATTTCATCTTGTCTTTTCTTTTCTTCAAATTCTTCTTGTCTTTTCTTTTCTGCTATTTTTTCTAACTGAATTCGTTCATCTTTTTCGATCTCTCTCATTCTTGCTCTCTCATCCCTTTCCAGTTTCTTTTCTTCTTTTTCCAGTTTCTTTTCTTCTCTTTCCAGTTGCTGCATGGCAAACTCTTTAAGCTCCTGGCCTTGCATTCCCATATCTTTACCTAGCTGGATAAAATGCTCCAAACTAGACATTATGTAAGTTTAAGTATATATAAATAAGTTACTTAGTTTGAATATGAATATGGGTACTGATGAGTGATAAACAGCACCAATGCCAATTTGTTAAAATTCAGTACTCTGCAAATATGACTTATAAAGTAATCAATGCAAACAAAAAAAATAGTGTCGTACACTATAAGACATAACACGTAGTACAATAGTGTAGCAACAGAAGAAAATACTAAGGTGTAGAAAAAAGGATAATGTTTGAAATATATGCTTACACTATAAGGTTAGACTAGACAAGACGAATTTACAACGTAAAATCCATATATCAACATAATGATAGCTAGAGAAGACCAACAATAGACGTACAAAAATGCAGAAAAACTGAATTAAAAAAAACAACTGACAAATACAAACAACAGTGAAAAAACAGGACAGCACGTCTATAACATAAAGTAAATATAGTATATTCACAAAGAGCGCTTTCCACACAGCATTTTGAGCCGGGCCTCTTTGAGAAAATATTACATAAATTTCTCTACTGACACCCTTGATTGCAGACCCGTCCGAAGATGAGATGTAATTCTGCTTATCAAGGTCCCACAAACCCCAACAAACATAAAACAGATAAACAAAAAGGCTCTACTATAGAATTGTGTAAGACTAAGGCTACAACAAACTAGTCCACTTATCTTTTTATGATCCTTCCTCCGAAGTATAAATGTACGTGACAGTATTGTTGCCTCCAACATATGCAACAGGTAGAGCGAAATTTCATCGATACAGATTGCTCCCACATGTAGAACTATCCATCTTCTTTTCACTGGTTGAATGACTGTGCTTTGTCTTGACTGCAGAAATTTTGTTTGATTACTCTAATTTTTCCTGACGAATCCAACCTGGAACTGCGTAGAGTGATGATAACTTTCGTCTCAAAAATGTTGATGAAGAAAATACGAACTTCTATTGGTAAAGTTCAGCAAATATTATGATTGAAGTGTGCTGTTTACTCTTTAAGTTTCTTCTTGCCGGCTCTAGTTTGAAGCAAGCCGGTTGGCCTAGGTTGCGCCGAAATTTCTATTGCTTTTCGATACTGTAAAATTCGTCGATGTGGCTAGGGACAGTAGTATCGTTTGATAAAATCTTGTGGGTAGAACGAAATCCCGTGTATACTGGCCACCACTTTATACTGTTACCTTATACTTATTGAAGGCTATTGGGTAACGAGTATATTAATGTGCTGCACTGGTCTTGTAAGATATTTTGATATAATAGACAACAGTCTCAACAGTAACGTACGGAATGGCCAACTTGAATAATCTTGATCAACAGCTTGTTGTACGTTTTATCCCATTTAATATGTCACAATACAACATAAGTGTACTTCACTTCTTTTGAGAGCATATGATGATATGACGTTACACCAGTAATACAAATGTGATCAGTAGCATCCATAACACACACAATCAGGCACACATTCTTAATGAATTGAGTCAATTATCCTGACTCTGAAATATTTTATAACAATAAACACTGGTCTGTCGCTCTCACATAAAAATCCATACACTTCGAAAACACCAGCCAGACACAACTGTGCTAACGATCACCCTCGTTCCCCCCGCAGAAGACCCTGTCCACGTCATACACTAAATACCTGTGTCACACCCATTCCACAACTCGCACGCTTTTACAATTGAAGCGTATTCGCGTTCTGCTCCATTGCGCACAGCGATGAATTACCAGCCTGTGAGCAAAGTGATAGGTAACACAAGAGTATGTGAATAGTTTGTGTAGGCTTCCTGCAAGGGGAGACAAGCTACAGTGGTGGCTCCATGTTCCTAAGGGAGCGAACACAAATGATGATGATTGATATGAACCTCTATACACAGCGTTACAACAGAAGGCAATCTGATCATCAGAAGATCCTCATTCCCCCGGTCAGACTAATGTTTCGGTATTTTTATCTCCTGTACACTTTAAGAGGTGTGGACGCCACTTGGGTCATGACTCCCAAGTGTCAAACCCGCGTTGATTTTTATTTTCCCTGCCCTGTAGCGCTAGGAACTGAACACAAATAAATAATGAAGGAAACCTGAGTCATGTCAGTAGTTAACAAAATAATAATTATATATATCTTTCTTCTTCTTCTGTCCTTAGCCACGGACCGTCAAAGCAGCCAGTGGCCATTACGCCTAGTGGCGTCTTAGGGCAACAGCAGATAGGTTTTCTTTGCCATTGTTTCCCATCACGCCTAGTGGCGTCTTTAGGGCAACGGCAAATCAACCCATTTGCCGTTGTTTCCGTAATCGAAGTGACTGGCAAACGGGTGATCAGCCCGTTAGGAATTATATATATATATATATATATATATATATATATATATATATATATATATATATATATATATATTTACCAGGAGTCGAACCAGGGACCATCCAAACACAGCAATGTCTTTCTGCGAACGTAAATCGTGAAAGGACACACCGTATTATTCACAAGATTTTGCAGTGCTAAATTGACTGCGTGTCCTTTCACGATTTACTTTCGTTGCAAGGCGATAGCTCCACCTGGTTCAATTCCCTGTGAGCATATCATTTATATGTTTCTGCTGTCATGTGTACTCCTTTTTGTCTGTCTAACGTGCGCCTGCTGTTTATTTATACCTATTTTATCTATTTACATTTCTAGTAACTGAACATACTCAGTGCTGGTAAATATACTTAAAAAACAAAACTTAAATTCAAAAATGTCATTCACGTTAAAGGGAACTGAAAAGTTTGTTAAAAATATTATAAACTCAAGACAACTCTGAGTAATGCATAAATGAACTTAATGGAAGTAATTTTAGTTTTCTTAGCAATATTCATATCTGTATTCTAATTGTTAGTTCAGTTCCGTCTTCTCTCCCTGTAAAGAATAAATATCCTTACAAACTTACATAATGAGCTATGACATTTTGATTGAAGTTCCTTTCATGCGTTGATTTAGTTTGGTTGACATCTGCTTTTTTTTTTTTTTTTAGCTTCATTGGTTGCTTGTGCATTTCCTTCCACTCCTACATGGGATGGTATGCCTGCTAAGAAAAGTGGACATCATGTAGTCAACTTTTGTGTGTAGATTGATACATATTGGTCTGAAATGTCTCATCTGTATCCTGTCTACTGCATGGATGTTCGTTTTTAGAGATTGGATTGCCTGAGAGCAAATCTGTTAAAATTATCTGCTTTTGGGGAATGTTATTTGATACAATCAACATTTATTGGACAGATGTTGAGAAGAGGAACAATTAAAAAAAAACACGATGACCACGGAAACATGTACAGGGAAAATGAAGTAAAGAAAGATAGAGAATAAAGATAATGAAGTGCTTGACAGTACAGCATGGGGAGAGCGCAATAACAGAACTGATAGAGAGCGTAAAGAATGGAAATCCTTGAAAGACGTGATCGCCTACGTCTGTAGGCACTGCACCTGGCTTGATTTTTAACTTCTTCTTCTTCTTATATCCTTAGCCGCTAACCGTCAAAGCAGTCAGTGGCCATTACGCCTGGTGGCGTCTTGTAGAGCAGCAACAAATTGATTCCACTTTGCTCGGTCGGTGGCCATCCTTCGTACAGTGCCCCAACTCTGGTTCATTCTTTGCATCTCAGCCTCCATAGTCCTCCGCCAAGTTGTTTTCGGTCGGCCTCTCTTTCGTTTTCCTTCCGGGGTCCATAGCATAGCTGTTCTTGTGATGGCATCAGGGTCTCTTCTGAGGACATGGCCAACCCAATTCTAACGTCTGCCAGTTATGATGGTGTGCATGTCCTCTTGCTTGCTCCGAGTAAGCAGTTCTTGGATGGTGATGGTATTCGGCCAAAAGATTCGGTGAATTTTTCTTAGGCATGTTGTGTGGAAAGAGAACAATTTCGACATTTCCTTCTCTGTTACTCTCCAGCATTCCGCACCAAAGAGAAGCACAGAAAGCACACAGCTCTGATATACAGTTGACATTCAAAAATCCGGCCATCGATAATCCGGTTCCTTCAGTTTTCCGGAATGGATTTCGGAGCGCATTTTTTAGTTTACCTCGTTGGCGCGCCACTGTTTTCTGGAGCCGTTTATGTTTTGATGCAGCTGTTGAGTCTTGCTTGCACGTGTTAACAGGCATTCCTGCTCATTCCTTCTCATTTTATAATTTATTTGCTGCTGTATAGCCCCATTATGGATTCAGCAAATAAAAGAAGTGGTGTAAAACGTAAACATTTAATTTTCTTTCTTTAAAGGACTGTACAGGTAGTCATTTTCTGTTAAATATATACAGCATTAACCCAAAAAAATCCGGCATTTTCAACAATCCGGCACTCCTCAGGTCCGGAGGTTGCCGGATTTTTGAATGTCAACTGTAATCTTAATTTTGTGCTTGTGCTGTACTGAGAGGACTTCCAGATGTTGTTTAGACTAAAAAAGGCTGTTCTTGCTTTGTTCATTCTGTTATTGGTGCCTTTGCTTGCTCCGCCATCTGGTGTTACCATGCATCCTAGGTATCTGAAGGTGCCTGTCTGTTCCAGTTGCTGATTCCTTACTGATATGGGCTCAGGGTTGTTCACATTGAGCGTCATGACCTCTGTCTTCTTTAGATTGATGTTCAAGCCCACCTGCTGGCTAAACTTATTAAGTCTATCCGTTTTTTTCTGGATGTGTTGGTGTGAATGTGCTAGTAGTGCAATGTCATCTGCATATTCCAGATCTTCCAATGTAAAAAATGTCCATCTTATTCATCTTGGACTGCACTCTGTTGTCTGGCGCATCACACAGTCTATGACTGTTAAAAATAGAGTGGTTGATAAGAGGCATCCCTGTCGTACTCCTGTCTTCACCTCAAAGGTTAGTTTGCTCTGCCCAACGCTACACGTAAAGTTGGCATAGAGGCTTTTTATGATTCACACTATGCAGCTTGGAATTCCATAAGCCCTCAGTATTTTCCATAGACTGTCCCTATGTATACAGTCAAAAGCCTTTTCAAAATCAACGAAATTAATGTACAGCTGTCTCTGCCATTCTGAGCACTGCTCCATGATGTTCCTGGGGGTAAATATATGATCTACACATCTTCTGTTCTTTCTAAATCCTGCTTGATTTTTACTTTAAAGTTATTAGTATCTACCACCATTAACTCTGAGAAAATATACGTATTTTCTGTGGTCTAATACGTTTTGCTCATTTTCACTTTTGGTATATAAATACATTTTCCACATTCAGCATCCTCTCCCGTAGAAGCGGCCGTGTATTCTGCTACACTATTCTTGATACTGTCTTCAATGAAAACTGGGATTGATCAGAGTGCAGCAACAATCTCCATTAAAAAATGGTATTGTTTTTATTTTTGTAATGCAGCTAGACCAGAGTGGTCCAACTGCATTCCGGAGGGCCAAATGTGGCCCGCGTAAAATTGTTTTGTGGCCCGCGCTCATAAAATAAATATTTCTTTAATTATATGGTATACGTTAATACGAGTACTTTTGAGATTTGACTCAAAACGTCCGGTGACAAGCAATGTTTTACTCCTGCAGTCAGCATCTGAAACGGTTCGATTGGCACTGATATCGAGATTCTGGTTACAGAAAATCATCCTGTCTCTCTCCCCCACCACCACACCCAACTTCCTATTAGGAGGTAAGAATAAAGCTAAAATTATTTAAATAGAAATTCAATGCTCATTGTCATTTTTATTTTATGTTATTTTTAATTTCGCACTCTTCGATTTTCATCCACTTTTCACTGAGCTTTTATTTTAAATAATTTTTTTGTCACTAATGGCACCGCGACCTTTAAATTTTTGGTTTATGTGGCCCTCGGGGTAGAATAAGTTGGACCACCCTGAGTTAGACTAATTTGTGCTGTCTTGTATCTACAGTTTGGGTTTGCTAGTCTGTAACCAAGATCTTTTGTTCGCAACAGTTGTCATAGTTAGTCGTACACTATCTCTTTTAGTTAACTTCACTGTTTTTATTTATCTATATATTTTTGGAGCGTCCGATTGATAGAGTGGTAATAGCATTGGTCTCTCGCGGCAAAGGTGCCTGGTTCGAATCACGGTATCGTTTTGACGAGACGCGCCAGTCTGCTTAGACACTGGGTGCTTCCGTTATATTAGGGCATAGGTTCAAATGTAAAGACCGCGTGGCCTGGTTATTCCTCGTAAATATCAAGTCCTGCAATGTTTTAGCCATGCAATTTCATCAAACGGTTTGTTCCCAGGGAGTATGTGATCGGAGAAAGACAACCCAATTGGCTGTGCCTACGATTTGAATTAGGTGATGTGCTTGTGGCTAGTAACCCCATCATCTGGAACGAATTGCTACAAATATTGTTACTGCAATTGCAAATAAGTGTTTTGTTCTGGTTTCCTCTATGGTAGCTGCTTCAGAGTTGGCCAAATGCTCCGTAAGGAGCGAAAAGTGGAAGGAAACAGGAATTTAGTCCAATGTTCGGGTTCGTTCGTTGTTTTTTTTTTTTTTTTGTTTTGTCTAATATGTTGCTGTTATACCCTGTTCAACCTGGAAATTGGTTATAATTGGGGTATATTGTGCATTTAGTTTCTTCGGTGCTAGCCGGTTGTTAGTCCTGAAAAGGACTGGTCCTAAAAAGGACCACTAGCTGCCTGTCAGGTTACCTCCTTGCTCATGTCCGTTCGTGGTGTCGTGACGTGTTCATGGTGTTCATTTGCTGCCTCCCTATCTGGCTTGTTTGGTTTTGTGAGTTTTTGCCTTCCTCGTTTCTGCTTCTTGTGTCTTCTTCTTTTCCTGTATCTGTAATAGAGCTTTTTCTATGATTGCTGGGAGTAGTCTTTCTAGAGTTTCCTCGATGATTTCTTCTTCTGTTTGGTTGTTCGTGTTAGTTTCTTGCGCGTTGTTTGGTGTAATGTCCTTAATGGCTCTTCGTTCTGTCTCGATTCTTTTGAGTATTTCTGTATTTTCTTCTTTCAGCTGCACCAGCTTCTTGACATCTGCTTCTATCTGCTGGCTGCATTCTTTTCATTTCTTCCATCATATCTCTGACGTTCTGTAGATCTATTACGTCTTCACTGCTGTCGGTTGGTTCTTCGGGAGCCTGCTTGCTTCTGTATTCGATCTGTAGTTTCATTTCTTTGACTTCAGCGGTCAGCTTGTGTAACTGTCGTCTATCAATCATGAGCTGTTTTTCTGTTCGGGTTTGTGGAGACGGTCGTTTTTAATGGAGTCAGAGTCGGTTTAAAAAATTCCCGGCCTGCGACTCCGAATTTTATCTTACATAGTAAACAACTATAGTCGGTAGTCTGGCTTCTAAAATTTCAAGAGTCGGAAAATTTGTTGACCGACTTCACAGCCCTTCTAATGTCTTTTCTTTTCATATTCAGAGGCGTGACTCCGAAAGCTACATCGCGGGGTTTCCTTAGAAGTTGACCTGAATGTACCTGTTTTAATACAACAAACTTGATATGGTATCCTATCCAAATTACAATTTTCACCATGTATAATAAATTACTACAGACACCACTACAACAAGACCACATACATATTTTGATGCATGCTTCCTGCAAGAGACCAGCTACCGTGCTGGCTCAATGACTCATAAAGATTTTGATGACTGTGAGCCGGTAAGCCATATAGTAGTGTATTCTATTTTTCCTCTGATAACAGATTTCTAGAAGATGGGATCTGTCTTAGTGCATGCTCCCTACGCGAAATGCTTTCCCTTTGACCACCGGTTCTGTACGTTACTTTGTCTAGCGAGTTACATTAAAAGAGGTACACTCATAAAGACTCCAACGGGCTGATCACCCGTTTGCCAGTCACTTCGATTACGGAAACAACAGCAAATGGGTTGATTTGCCGTTGCCCTAAAGACGCCATTAGGCGTGATGGGAAATAATGGCAAAGAAAACCTATCTGCTGTTGCCCTAAGACGCCACTAGGCGTAATGGCCACTGACTGCTTTGACGGTCGGTGGCTAAGGACGGAAGAAGAAGAAGAAGAACTCATAAAGACATCACGACTTAATTATTACAGATAGCACACATATATATAGCTGTGCAAGAGATCATCAAATACTTGGAAGTTGAAATAGATGCATTTTGTTTCACATTTATGAGCGTCTGAGTGGCAAAGTTGTCAGGGCGATGGCTTCTCAAGATAAAGGGATCGGGTTCGAAGCCAGGCCGCGTCGCGCTGCAGTCTACCCAGCTGTAAAGATAAGTACCTGGCTTTACTCTTGAGTTAGGGAAGGCAAAAGCAGTAAAGTGTTGAACCAGTCCACCACACTTCATAAAGCTGAGATCTAGAATGCCTGTTATCTATAAGACTTCACTTCTCTACAGCAGTATCTGCTATGAAACTACCTTCAACTTTTTATTTTTACATTATTATTAAAAAAATATGCCTTTTGTAGTTCCCGGTGTGGGGGTGTTGGGGGGAGGGGGAGTCTCTGGTGAGACATAGTAGGAATAGAATCACTGCATGTCGTAGAAGGCAACTGTTATGGGCTTTGTGCATGAAGCTGGCAACCTTATCATGTAATACACATACGCTAATAGCATGTGAACTATTGGTCCACGCTTTCTACTAGGGGACCAGCTATGGTTGTGGCTACATGCTCCATAGGGAACACAAAGAAAAAACTACTCTAATGATGATGATGATGATGGAAAGCAGCGAGGAAGATCACCCCTCCTCATAAAAGCTGAGATCGTGTATGCATAATAAAGTCTATAACACTTCACACCTCTACAGTAGCATCTGCTATTGGATTACCCTTAATTTTGTATTTTTCCATTATTATAACAAATGAAAGTGGGTGGTTCAGTGTCGTCACGTCTGGGAACAAGCCCCCCCCCCCCTTCCCTCTGTTCCCGCAGGCTGTGTTTGTTAGTATGACAGGGCTGTACTCTCTTGTCTACGTTACGCAAACCAAAAAAAAAAAAAGGTGATAATTAAGCGACAGAGGTCACCTAGGTGTTACACTGACCTATAGCTCGGAGGTGGAGTGTCAGGCTGTAACAAATATTCCTTCTTTTGTTAACATTTTTTTTTCTTTATTTCTTATTATTCTTTTATTTTTCCCTGTACTTTTCCACTTTTTCTTGGCTTTTTCTCTTTTTCCCGGCCTTTTTTCTGATTTTTTTTTTACATTTTCCAATTTCCATTGTCTTTTCTACTTTCTCCTGATTTGTGCCTCAATTTTCTTTTCTGTCATTCATTTCTTTTGCATGGAGCTTTCCCTGTTTTTCTTGTCTTTCCCACATTTTTCTCAGCTTTTATTCTTTTACTTGTATTTCCTTCCCTCTTTTCCATAGCTTTTTTTCTTTATTCTTCCCTCTTTTCCATAGCTTTTATTCTTCATTCTTGTCTTCCCTCTTTTCCTCAGCTTTCATTCATGTTTTCCTTCTTTTCCTCAGCTTTTATTCTCTATTCTTGTCTTCCCTCTTTTCCATTGCTTTTATTACTTTTCTTGACTTCCTTCATATGCATAGCTTTGATTCTTTATTCTTGCCGTCCTTCTGTTCCTCGGCCCTTATTATTTTTCGTGTCTTCCCTCTTATCCTCAGCTTTTATTCCTTATCCTAGTCTTCTCTCCTTCCCATAGCTTTTATTCTTTTTGTTGTCTTACCTCTTTTCCATAGCTTTTATTCCTTGCCGTGTCTTCCCTCTTATGCATAACTTTTAATATTTATTCCTGTCGTCCCTCTTTTCCTTAGCTTTTATTATTTCTCTTGTTTTCCCACTTTTCCTTAGCTTTTTTATTTGTTATTGTCTGTTCCTTTTTCGCATAGATTTGATTCTTTTTCTTGTCTTCCGTCGTTTCCTTAGCTTTTGCTTATTATCTTGTACAAGATTCTTTGTCATGATCTTTAACTACATTTTCTTACTGTGATTTTTCTTCTACTGCTTCTATTTTTGTCGTGATTCATTTTAATCATCTTCATAATCATCATCGTAATCATCAGACAAAGAAAGAATATGACAACATCTCCCCCGGGCAATGTTGTATGAGTCGGCTAATATGAACTTGCGTATCGCGACTGAAAACTTCATCAGGTGTCGTGAAACGAGTGTGTAAACCCACTACTTTGTTAAATCATTATGTCGGGATACAAATTTGCCCCAGCCAATCAACGCACAGTTGCTGAAGTTACGCCAGGAAAAAACTTAAGCCCTGTTTTTCGGATGTCGGTTGCGGCCATCTTGTCACCCAATATGGCGGAAAAACCAGAATAAAATTAGCCATAAGCCCTGTTTTGTTCAGGACTCGTCTAGGTCAAGGACGGTACGAGGCATGGTACAAAACTGCAGACAACCAATCAGCTTGCCCCGCCAGGAACCAACCAAACGCTTTCCTTAAGCAGTAGAAGTTACTTCACCTGCCTATATAATCGGGCGAGATTTTATGCAAAAACACGCAACACCAACACGAAGCCAGATACCGACCGACTGAAGAGGAGAAGCTGTCAACCTTGATTTATTGCTTACCGGAGTGCATTGACCTGCAGCCTGCTTTAATAGTCGGATCAAAACCTGGCCTGTTTAAATCTGGGAGGGTAAATATAATTTACTAGGCCAACAGCAGATATATAATGTTTGTATTGGTTGTGTGTCATTTATACTACCTACACTTGTATATATTTAATATATTTTGGTTCACTATGAATGTATCAGGTTACTGATTGTATCTTGGGGCATTAGGTATAATGATTGTATTTCGTGATATGATTGATGAAGACGAAGACTAATAGGACTCATGCTTCAATCTATTGTCTCCTATAACTTCAATCTATTGTCTCAGATAACTCCAAACTGAAATATAACCAAAACAGTCCTTGTTAGGACTCAACCTATTGTCTCCTATAACTTCAATCTATTATCTCAGACCAACTGAAATATAACCAAAACAGTCCTTGTTAGGACCCATCAATCTATTGTCTCATCTAACTCCAACCTGAAATATAACCAAAACAGTCCTTGTTAGGACTCAATCTATTGTCTCATATAACTCAATCTATTGTCTCACATAACTTCAGTCTATTCAGATTTCTCCCACCTGAAATATAACCAAACAGTCCTCGTCTCATATACTCCTATCATAAGAACATAACAATATTGTTAGGATATATGTTACCAGCCAGTTTAGCACTTGTCAGAGAGGGCCTGGTATATTATAGGGGGAAGGAAATGGTTGTATCACACCACGGTGTATATATTATTGGATGTATTCAAGTATTGAATTTATATTATGTGATGTATTCATGTATTGAATTTATGTTATTGGATGTATTTATGTATTGAATTTATATTATTGGATGTATTCATGTATTGAATTTTGTTGAGCTCTTTTCAGGTGACTGGTTAGCTAGTGGTAGGTGTACCAGGGTACTAGCATTGTGACGCGAATGTTCAATGAAAAATGACAAAAGAGCTGGTCAACAAAACTCCAACGAGTGGTAGGCAAATTGGCCAATACTGGACTGTACTCAACTCGTTGGTAAAAAGTTCATACAATTTATTTACGTGGTACAGAAGACGTTCAACAAGACGATACATCGTTTTGATGTGGACGATCAACAGTTATGCATGGTGGTGATATTCTGATACAATGTACATTTCTGGTAATATTTATATATCCCTGCAGATCCATTACAAACAAAGTCCTTTTCTACCCAAGTGATTTGAGTTCCCTAAATGTTACTGTCTGTGGGACGTTAAGGCCATGTCCGTTGACCTTCTTCAAGGACATCTGACATAGTGAATAACTTCATACTGATGAATGACGTTTCCATTCAAAACTTGTCTTAATCCAAGATTTCCTCATTACAATACTTTACACAGTTGATAAGATCCATGCAGTTATACATTAAAATACAAATAGGTTATAGATTGCCTTTGGCTAACCTCTCTGCAATATGCCAAGACCTTGACGTTGGCATTACGGAATATAATATTCAAAATACGATCAAATACATTCTTCGCTCGTAGGAATTTCCACTACGCTAGATCTAAGTGAGGCTAAGAACTCCGCTGTTCCATTCTAGAAACCCAGCAAATATGGATTCCCGCTAGACTCCAGCGATGAGTAGCCATTTCACTTAACCATCAACATATTAATAAAACGAGGGCTCAAAAACTTACGTATCGAAATGGATGTTGGCTTCTACCTGAAGACCAACCATCCTCCATTAACAATTCTTCCACAGAATTGTAAAGAATAAAATATCAACACACGGACAGTAAGTCCGACTTGCCCTTACAAGATCCTGACGTCATATCCCCTCTAAACTAGGTAACCCGTGTGCCAAGAGCAACTCACACTCTGCATAGTGCACGCCCGTGCGTGAATAAATCGAACGCACAAATAATAAACAATATCAAGAATGGTGCGTAGACTTTTAATACTGGCAGGACCAGAGACTGCCCACTATGTAAAAAGCACGCTACAAATTAATATTATTGAATGTATCCATGTATTAATTTATCAGAAAGAATGTTTTGCAAGTAGACACCTGTCTTGTCTCGCTATTGCTAACTCATACTGAGCCATATAGTCATTCATCCTACATGCAGACACCTGAGACACACGCTCATTTCATACACAATGGAAATAGGTGGGCTTGATGACAGAAATTAGCCCCTATTTTTACTTGTTACAGGTTTTATTCGTGTCACCAAACCTGAGGTCGTATGTCGTGTCAATCCAGCTGCCTGGAACGTCGCAGGAGCACAGTGATTGTGCAGGATCTACCTCTTTAGTCCCCCTCAGCCTTGGGTGGGCTAACGAAACGACCATCAGCGGGTGCTGTGTGCAAGAAACTGAGAAGGACATAACTTTTGAGAGATGAGTACACATTAGTACCATTTCTGTCAGCATTGTGAGCAAAGTAACTGTCAGTGACGAGAAAGCGAGTTAGCGTAGCAAGAGACAATAATAAGATCATAGCTGATTTAAATATATATATATATATATATATATATATATATATATATATATATATATATATATATATATATATATATATATATATATATATATATATGTGTGTGTGTGTGTGTAATTAACAGCACAGCTGATACATTTACTATAAGTGATTAACAGCCCAGCTGATATAAATTTGGTTCCTATAATTGGAAGACTTGTAATATATATAAATATATAAATATATGTGAATCATTTGTGAACTTACAAATCCATTACATTCCATTGTTTCAACATTCACCCTTCAGCACAAGAGTAGATAGTGTATATACTAAATAAATAATAAGGAAATTGTATTTGAAGACTTGTCAATTTTATCATTGTTAAGTAAAATCTGTTTCCTTGTCTTAATATCACAATTATTTACACAGCGGAGGTGGCAATTTATGTCGGTCTCCTCTCTACTAATTTTTCGAGATCAGATCATTCACATCCGTAACTAATTTGTGATACCAGTAGTTCTCACAGACACTGGGACTTCACCATTTTCTGCAGAAATTCTATTTCTGTAATTGTCAGTACTATACTGATTCAAGAGCCAAAAAAAACCTCACGCCACACTGGGGGCTCGTTCCTGGGATATTTCTGTATATCTTGAGCCATACTTAGTCTATTCGTCTATCTACACTCTATCTTGTGCCACCCATAGATAACATAAGGAAAACTTTTTTTTGAGAAAATCATAATAGGATTTTTTTTTTAAATTATTTTCTTAGGAGGAGTACCATTTAGCACCCAGTAAATAGTTAATGCTCACAAAGTTGCACGGAAATTATTTGTTCAATTAAATTAATTAATTTTAATTACAAATATTTGTATATAGTAAAATTACATACCCTCTCTTAGTAAAGCCATAGCTGATCTAGTGAAGTTCAGGACTGCGATCATGCAGATGGGTAAGGAATTAAATATGACACGTGATGCTCTCACTCAGTATGTCACAACAGAAGTGGACAAACACATGGATAGGGAAGAAAGAAAGTTGCAATTAGAGACTGAAGCAAAGAAATTGGAGGCTGATAGAGAAGCAAAGAAATTTGAGGCTGAAGAAAGGCGGTTGGAAGCAGAAGCTGAAAGAGAAGCCAAAAGACTGGAAGCTGAGAGAGAAACCAAAAGATTAGAAATTGAAGCCAAGAAATGGAAGGCTGAAAATGAGGCAAAGAAAATTGAAGCTGAGGAAAGGAAATTACAAGCAGAGAGAGACCATCAGTTGAGATTAAAAGAGCTTGAAATTCAGGCAAATACTGGCAATAATGGTGGTAGCTCACCTCACTCTGAGAACAGCTCCATCCAGAGCACCTCAAGTGGGGCCTTGAATTTTCTTCTGGACCCATTTGTTGAGAAAGAAGACGCCATTGAGTCGTACCTGGATAGATACGAAAGACTTGCCACTACCTATGGCTTAGTGAAAGAAAAGTGGAGTCTTAAACTATCTCAGGGATTGAGAGGTGTAGCCTACGATGTATATTTGAAGCTCTCAAGAGATGACCAGGAAGATTATGAAATCCTGAAGCAGGCACTGCTTGTGAGATATGAAAATAACTCAGAATCATATAGAAAGAAATTCCGAACAGCTAAACTTCTTCCAGGAGAAAACTATTACCAATTCTCTGCTAGGTTAGAAACCTATTTGGAAAATGGAGTAGTTTAGGAAAGTGTCAGGATCTGAAAGAAATGATTATGATGGAGCAAGTGAAAGAGTCCATGCCTCAAGAAATGAGGAAGTTTATCATGGAACAAGGAGCAGAGAGATTGGAAGATATTGTAACTGTTGCTGAGAGATATCAAGCAGCTCAGGCAGAATTATTAGGAAATAAGAAGAAGCACGGTGAAAACTTAAAATCATCACAAAACTATTCCAAATATGAACAAAAGGACAAAAACCCTCTAAGATTGGATAAGACACCTTACTGGAAGGAAGGAAAGTGGTGTAAAACTTGTCTAATGAGTAACCACAATACTGCAGACTGCAGAGGAAGAACCCTCCTTATTACGCTGCGTGTCTCACAACAGGGAACAAGGGAAGGAAGGAACTGACAGTTAGTCAGAATGACCTCCATCATCCCCCTGTCTGTGAGGAAGTGACATGTAATGGCATTAAAATTCAGTGCTTATATGATTCAGGTTTGGAATTCGAGTCAGTCGTGAGTGCAACCCTAGTGCACCCTGACCAACTTACCACAGAAACAGTGGACATACAAGGGGCAATGCAGGGAACCGGCACCGTGACACTTCCCATAGCAAGGATCAACGTGAGAACTCGCTATGTGGAAGGAGTGATAAGAGCAGCAGTAAGTGATGATCCTATATACCCGCTGGTAATAGGATGTAAATATGTCTTTTTGGGTGACCCAGTAAAACCTGTTGTCATGGCAGCAAACCATACCAGGTCGAGCACCAAAAAGGAGGAGGGAGATCCAATAAACATTCATCGTACAAAGATGAAAAAGGCTCAAACAGCAGACAGCACATTGAAACCTTGTTTTGGCAAATTGCCAAAGGCCCATAACCCTCCAGAGAAAGGAGACTACTATATAGAAAATGGCCTACTCTACAGACAAGCTGGAAAAGGACCTAAAGGGCATGGACAGCTGGTAGTGCCAAAATTCTACAGGGAGGAAATTATGGAGAAAGAGCATGCTACATCAGGCAGTGGTCACAGAGGAAAAGGGGCCACTGGTCAAAATATAACATTGCGATATTACTGGCCAGGAATAATTAAAGACATAAGTCGGTATATGAAATCCTGTTCAGAATGTAACCAGGTAACCTCATTCAGAAGCGTAGACCAGTTACAGGACCTAGGGAAACATTGTTGCGGACGTAGGCCCACAAAGAAAATACACAAGAGAAAACAACAGGTATATGCAGTGGTAAAGAGAAAACAAAATCACAAGTCTACTGTTACACCAGTAACCATGGCAACTCCCCGTATTGTACAGAGAGGGGACGGGAGACATCCCACCCCGACTAGATATTTGTCGGAACACCATGGCCTGTATCATTTGGAAAATTTGGTTAGTCAGCAACCAGTATTTAAAAAGCTGCAGAAACAAACCCGAACCATAGGAGGTAGGAACCAGGGCTGTACCAAACAGTTGATGGAGACAGGCCCCACTTTGGTATACTGCCCCTTACAATAGAAATAGGTGTGGGTCCGGCAACGTTGTTGTTTGGCCGTCCCCATACACAGTCCACTGGAAGCATTGTTGCGGACATGGACTGAACAATAGCAAGCACAAGCACTCAAGGATGAGATTGACTGTCTCTTAAAAGAGAAAATTATTTCAAAGTCTGAATCTCCCTATAGCTCAAGTGTGGTGCTATTAAGGAAACCGAGTGGTGAACACAGGTTATGCATTGACTACCGGAAGCTTAATGCGATCACAGAATCTCAGGTGGATCCATTACCTGACACCAACCAGCTATTCTCTACACTGAGTAAGGCTAGGTATTTATCGAAGGTAGGTCTAAGCAACACAACGGGCTGATCACCCGTTTGCCAGTCACTTCGATTACGGAAACAACAGCAAATGGGTTGATTTGCCGTTGCCCTAAAGACGCCTCTAGGCGTGATGGGAAACAATGGCAAAGAAAACCTATCTGCTGTTGCCCTAAGACGCCACTAGGCGTAATGGCCACTGACTGCTTTGACGGTCGGTGGCTAAGGACGGAAGAAGAAGAAGAAGATCTAAGCAAGGGATACTACCACATACCAGTGAAACCAGAAGTTAGGAAAATGCTGGCATTTAGTACATCAGACGGACACTACGAGTTTAATGTACTACCCTTTGGGCTGAAAAATGCTCCCAGTATCTTTTCAAGAATGATGAGGAAATTGTTGGAACCTCTACAAAATCCCCATATCACTAACTTTATGGATGACATTCTTGTTGCTACAAACACATTTGAAGAGCATATAGTAGCGCTCTCCATGTTGTTTGACAGACTTAGAGCCACTGGATTGACTGCACGTCCAACCAAGTGCTATATCGGTTGTAAGGAGTTGGAATTCCTAGGTCACACTATTTCTACAGGTCATATGTCTCCTGACCCAAAGAATATAGAGAAGTTAAAGAAGGCACCCAGACCTCAAAAGAAGAAAGATGTGAGATAATTCGTGTCATTATGTGGGTTCTATCAGAAGTACATACCCCACTTTAACTCTCTGTGTGCACCATTAACTAACTTAACTAAGAAAAGACAGCCTGATAAAATCCAATGGAATGCTGATTGTGAAAAAGCTTACACAGAGCTAAAAGCAAAACTCACCAGCAAACCAATCCTTACGCTACCCGATATCACACAGGAATTTGTATTAAGGACGGACGCTAACAGTATAGGTATTGGTGCAACTCTTGCAGAAATCAAAAGCCCAGCCGGAGGAACTTTTACCAGTCGCCTACGCCAGTAGGAAGCTGAATGCAGCTGAGTTTAACTACTCGACCATAGAGAAAGAATGTTTGGCTCTAATTTGGTCCATCGTCAAATTTTTACCTTACCTGTATGGGACACACTTCATTGTCCAAAGCGATCACCAACCTTTAACTTTCTTGGCTGCATCTAAAAAGTTTAATTCGAGATTGTTAAGGTGGAGTCTGCTTCTGGCGCCTTATTCCTTTACCGTGAATTACATTCCGGGAAGAGACAATGTAGGAGCTGATTTTTTAAGTCGACACCCTATTACTCTGGAAGGACAGACGCAAAATGATTAACTACAGCAGGTGTTTACACTTCAGCTATGACAGGTCACAGCTAGGAAAGGATGGGGCTATGTCGTGAAACGAATGTGCGTAACCTCACTACTTTGTTAAATCATTATGTCGGGATACAAATTTGCCCCAGCCAATCAACGCACAGTTGCTGAGTCGGAATAAATTACCTGAAGTTACGCCAGGAAAAACTTAAGCCCTGTTTTTTTCGGATGTTGGTCGTGGCCATCTTGTTCACGCAAGATGGCGGAAGAAAACTGAATAAAATTAGGCTGTACGAGCAAAAGACGAAACTGCAGGAAACCAATCAGCTTGCTCCGCCAGGAACCAACCAAAAGCTTTGCTTAAGCATTCACCTGCCTATATAATCGGGGGAGATTTTATGCAAAGGCACGCAACACCGAACACGAAGCCAGAGACGACCGACTGTGTGAGAGGAGCTGTCAACCTGATTTATTGCTTGCCTGAGAGCATTGACCTGCAGCCTGCTTCGCTAAGTCGAGTCAAAATCTGGCCTGTTTAAATCTTGGAGGGTAAATATAAATTTACTATAAACTGGTAGGAAAATAGGCCTACAGCAGATACACCTGTATATATATATATATATATATATATATATATATATAACATATATTGTTTTAATATGAACGTATCAGTTTACTGATTGTATCTTGGGGGAATTAGGTATAATGATTTTATTTCCTAATATGATTGAATAGACGAAGACTAATAGGACTCATACTTCAATCTATTGTCTCCTATAACTTCAGTCTATTGTCTCAGACCAACTGCAATAAAACCAAAACAGTCCTTGTTAGGACTCAACCTATTGTCTCCTATAACTTCAATCTATTTTCTCAGACCAACTGCAATATAACCAAAACAGTCCTTGTTAGGACTCAATCTATTGTCTCCTATAACTCAATCTATTGTCTCTTATAACTTCAGTCTATTATCTCAGATAAAACCAACTGCAATATAACCAAAACAGTCCTTGTTAGGACTCAATCTATTGTCTCATCTAACATCAATCTATTGTCCCCTATAACTCCCACCTGATATAACCAAACAGTCCTTCTCGCATATATTCCTATCATAAGAACATAACAATATTGTTAGGATATATGTTACCAGCTAGTATAGCACTTGTCAGAGAGGGCCTGGTATATTATAGGGGGAATGGTTGTATCACACCTAGGTGTACATATTATGGGATGTATTCATGTATTGAATGTATTCATGTATTGAATTTATATTATTGAATGTATTCATGCATTGAATTTATATTATTGAATGTATCCATGTATTAGTTTATCAGAAAGAATGTTTTGCAAGTAGACACCGGTCTTGTCTCGCTATTGCTAAATCATACTGAGCCATGTTGTCATTCATCCTACATGCAGACACTGAGACACGCTCATATCATTTACTATAGAAATAGGTGGGCTTGAGGACAGAAATTAGCCCCTATTTTTCCTTGTTACAGGTTTATTCGTGTCATCAAACCTGAGGTCGTATGTCGTGTCAATCCAGCTGCCTGGAACGTCGCAGGAGCACAGTGATTGCACAGGATCAACCTCTTTAGCCCTCTCAGTCTTGGGTGGGCTAACGAAACGACCATCAGTGGGTGTTTTGTGTCAACCAAACCAAGAAGGACAGACCTTTTAAGAGATGAGTACACATTAGTACCATTTCTGTCAGCATTGTGAGCAAAAGCTAGTGTCAATGACGAGAAAGTGAATTAGCGTAGCAAGAGACAATAATAAGATTATAGCTGATAAATTATACGTAATTAACAGCACAGCTGATACATGTACTATAATTGAATAACAGCACAGCTGATATAATTTTTGTTCCTATAATTGGAAAACTTGTTGTAATATATTTACATATCTATATAAATATAAATATTTGTAAATCATATGTAAACTTACAAATTCATTACATTCCATTTTTCAACATTCATCCTTCAGCACAAGAGTAGATAGTGTATATACTAAATAAATAATAAGGAAATTGTATTTGAAGACTTGTCAATTTTATCATTGTTAAGTAAAATCTGTTTCCTTGTCTTAATATCCCAGTTAGTTACACAGCAGAGGTGGCAATTTATGTCGGTCTCCTCTCTACTAATTTTTCGAGATCAGATCATTCACAGCCGTAACTAATTTGGGATACCAGTAGTTCTCTCAGACACTGGGACTTTACCTTTTTCTGCAGAAATTCTATTTCTGTAATTGTCAGTACTATACTGACCCTAGAGCCAAATAAATCCTCACGCCACATCAGGTAACAATCATTACTACAGAAACCACTGTTGCATGAACACATGAGTACTTAGAAGCAGGCTCTCTGCAAGAGGGGAGGGGGTAGCTGAAGTGGTGGCTGCATACTTCATGGGAAATATAAAGGGAAGATGATTATAGTCATCGTCATAATAATTATCTTCTTCTGTTCTTCACAGTTTTCGATTTGGTCGTGTTTATTTTCTGCCTGTCTCTTCCTGTCTTCTTGTTCTTGTGTCGCTGTCACGGTTTGCCTCCCCTTAGCTCTGCAGTAGAGGTCCAACAGCGGCCAAAACTCAAGAGTAACTGATGTGGGCCTTCAAAGGTGTCTACCTTCGCACAAGATTACTTTTAGCAGAGTTGTAGATAGAAGGATAATGATGCTTCTTGTGGCGCTGGCTATTGCACGCCACACGCTAGAAAATGTATAGGCTTTTGGTGCTGATGAGCGCAGCACGATAATAATTTGTCGATATGTGTATTGCGCACATGACGTGTGCAGTGTGGAGGAAAATGGACAGAGCGTATTTTGACCCTGAATGGGCGGCTTGTGTGTGTGTTCTACCCAGTGGTAGAAATATGGGAAATGTTACAATAGAAGTGTCTTGAAACATATTAATGTTTATTAAATACAACTAACGGTAGGAATAGGAATGAGGTAACATTTTTATGGACCTACGGATTATAGGAGTTGCTGAATCTACATAATTATGCATGCTGTGTAATGATGTATTGTCTACGTGAATAATAAATGGAATGTTACTAAAATATCCAGCTGTTATATTGATCGTTGTGTGGAATCTTCGAGTCATAGAAAGTATCGTTAATGAACTATTGTGGCTGTCCTGAATCTTGTGGACCTATGATATATAAACCTAGACACAGTGTGAAAACGAGCACAAACAATCAACTGAAGAATATAAACTTTTAACGCCACAGATATGGGAGGCTCGTTCCGTTGGAGAGGAATTAATTGTTTGGAATATGTACAATGCTGTACTGTGGAAAGTACGCAAGATATCAAGCACACGAATTTGTGGAATCAATAGAAATTGCAATTTTTCGTACGAGGTCATGCCAAGACCTTGGACTGTTGGGAAGACATTAATACCAAACAACATATATTCTATTAAAGTCGCTGAACAGACATTTGACTGCCTACGAACAGATATGAAATTTCGACACAATATACTGCGGTCACAGGTTACTATGAAGAATATTGTCACCTCGAGGCCATTTCACGTTGAATCGTTGTAGTGAACCATTACATCAAGATCCCCTGAACGGACTTGTAAATCCTAAAGTAAAGTTACCAGTGGATATTTATTATACCAATAATATGAATCGTGAGAAGCATGACGGTATCCAGAACCAATCTTTTGGGTCTTTCAAGTCTGACAAGTCTTTCAACCCTGATGTCCGAGAAATCATTTCGGTTGTCTGCAATGGTCAGGAAGGATGATTTAATCTTTTACGTACGTCACCAAACAGATTTGCTGACCACGTGGATTTCCTAAGTAGGAACAGGGAACGTCTTGTACAGGACACTTATACGCGTTGTGCAACCCAGACTTTACATTCTTTTCTTGACCCGTGTTTATTCAAGGCTACTTTGCGAGATTGATGCGTCTTGTCTACAACGAGGATTGGCGGTCGTGGATTCTAATCATATAAGTGAATATATGTTCGTAGGGTCATGGTCTCCGGTCCTAAAAATGTCAGGCACATCTTATTTTTGTGTATCTTTTATGTTTTATGTTTTCTTGTGGGCGACACTCAATTATATCTTTGGATGAATTTAGTTGTCGTCGTTCTATAGATTTTGATTGTATTGATCTCTTTCAGGGATTCTGCATTTAGTGCTGTCGTATTTCCGCTCTGACTGAGATTAATATTTTCTTATTTGTTTAGCTGTGCTGTCGAGTAACATATTGTCGTGGAATTCTTATTTAGTTCAGTATGATTATGTTCGTACCTGTAGTTCTTC
Organism: Oreohelix idahoensis; assembly: GCA_024509875.1. Lineage (NCBI taxonomy): Eukaryota > Metazoa > Mollusca > Gastropoda > Stylommatophora > Oreohelicidae > Oreohelix > Oreohelix idahoensis. Next base: position 116,813 of record JAMPIV010011134.1, read on the forward strand.
TCTGACTTTCTTTTTAATATGTACAGCAGTTCTATGTGATTGTATCTCGTCCTGTACTGTTCATTGACGGTGGAAACAACTGTTTTATTATATTGTAGGATTTTATGACTTTTTACATTGTTGTCTCTTTCCTGATTTGTTTCCAGCGTTGTCAGTTAATCTTTTGTCTAATGTGATAGTATGGCATGCTTTTAAATAGGTAGTAAAGGCGATAGTTAGTACTGGATTATAGTATATTGTTAATTGCTGATATGTTAATATATACGATGATTATGGATACACTGTGAGATTAGTTGATAAGTATCATATACTTCAGAGACAAGTATATCACACATAACGAAGAAGTACTGTATATACAGTTGGTTTTGAAAAGGTTTGAATTACCTTACGACTAAGTGTAGTCATTGGGCAACAAGTGGGAGAGATATACATTTTGAATCTATAGCCCATTACTCTTTAATTTCATTATGGCGGACTTTTTGAAGGTAAAGGCGGGATTTATACAGAATGGGAAGGACTTGAATTTCTCGGGTGATGATCTTATAGCCTATGTAAATAAAGAAATAGCGGAATACAAAGAAGAGAAAGAAAGAGAAGAAAAAAAGAAGAGAAAGAAAGAGAAGAAAAAAGACAAGAGAAAGAAAGAGAAGAAAAAAAAGAAGAGAAAGAAAGAGAAGAAAAAAGACAAGAGAAAGAAAGAGAAGAAAAAAGAGAAGAGAAAGAAAAAGAAGAAAAAAGACAAGAGAAAGAAAGAGAGAGAGAAGAAAAAAGAGAAGAAAGAGAGAAAGAAGAGAGGGAACATGAGAGAAGGGAAAGAATTCGTTTAGCAGAAATTGCTGCAGAACAAGCGAAATTTGAAAGCGAAAAAACTTTTGAGTTAGAAAAATTGCGTTTACAATCTTCTTCTTCTAGAGAATCGTCTGGTACAGGATCGTCTAAGATCATTAATTTAAAATTACCAAATTTTTCTTCATTACATGACGATATAGGATTCTTTCTTTTGAGATTTGAATCAAGAGTTACGGCTTTAAATTTACCTAAGGCCTCATGGCCTGAACATTTTGTCGGGTTACTTACTGGGGAAAGTTTACAAACTTTTTTTAACATTGCCGATGATAAAAGGAACGACTATGAATCCATAAAATCAGTATTTCTTCGCAAATATTGTTTAGATGAGGAAGGATATCGTTTAAAATTTAAATCGATGGGTCCTGTGGAAGGTAAGGATGTCGAAGACTTTGTGTCTTCAGTGAAGATGTGTCTAAACAGATGGATTGAACTGTCTAATATTACTAAATCTTTCGAAGGTCTTTATGATCTCTTCTTAAGAGACAAAATTTTATCTTCGGTAAATACTGAAATTTTCTCATTCCTTCAAGAAAGGAAGCCCACAAATATAGGAGAAATGGAAAAAATTGGCTCAACAATTTTCGGTCGCACACCCAAACTTGCCTTTAGGTAAGACGAAGGTCCTAGAAACTTTGCCAGCTTGTGCGGTCACTCATGATAGATCACGCACTCACAGCATGGACCGACGGTATAGGGATGACTATCAAAATTCCTATAGAGGTAGATATAATTTCCCTCATAATCATTCGCCCTCACGGGGTATAGAGAGACGCAACTTTAACCATAATAATAAAAAGTCATGGCAAAGAAATAATCAATACTCCAATAATAATTACACTCACAAACATCATTTTTCGGGACCCTCACGTAATGATTACAATAACAGTAATTACAATAACAAACATCATGTCTCACCACCATCTCGTGATGATTCTTCTCGCACGGACAAAAAGGGGTACTATCGGTCTGACTGTCCAGTGGATCGGAGAGGAACACATTTTTCTAGGAGTCAAAGTAGAGGAAGATCACAAGCTCACGCTTGTCAGCTTGACGTTGGTAATGATAATATTTCCAATAATGAGAATAATACTCATGCCAATGCATGTAGTTTTGATCTGGAAAATAGTGGTAATTGCAGAGAATGTATGACTCTATTTCAACCTGGATCTACTCCACGTCTGAGATGTGGACAAGCTCTGCCAGTTTTGTCTTTAAATGATGGGGTTGGCTCAATCGTGAGCCATAGAGGTTTTGTTTTTGACACACCTGTTTCTATTTTACGTGACAGCGGATGCACCACCATTGGCCTAAGAAAGGCACTAATTCCTTCTTCTTGCTTTACTGGAACCTCTATAAAGTGCGTAACTTTCGGTGGAACTGTTGAATCTTATCCGCTGGCAGATGTGGTAATAGATACTCCGTTCTTTTCGGGAAAAGTAAGGTGTGTGCTCTCGATCGACCTTGTTGTGATTTACTTATCGGTAACATAAAGGGGGTTAAAGAGTGTTCTGAACAGGATATTATTGATTGGGAGAGAAATCATCCCTCCTTTGCTAACGCGATCACAACCAGAGCACAACAAGCTGCAGAGACAATTGAATTAAATTCTTCTATACACAATCAACACATTACAACTTGTCATTACATTGACAAAAATATATTTATAGCAAAACAACAAATGGATCCTTCTTTGGGACATTTATTCCCATTAGCTATTGCTCGAACTATTAAACATTCTAAAAATTCAAGACATTGGTTTCAAATGCAGGATAATATTATGATACGATGTTTTGATAATTACTCTTTCATTCTCAAACAAGTTATAGTACCTACGTCATTTCGCGCACTAGTTTTGTCAAATGCGCATGACGTACCATTTGCTGGACATATGGGAATTTCCCGTACGGCTTATAGATTACTAAAACACTTTTATTGGCCTGGGGTAAATAAAGACATTTCAACTTATTGTAAATCTTGCGCTGAATGTCGAAGTGTTGCACGTAAGGGTGCACATCAATCAGCACCTTTACAGGTCACGGATATTGCTGTACGCCCTTTTTTTTAAATTGGCTATTGATATCATAGGACCACTGTCTGTAAGGTCGACCAGAGGTTTTCAATACATATTAACATGTATTGACCTGTGTACGAGATGGCCAGAAGCCATTCCTTTAAAAAATATTACCACAGTGTCGGTAACAGATGCGTTGCTGTCTATATTTTCACGCATCGGGTTTCCGGAAGAAATCCTTTCTGATCATGGATCTCAGTTCGTATCAGGTATGATGTCAGATGTTTTCAACACACTTCGTATCCGTCACTCTCTTAGTGCTATATTTCACCCTAGCTCTAACGGGGTCGTGGAACGTTGGAATGGGACATTAAAACAATTGTTGGGGAAGGTGACTACATCATTTCCTCAAGAATGGGATCGTTTTATTCCTGCTGTACTGTTTGCGTACAGAGAGGTTCCTAATCATACTGGTTTTTTCGCCTTTTCAGTTGGTATTTGGTGCGAACCCAAGAGGTCCAATGTCTCTCTTACATGATTTGTTGATGGAATCTGATGTGAATAATAATAATAAGAAGAAATCCACTTATCAATACGTTACAGATTTACGCCAACATCTTGTGGATGCATGTCAGGTGGCGACTGAAGCATCTGAGATGGCAAAATATAAGACCAGATCTCGCATTAACAGAGATAGACGACTAACGTCTTTCTCAATCAATGACGATGTTTTTGTTCTCCTGCCACTCAAAGTAGATCACTTGTTAGTAACATGGCAAGGTCCGTTTAAAGTTGTTGCAAAGAGAACGGACGTGGACTACGTCATCAATATGCGGGGTAAAGAAAAAACATTCCATGTTAACATGCTCCTACCATACATCACTCGTCCTCCTCAGTTACAATTCATTTGTGATGCTATCATGAACCAACCTACCCATCATGCATCTATCGCGTTGGTGGATGAGGTGCAAACCAATTTCGCTGATGTACCTTCCACGTTTCCGGTAGCACCTATTAAGTCTTCGGAAACATGGAATGATGTTATAATTTGTACTGATTTACCTGCAGATCATAGGATCAAATTCGTTCTATGTTGGTATCCTTTCAGGATGTTTTGTCTGATCTTCCGGGACGTACTAACATTATCACACACGAAATCAAATTGTCAGATTACACCCCGATTTCATTACGACCATACGCCGTTCCTCTACATGTTAGAGATCAGGTGGAAAGTGAAGTAGATGGTATGTTAAAACTGGGTATTATTTCACCGTCTGATTCACCTTTCTGTTTTCCTATGGTGGCAGTACGAAAGAAAGACAAGTCAATTCGTATTTGTATTGACTTTCGTCGCCTTAACAAGGTGACCATATCCGATTCTGAACCAATGCCATTTCGTATATGGACGATATTTGCATTTTTCATGATGCTTGGGAACAGCATATCGCTGGGATACAGTCGTTGCTCCAAACTCTCAGAGTACATAACCTCACAGCTCGACCTTCCAAAGTCGAAATTGGGTTTACTGAGATTTCATTTCTGGGTCATAAGATTGGCCGACATACAATACAACCTGATGAGTCTACACTAAAAAGGGTACTGGATCTTGCCATACCAACTACTAAGAAACAAGTTCGTAGTTTGCTGGGACTCATAAACTTTTACCACAGGTTTATACCACGATTTTCCCTTTTAACTTCTGTTCTATCTGCTCTGACAAAAAAGGGTATGCCTGACAAAATAATATGGAACAAAGAATGTGACCATGCCTTACAGAACATCAAAACACAATTTTCAAAAAGTCCAATACTAAAACTACCAGACTTACGACGACCTTTTCTCGTGGTTACAGACGCATCTCTGAAAGGAATCGGGGGATGTTTAATGCAGACCTTTAATGGCGAGTGCCACCCGATATTCTACCTCAGAAGAAAACTTTCAGAGACAGAATCCAGATATCCAATTGTGGAAAGGGAACTTTTGTCATTGGTATGGACATTACATAAACTACAGAAGTTCTTGGTGGGTACACATTTTAAATTATACACTGATCAAAAAGCCCTCACATATTTACAGACTTTTAAATCGACTAATGCACGTCTCACCCGATGGGCGCTACAAATGCAAGGGTATGATTTTGACGTTTTACCAATAGCAGGAAAGGACAATGTCCTAGCTGACACCCTCTCTAGAGTTATGTAATAACTCGAATACGGAAGTGGACAATAATTACTTATTTATTCATATTGTTATTACTGACATTATTTTTTTTCCTTTAAAATCTAGATAGATATCATTTAATAAATGATAGGTAATCATAACGCATTAGGGATAAGATGAATGATTTAGTCTCGCTTCACATTATAATTGCCTGACTGAAAACTAAGTTTTCAGTTGTTCGAGGGGGGGTAATGTGGCGCTGGCTATTGCACGCCACACGCTAGAAAATGTATAGGCTTTTGGTGCTGATGAGCGCAGCACGATAATAATTTGTCGATATGTGTATTGCGCACATGACGTGAGCAGTGTGGAGGAAAATGGACAGAGCGTGTTTTGACCCTGAATGGGCGGCTTGTGTGTGTGTGTTCTACCCAGTGGTAGAAATATGGGAAATGTTACAATAGAAGTGTCTTGAAACATATTAATGTTTATTAAATACAACTAACGGTAGGAATAGGAATGAGGTAACATTTTTATGGACCTACGGATTATAGGAGTTGCTGAATCTACCTAATTATGCATGCTGTGTAATGATGTATTGTCTACGTGAATAATAAATGGAATGTTACTAAAATATCCAGCTGTTATATTGATCGTTGTGTGGAATCTTCGAGTCATAGAAAGTATCGTTAATGAATTATTGTGGCTGTCCTGAATCTTGTGGACCTATGATATATAAACCTAGACACAGTGTGAAAACGAGCACAAACAATCAACTGAAGAATATAAACTTTTAACACCACACTTCTATCTCCAGGTAGTTTTCACAAGATATTCAGAAAGCGAGAACAATGCTGCATTGGCTGAGCACGTTAACTCTAGTATATGCCGTCAGCTTTTGTAAAGGATTATGTAATCTTTTATTTCGTTCAAGCCCCCAGCTGAATTAATTCAGCGAATTTCCTCTTATTATTATTTAGCTCTGTTTACGTGTATTTAGTTGGTATGGCAGCTTGCGTACCCTGACAATCCCCAGAGCTATGCCAGTGGGAGTTTTACTCCTGGTAGGTTCAACCAAGCTGGACTGGTCTGTGTGGGTAGGGGTCAGACAAAAGCTTTTACCCTGGTCCTCCAGGTTGGGGGTTTTAGCATAGGGCTGACACCCCTGTCTATGTAAAAAAAATAATGAAGTTACGGAAACAACAGACCCCGATGCCATCACAAGAACAGCTATGCTTTGGACCTCTGAAGGAAAGCGAAAGAGAGGCCGACCAAAAACAACTTGGCGGAGGACTGTGGAGGCTGAGATGCAAAGAATGAACCAGAGTTGGGGCACTGTACGAAGGATGTCCACCGACCGTGCAAAGTGGAATCACTTTGTTGTTGCCCTACAAGACGCCACTAGGCGTGATGGCCACTGACTGCTTTGACGGTCGGTGGTTAAGGATCGAAGAAGACGTGTATTTAAGAAATTGTCTGAGACTGTAATTAAGTCTGACTCATACCTCGGCATTATTCAAAAATTATCACCGTACAAACCCCGTGGAGGTAACTGACCAATGAAAAGCCAGCTTGGTATAAATAGTGTCGGAAGATCGCTAGACATGGAGTAAACAAAAGTGCAGATGTTAAGGATATTTCGGAAGGCAGTGTGCAACTAATCATGGAATACCTAGATAAAGAAGGACCCAATTCGATAATAGGGATCGTTAGCTTTAAGCAGATAGCAATAGATTCACTGGATGTGATGTAGAGCCGAAGTTATTATGAATAAAAGACAATGGAACATGAACCATGTTGTGTTTTTCCCTGTTTCGGCTGTGTGGTGGGTTTTGATGTTAAAGAAAAATAGTTAGTATGTGTCTAGAGAGTGAGCTCAGCTATGCAAGTCCCTGAGTCTAATAGTTGAGTATGATGTTCTCAGGGTACCTGACTGCTACCACCCTACGATCTCACTCTGCGATTTATTTTTGGGTATCTAGTGTTTGTGATGTTATTTATATGGCTTGATGTCTAGGGTAATGAAAATGTAGTAATAACTTGCGTTACACAAATACAATTTTAACTCACTAACATCGAGTAAACAAGAATGGGTTTTAACGTTATGATATATATGTATATACAATTTAATTTCCTGTCCCTCAAATTTTTTAGGACAGGAATGTTTAACTTAAAATGAAATTATGGTTTTTATATCAATTTAAATAAACAAGCAGGACATTTGTCCAATATATCTTAATATGTCAATGGTTATAAAATTCTATTCCTTGTTTGAGACTACTGTTATTCAAAGAGTAAATAATTGGAAAAACTGGTTTTCACATCATATCACAAACTGTTACTGAATAGGGTGGAGTTCGAACATATTTGAGCTAGCATGTAAGCCCTGAAGATTTAGGCTTATCTTAGTATTCGTGTAGACCATGGATGACTGGTTGAGAAAACTGCACACGATCCACAGCCGTGTATTCTGGAGTCCGCTATTACTTGTATGCTTTGATAAAGAAACAACCGGTATGTTGCCTCAACTTCTGCAGCTCCGACTTCTGACCAACTTGATCTGGGTGATGTAACCCTGAAACAAGAGGAACAAGCCTCCCTAAGTCTCCAGCTGACTATCTCCACCACTACCAATTTAACATCATTAAACAAGTATTGTGATCAGATATAATAGCTAACTAAATTAGCTACAGTTATTAACTTTATTGTGACTTCTTCATAAACAGTGGGTATCTTCTTTTCCACATAGTCTCAACGCCCCTGTCAATATACATCATCTTCTTCTTCAGCTGAAATACAATCTTGTCTTTTCTTCAAAGTTAATATACCAATAGGCCTGCCAGTGACTTTCTGGTCTTACAGTCAAAATATGTATGACAATATTCAACTCAAATTTAGTGTGATTTGCTTCCTAAGTCTTCTTAGACATGCCTCTGCTCCTAGTATGTCGCAATCTTCCACAAAGGCAAAATGTCGTACACACACAATGTTATGGCGCCCTATCTGGGTTGGCCTCTACATATAATAATGTATTAAAAAGGTTATTCATCTTACCGCAATCAATGAAATAATCACACACTATGTTAAGGTTTACAGGCTGTCAATGGTCACTTTTGAACAGCTGCTGCTACAGACGCAACGGTCATTAATTGCTCTGCTTGAAACCTTGCTTGTATGAAAAATCTCTATCAAGTGGCACCCTGCATAGCAGAAGCGCTAGTTTTATTCTCCCCTATGTCTATTCTAACATTAACCAATCAGTTTAAACTAAGTCCGATTTGACTCTTTTTTGAAAATCCCAAACATTTATTTTTGAAAATCCCAAACATTTTTGTACGTCTATCAATAAGTTCGTCCATCTGATTCTAACATTTCTGTTTAGACTATGTGTCGCTTACGCTGGCAAAACTTCAAAGTTATACCTCTCCTCTTCCTCCTAGTAGTGTCTATCAAATGACTTGTTTCCAAGCAACGACTAGAAAAATGTTACTTTTAAATTGAGTTGGGATATCAGTGTGATCGTCTGCCTGTTTGTCAAACTTTTATTTTATGCGATAACTCAGTCACTTTTGAAGCGAATTAAAAGATGAAAAGTTATTATTAATCAGGCTAATGTCCTTTATCTATCCAGTAGATTTTCATCTACGTCTTTATCTAAGTTTTCATCTTTGTACTTTTCTCTTTATTTTTAAGTCTAGATACGTTTTTAATGGGAAATAGTATAGTTTTGAATAAACAACATTATTGCTTTTAATTCCATTCTGTCTTTTCCCTTTTTATTCCTCCTTCTATAGAATGCAGTATATTATTTACGTTTTCTGTCTTTCTTTAGTCCCATCCGCTCTCCCCTGCACTCATGTGTTCGTTAGTTTCAGTTTGCAAATACCCAAGTGGGTTGTAGACTTGTTCCATACTAACCCCTCTCTCCCTCTGTCTGTCCCCCGTCTTTTTTTTTTTCAAAGAAACACGTGTTGGCCGTCTTCCAAAACGGTTTCATGTTATATTTTAAAAAATTAGTACGGAGCAACGAAAAAGCCTTTTGTAAGGGGGTGGATACCCTAGCGTGGCGTTAATAGTTTCAAATCGCATGCCTCTCGTTGGCGTTTTTGAAAATGCGACATTCTGAAAAACGACGTCTAACGGCAACTGTCGCATGTTGTAACTAATAATAGATTCTTAGAATACGTTAGTTTAAAAAAAAATTCAAGGAGTGTCCAATATTTTGCATTAGATTTTATCGTCCTTGACAATTTTCAAATTCTTATAGTAGCGGTTATAAACGGTAACTTTACGTCCCTAGAATTGGACTTTTGAAAAATATGAGTAGGGTAGAGCAATGGTAGCTATCTTGGCGTATTGGAACAAAATTCAATTACAGTATTATCATAAAAAATGTGAGAGGGAGGGTTAAAAACGGTGCATTTTACTACAGGCTGCTCCAGTGAATAGTCGGATAAACTATAGGATACAATGGATACTCATAGTGATAGAGCTCATTCATATGAGTTAAATAAGCCTAAGATGGAGGAAATCGGTGCAGAAATAAGGATACCAGAATTCTTTTGGATTTACAATCTAAGCACATCTTGCCTTGCCTACACGATTTTGGATGCATGAAAACGTACCTTGGTCCAGTTGCCATCTCGTACATCCGCAAGGCCATTATAAAAGGGGAGAGAACGCATGACACAGACACACTCGCCGCCTATTTCAAACTACAGACACAGCACAAGCAGTTATATCAACTCCGTTGCCATCTGCAGAAGTGTGAGCAGACTGTGTAACCATTAAAAGCCTGTCTGTGATTTAGGGTTATATCCTGCCCTGAGTGTCATACACAATCTCTAGTGACCAAGTCAGCAATTTGATGCTCAAGTTTGTCAGAGCCTTTGCCAGTATTAACTGTGTCATTTTGACGAGTGGAGGACCCGCAGTGGTGGGGTTCTATCCAATCATACTGCTGTACGAGGCCTAGGAAGGACTTTGTTTCAGATAAGTAGCTCAGTGTTGGGATACTCTTCAATTTTCACACAACACAAAATTAATCCACCTACGAATAGACTTTGTAATGATGAAACCTTGTGGTGTAAATAGAAGACAGTCAAATGAGTCATAAAGTAACATTTATACTCATCTTTTCAAGAAAGCACAAAAAGTAGAGACAGATTCCATCAGGAAGCAAGAAAACGGTGAAATTGATATATTAGTTTAAGAAATTAACTGTACATGTGTTATATATATATATATATATATATATATATATATATATATATATATATATATATATATATATATATATATATATACAGATATATATATATACACACACACACTGAGCGACTTTGATTACGCATCACTATTTGAATCACTCACCAAGATGTCTGAGAATAAAATAATGGTAACATGTTTGATATCACTGGAAACAGTATCCATTGTACGAGCGGTTCCCGCAATTCGCGTAGCAGTGCATGCTGTGTTAAAAAAACTACAGTCACAAATGTAAGGTAGGGGTCAAATTTAAAAGTCACAAATGTCGTTGTTGTCATTGTAACGCGCTCAGTAGCGCGTTTGGCCACCGTTAGCATCAAGGCAAGCTTGGCAGCGTCTCCGCATGGAGTTAACCAGTGTGCGTAGAAAATCCTGGGGGAATCGATCCCATACTTCGGTTATATCGCGTCGCAAATGATCCAGGGTCTGCGGTCGTCTGTGCCGGTAGAGTTAGCGTTCAATCTCGTCCCAGACGTGTTCATTGGGTGCCATATCTGGGGACAATGAAGGCCATGGTATGACAGCGATGTTATTGGCCTGAAGGAACGCTGTGGTGGCCCTAGCTGTATGTGGTCGTGCGTTATCATGCTGGTACAGCTGGAGCTCGGGATGATACTGGAAGAGGGGCACATCCCTATAGGTGGCAGCATTTACAGTATGGTTAAAGATGTGGAGACAGGTTCGGTGATTGTAACTGAATGGTTCCACGTCTCCCAACAACATCTCTTGCTGTTACAGCTGCCGTCAAAACCGATTCCGCAAATGAAGCTGCCGTATATACGCGTCCTGTTGAGGTGTCGTAACTCTGGGTTGACCTTGACGGGGTCGATCTGCAATGGATCCAGTGGCCATTAAACGTTGTTGCAGTCGGACGATGGTGGACTGGTTGCAATTCAAGTGTCTGGATGCTTCTCTGGTGGACATCCCGCCTGTTATCATTCCTATCGCTCTTTCTCTCTCTGCAGCGCTCAGTCTAGGCATGGTTTGACGACGTGTTTGTGGTTGTGGACTAAAATATTGTCTGTTTTCCAGTCCGTAGTGCTCAAGGTTGAGCTCTGGGTGAAAAGAAATTAGTGTTTTCCGTGCAGAATTTTTACCAGGCACCTAAATCATGTTTTACGTGTTTCACGTGCAACTCTTGTCTCCAGCTCTGCTGGCGCAAAATGACTATGCTGGCATCTGGGCGGTGACCTTGTGAACCTGTGTACTAATTTCGGGAACAATTGCATTACCATAAGATACTTTACCAGGCACTCGTATAGTGATGCGTAATTAAAGTCGCTCAGTGTGTGTATATATATATATATATATATATATATATATATATATATATATATATATATATATATATTTGAAAGTGACCCATAATTTTATTTTGTATATTCAATTGAATTTAATTTGAAAAATTAACAAAGAACAAAGAAGAAAAGATCTTGTACATAAATATAAACTCTAAATTGTACCCAGAGTCTCCAGTGAATTATTTAAAGTTCTTGTTGTGTATTTAATTACCCCTAGCAGAGTTATTGTCTAAGGTTGGTCTGGAGAGGAGCCCATAGGAAACTAGATAGCACATTACCATCTCATCTAGGAACCTATACAGCTTGACTATACCTTTGATGTCGATACACTATTACTCTTTTCAGACAATGGGGTATTTCTTGTAAAACCAATCTCTTATCTGGCACTACCCTGGTATCATCTGATACATCTATTTGTCTAGGATAATAACACCATCATTATATCTTTCCTCTCGCTACAGAGACATACGGTTGTAGTACATTCAAAGTAACAAATGTAATAATCAATTATTTCTTAACAGTTATAAAAATTAATGATTGTTTAGAAAAAAAGTATTCATCACAGTGTGATGTTGTAGTTTTCGAAAATGGACAGTTCACTTGGCAGCTTTTAAATTTTACTTAGCAGCCAATAGTTGTTTCTGCTCCCGCTGATGTTTTGGTTCTTCGCATATAGATGACTGGCTCGCTCGCGTTCCTGGTCAAGATTTAAGAGTTGAAGCACGTTCCAAGTAGAATCAGAGAGTTACTGCAAAGCTGGTCCCTCGTCTCTAAGACCCGTCTGATGATGGTGTCTAGCGTCGACTTCAGGCCACTTATACCCTCATTTGTTACATTGCTGTAGTGGTTCAAGAATATACTGTTTTCATATGCTGAGGTTGCCAGCCTCATATATAACCACTTAGCAAGAACCATGTAACATTTACATTAGTAAATAAATTGTTTACACTTACCCCAAAATTTTGGGAATACACAATCTCCTTTCACAGATTTATACTGGACACAGCTCTGTATTAGATGCTTCGAATCACTTAGGTCTGGACATTAGAGTTAATTCCTCTGACGGCGGGTGTTCTGCGAAATCACTGGCCTGGGAAAACTTTTGTTTAATTCCTCTATGACGTGATCAAATTCCTAAGTTTCCAGTCTTGTATTTAAATGCAGGTTTACTTGTAAATTCCTAAGTTGCCCAATACTCGATCTGTTACTTATAGTTGTGGAATTTCTAAGTCCATTGTCTCCTTTTTCTTTCTAGCTTTTAGGAGTCGCTAGTCTGACGTTTGCGCTGCAGTGTGTGTACTGACTTTGATTTCACTACATTATATCTCACAATCATCAGTTCAAATGTCAGATGTGTTTCCGCCTAATTCTCCAATGAGAAACATTGTATATTTTGGCTGTCACGTCAACCAATCCAATTGTATCTCGTTCAGTACTACGTGGGTAGGGGTGTTTTCAACTTCAAGAAATACCAACCCATGATCTCTATCTAATAATGCGGTAACACTTCCGCCGGCATCTGTCTATCTCTCACAAGCAACATCTGTGAACTGATTTGATGTCCAGATGTTTTCCTGCCGAGAATTCCTCTCCAGACAAATTTATCTGTTATAATGGTACAGACAGGGCCCAGTGCATGCGATAATCTAATTATCGCCCATCCTTCCGACGGCTTCGCCCGACAGACAATGTGGTTTCTATTGAACCGAACGTGAACGACCGTCTTGTGCAAACATAGGGATGGTAGCTAATCCCCTGGGGTCAAATGTTGGACCGTCACGTTCAAAGGGGTCAGCCGGCTTAGGTGATAACGTATAATCGGCTGGCCGGTCTAATTACCTGGCGGAACGTTAATAAGTCTGAGATGGTAAACAAGATAAAGACAGTCCCATAGCCTATACTTCCGTAGGGGAGTGGAGTGTTAGAGATTTCACCCTACTAGATTCAGCATAGAGAGTAAAATAATGAATGAAATGGCAAAAAGTATGCCAAATAAAAGGACGATGAAAGAGAGATATAAAGAAATGAAGAGATACTGCAGGAGTGAATGAGAGTTATAACAGTGTACGACTGATTTTGTCATAAACTGGTACCACCAAGCCAATCTTTAGGCTCACAGACAGCTGGCTGAAAGAAATAAAGGCACTTGAAGAGGCCTCTTACTTTTGGTCTGGGGTGTTGTTACTTTAGCAATAAGTTCCCACTTTGACTTGTGTTTCAGTTTACTCAGATTCCGGTTATCCATGTTAAAATGGTAGTGTTTTGGCGTTTTCCTGGGCTCTAAGTTCTCAATATGCTCCAACAGGTCCGGCTGATAAATGAAAGCTGATTTTAGTCTTAACTCTGGCAAGGTCTCGTTGTCTTCTTGGCTCGAGGTCGGTTTTCACAGTGTTTTCAACCAACCAAAATGTCAGGTTATATTGCCCCTTTCGTTGCTGGCACGTGTTATTTACTATTAGACCAGGCCTTAATCAGAAATGTAGTTAATGTTTACATCTCGAGTGCCGGCCAATAGTTTCAAACATGCGTGTTTAGGATGGGGTAATTCGAAATATTTCCACTAGGAAATTTCTGTGCATTACTTCAAAGGTCATGTCTTCCAATTATGGAATGGAAACATCCGATCACTCTCTCTGCAATGTTTACAAATAAGATATTACTTTCATCTAAAGCAATATCTTTGCAACAAGGTGTACAGAAAATGATAAAGTCATTCGTTTCCACCGAGTGCATGCCGACAGGTCGGTAATTTATCGCGGGGCACTCCTAGGTAAACATGACACGCGTTCACTATACGAATGTTGACGGGGCCCATCTTGATTTAACCTACATCTTAATATTAGCAAAGCTGTGGTGAAGTGGGATGTTATAAATATTTATAGGGGACTTAGTGTACTGACTGAGATCAGCTGTGAAGGTATATATATCTAATAAGAGTAGTGTATTATATATAACCTTACTTGCTACCACATATCTATATATCTCAGTCAGAATTATTCTGGAATAGTGTGATGACTACGTTATGTGTCTAGGGTATGTGTATGATGAAGTGTAAGTCACAACAACCGACAGATAAACAATTTAATTTAATCCACTACTCTTAACAACACTGTGACACTCACATACATATAACACTCTATGAGAATATCTTAAAGAAGTCACTCGTAACTTTTCAAATAACAATATGTATTCATTACTGGCATGACTGAATATGTGTCCTGATTCAACTACAAGGGAACCAGGAATCACAATCAATTTAAATTACAAGTTATGTACAGAATGTATTTAATATGAATATTGTAGTGACATATATTATTACAAATATTCTATGTGTGTCAGTTGTGTAGTAGTAAAATGAGGTAATACTGGTTTTGTTTTGTTCAAGCTCTGTTGGTATTTGTCATCATGACTTCAATAGTTTGTCTTTTGGGACTAGTATTGGAGATGTTCTCAGTTCCTGATATTAAGACAATTAAATTCCCCTCTTAATGTTAATTTTATAAAGTCATTTCAAGATGAGGGGACATAATGTTGAGCTCAGCTGGCCAAGTTAGCTTATCTGGCGTGATGGCGGCAGGAAAGGACTCCTCTGCTCGAATTCTCCTCTGGGCTCTGGAGACACCCAGATATTCATTTAATTTTATCAGCCCACTGTGGCTTAATACCAATAACATTCTATCCGACTTTTGACAGTCGTATCATCGGATTTATCCAGCAAGTTACGCTGTTTCAAAATCGGCACTCACCCAGAGCCAGCCGATATGATTTACCATCACCATCATAAATAACAGTTTTAGCAACCCGATGTTTCCTTAGTACTGTGAACACCAGATCTCGTGTTTTTCTACATTAACTATTCGAAGTGACATTTTTCTATCCAGGAATCAACCACCAAATTAGGCGTCCACCTTATAAAATGTAACTATTAACGGAGGGACTGGGGCCCAATTTGGAAGATAAAAACACTATATATATATCACCCGTTTGCCAGTCACTTTGATTACGGAAACAACAACAAACAGATTGATTTGTCGTTGCCCTAAAGACGCCATTAGGCGTGATGGGAACAACAGCAAAGAAAATCTATTCGCTGTTGCCCTTAAGACGCCACTAGGCGTAATGGCCACTGACTGCTTTGCCGGTCGTTGGCTAAGGACGGAAGAAGAAGAAGAAGAATATGCATATATATATATATATATATATATATATATATATATATATATATATATATATATATATATATATATATATATATATATATATGCAGACATTGTGTGTCCAAGAGATTTCTTCAGCAAGAATAGGGTAAGCGTGATTGAGTGGCCACGTATGTCAGAGAGAGTGAATATTTTCTTTGTTACAGGAAAAATTTTATCATCTGGAGTCTGCTTAAATCTTGTTTATTTTACTGGATTGCTTTATTAGGAACTATGTTCTTTTCTTTACTGCCTATGCTGTAACATATTGCTAACCTTTGACCTTTGGGGTTATTAACTTGTTGGGTTCTTTCTTTCTCAATAAGGGGGAGGGCACATGCATTCTGTTATTTTTCTATGCAAGTAATTCTGATTTTATTTGATCTTTCTTTAGATATTCGATGTTGTAAAGTTTACATGATAATAAACAACAAAAAAACACTTACCTTTGTGTGTTGGTCAGTGTTAAATCCTTTTAACATGGAAAGGGGGGGGGGGGGTAATATGTTTGAGATCTTCACATGTGAGTCTAGTATTTTATACACGCACGTGTGAGCGCATCTAAGTTAATTGTATGTTTAAGTATTTGCGTACAACCTTGCACTATTTTGAACGGTTATGACGCGATTTGTCGCGGTGATTTGTTGCTAGTCAACATACGTACTTCAGGCAAATTATTATATCCGTCGTGACGAATAGACGTTATTTTGGCCAGGATCTTATCCCACGTCTAGGGAAGGACAGGGTCTTGATTTATTTGATGATCATCTGGGAGATGATAATATTGTTCCTTGTGCCCGACGTGCCAAGAAGATTATACTATGAATTTTCAGCCACTGTCACGAAAGGTTTGAGATGTTATAAAAATGTAAGATATCCTGGACAAAAAGATGTATCAGATGATACCAGGATAGTGCCAGATAAGAGACTGGTCTTACAAGAAATACCCCTTTTTCTGAAAAGAATAGGGTGTATCGACATCAAAGGTTAGAATCCAGCTGTATAAACCTCCAGGTGTTGAAAGGATATGTCCTGAAAATCTATTTGCCCCTTTCGTAGATTCTCCTTTGGTAATATGTGGTATTATTTATGTTGTGTATGTTGACAAGTTGTTCTAGCGGTAGTAAATATGGTCTAACTCTCAATCTAAAATAAGTATCAATCAAACTTGAAACTTTAATGCAAATAATTTCAGCAAGTCTGATGATATGTATTTACAATTTATTTAACCTAAACCGGTTCTCTTTTCGGTTAGGTAACTTAGGAAAACTTAAAAACATCATGAAATAAATAAACATAGAAACTTAATTTATGAAAACATAATATAGTACTGAAGTTTCTACACTGATGAATATTTTACTTTACTAAAATGTCACTGAATTTGACTGTGAAGGTAGGGTGGATTCATATTGTCCTTAAACTCCTCCTCTACTGTAATGTTAGAAATATATTTATATTTTATTGTAGTGAATATGCTGACCAGTGGCTATGTAGTGTGTGGTAAAGTGGGATGTTATAAATATTTATAGGGGACTTAGTGTACTGACTGAGATCAGCTGTGAAGGTATCTATATCTAATAAGAGTAGTGTATTATAGATAACCTTACTTGCTGCCACATATGTATGCCTCAGTCAGAATTATTCTGGAATATTGTGATGCCTACGTTATATGTCTAGGGTATGTATATGGTGAAGTGTAAGTCACAACAACAACAGACAGATAAACAATTTAATTTATTCCACCACACTTGACAACACTGTGACACTCACATACATATAACACTCTATGAGAATATCTTAAATGAGTCACTGATAAATTTTCAAATATCAATATATATTCAGTGCTGTCATTAATGTATATGTGTCCTGATTCAAATACAAAGAGAACCCGGAGTCACAATCAATTTTAATTACAAGTTATATGTACAGAATTTATCAATATGAATCTTGGAGTGACATATTTTATTAATATTATTCTATGTGTGTCAGTTGTGTAGTAGTAATATGAGGAATACTGGTTTTGTTTTGTTTTTTCAAGCTCTGTTGGTATTTGTCATCATGACTTTAATAGTTTGTTTCTGTTGGAACTAGTAGTAGAGATGTTCTCAGTTCCTGGCATTAAAACAATTAAATTCCCCTCTTAATTTTATTTTACAATGTCATTTAAAGATGGGGGTACATAATGTTGAGCTCAGCTGGCCACATCAGCTTATCTTTCGTGATGGCGGCAGGAAAAGACTCCTCTGCTCGATTTCTCCCCTGTGCTCTGGAGACACCTCACTGTTAGCTATATGGACCAAGGAGTATGCTGTCCGACTCTGGATTCAGCAAAGCTCTGACCAAGTGCTGCTCAATAACTTTAAGACCACGGTCCCACAATTCATGGAAATAATACACAGTGACGTTGAATGGCAATGAATATAGCACAACTCCGATCTGCCGATGTCCCAGGCTTTTATTTGGAAAAAATATATCCTGGTGCTCAACGCACTGTTTCTTAGTAGGTTTATTACAAGATGTGGCCCTGAACAGACGCTCTGAATTGAGTATATTCGCAGCTCTACCCAATCAGGCCATGTCTACACATCTTTTCAAAAAAGTACCCCTTCTCACGTTTCCCCTGACAACACAAGATAGTATTTATAGTCCGACTAATCGTGTTTAGCCTTACATTTGTTGCGCTCCAATCAAATAGGAGTTAACATGGAGACTCATTTCCCGTACAATGGAAAAAAAAAAAAAAAAAAAAAAAAATGCCTATTGGCCTAAAATTCTGCCACTGGGCAATTCTGATTTTGGTGTTGTCTGACACCCTCACTATTTTATTTTGGCTCTAATTTGGTAATTCCTAGACTATTTGCGTAACGTTTAACATATTATTTGTCAGCAAGTCCTAAGGAACCCAAATATACAAATTTAAAAGAGCTAATGGCATTTTTCTTCTAGGATAGTCGTGTTGTTATCACTTCCTCACTTCCAAACTTTAGGGTGTCTGGGTACTGTCATGTTTTCAAACGTAAACCAGTATAATGTCATATTTCCCAATAAGAATTTTTCATGTTTTTTAAAACCTAACTCTCGGATGGGTAGTGTTTTTATCACTGTCGATTTGAAAAAAAAAAAGCTAGTGCTTGTGGCCTTACACGCGTGATGGTAGTAATTGTGTATCGCGCGACTCGTGTTAGTATTGCCTGTGCCTGCTTTCTGCCTCTCCCTTCTTTCTATCTTTAGTCCATCTGTCTTTTGTTTTTGGTAACATAGTGTAGAAAAAGACATGAATGGAATTTTAATTCTAGGTCAACTTGCGTATTTCAAGGTTTTTCTTAGAAATGGAGTACACTTTTTAGTGTGTTAGGGAAACGCGTGTATACTGCAGAAGGCTTTACTATCACCGTGAAACGTTACAATTTGCAGACGCAGGAGAACACAGGGGGATTTCGAGTACAGTCATTGTGACAGCACTGTTCTTTACCATTCTTCTTTCCTTTTATTAAATTTATTTGTTAGACCTTATATTGTCCTTTTAATTTATATATGTGGATGTAGAATTTCACGACAAATCCTCCCCTCTTAAAACAGACGTTATATGTCAGTCTATAATTCTATATACACATAGAGAAATTTCTTATTATTCCTGGGGTTTTGGGTGATTCTCATCACACGGATGGCGGCTTAAAAAATCCGCTCCCAAATTTGTTTTTTCCACTTATATACTCTATGCTGAACTCAAATGGCTGCATCAATAAAGACCAACGGAGTAATCTAGAATTCTCATGTCTAGCCTGTGCTAGAAACGATAAAGGTTTGTGATCCGTTTGCAACTTAAATGCCTTCCCATACAGATAAATATTGAATTTCTTTATCGCCCATATTACTGCAAGACATTCTTTTTCGCTAGTTGAGTAATTGGTTTCAGCTTTATTCAACTTTCTGCTAGCATATGCCACTGGGCTTAATTCCCCATCCAATGCATCTGATTTCTGTAGTAGAGTTGCACCCAACCCAATATTACTGGCATCCGTCCTTACTATGAATTCTTGACTTAAGTCAGGTAATTTCAAAATAGGTTTACTTGTGAGCTTTTCCTTCAATTCTTGGTAAGCCATTTCACATTGTGGTGTCCATATAATGCGATCTGGATGTCCTTTACGTGTCAAATCAGTTAACGGTGCACATATGGAATTAAAGTTTTTGATATACTTCTGGTAGAAACCACATAATGAGACAAAGGATCTCACGTCCTTCTTGGTTTGTGGTCTCGGGGCTTTCTTTAGTTTTTCTAAATTCTTTGGGTCAGGGGTCATGTTTCCCTGATAAACTGTGTGTCCCAAGAATTCCAATTCTTTACATCCAACGCAACATTTGGTTGGTCGGGCTGTTAAATTCGTTTCCCTAAGTCGATTAAACAGCATGTTCAGAGAGTCAATGTGTTCCTCAAATGTTTCTGTTGCTATAAGGATATCATCCATAAAATTTGTGATGCATGGGTTATTCAGAGGGTCCAATAATTTTCTCATCATTCTAGAGAAGACACTAGGCGCATTCTTCAATCCAAATGGCAATCTATTAAACTCATAGTGTCCTTCTGAGGTACTAAAAGCTAGGTATGGTCTAACCTCAGGCTTTACTGGAATCTGATAGTATCCTTTACTCAAATCCACTTTTGAGAAATATTTAGCTTTATTTAGCCTGGCAAACAACTGATTTGTATCCGGCAATGGATCCACCTGTCCTTCTGTAATAGCATTCAGTCTCCTGTAATCTATACAGAGTCTATGTTCTCCAGAGGGCTTCCTTAAGAGTACAACACCGGAACTATACGAGGATTCACTGTGTGAAATAATTCCTTCCTTCAACAAATAGTCTATCTCTTCCTTCAAAGCTTTCTCCTTAGCAAACGGAATCGAATATGGTTTCATACAGACAGGTGTGGGGTCTATCAGTTTCATATCATATTCCAATAGGTTTGTATGCCCAGGTCGGTCTGTTAACACCTCTGTATGAGTATCTAGAACCTGTTGCACTCTCTCTTTCTGAGTTTTCGTTAAATGTGTACTGATTTTCACCTGTGCCGCTGTCTCACAGGGGTGTAAGGGATATTCAAATGATGAAAGTGGTTCCTTTTTCATCTCCATGGCAATAGACAAGGTCAACAAGTGTGTCTCTTCCTGATTTTCTCTTTCCAAATATTTCTTCAGGAGATTCACATGATAGATTTTTTCTTTCCCCTTCTTATCTATCTTATAATTTGTTCTAGACACCTTCTCTAGAACTGTATATGGACCTTGCCATCCAATCTGTAACTTATTCTGACTCCTGGGGAGAAGAAGCAGTACCTTCTCTCCCACAGCTAAATCTCTGTCTTTCGCCTTCCTGTTATAATAGGCAGCATGTTTCTTCCTGGCTTGTTTCAAATTTTCATTGGCAAGTTTCCAGCCAGTTTTTAAACGAGTGGTCAGCTCATTCACATATTGGTATGAGGATGTAATATTTTCCTCTGCTTTTTCATCAGTCCATGTTCTTAACAGAGCTTCCAGTGGACCTTTTATTGGCCTTCCAAACAATAATGTTGCCGGGGCCATACCGGTTGAACTATGGGGTACCTCCCGATAAGCAAAGAGGGCGGCAGGCAGGTACTGGTCCCATGTATCTGGTTTTTCGTGTGCCAACTTTCTCAGGATCGACATCAACGTGCCATTAAATCTTTCCACTTGGCCGTTCCCTTGGGGATGATACACACTACAATGGAAGTGTTTGGCCTGGAAGATCCTGAAAACTTCTTCAGTTAGTTTTCCCTTGAACTGAGAGCCATTATCAGTCAAGATTTGATTGGGAAAACCTAACCTTGTGAAAATTGTGAGTAATGCCTCTGCCACATGTTTAGAATCAATCGATGACAGGGCTACCGCCTCTCCCCACATAGAACAAGTGTCCACCAGAGTCAGAATGTAGCTGTTCCTTCTCTTGGTTCGGGTGAGAGGTCCCACAAGATCCACGGCAACTCTCTCAAAGGGTGTTCCCACTATGGGCATTTCCCCCAGAGTTGCTGGTGCAGTCCAATGTTTAGGTGCTACTCGTTGGCACTCTGGACAGGATTTTACATATCGTTTGATATCTTCAGTTATTTCTGGCCAGAAATAGTGACAAGCTATACGCTGTCCTGTTGCGCTGATCCCCATATGACCACTGAAGGGAATCGCATGCCCTAGTTCCAACACTTTAGTCCTATATGAAGTGGGAAGGACCAGCTGTCCGTGACCATTGGATTCAGATCCAGCCTTCCTATATATCAGCTTATTCTTCATATAAAACTCTCCCTTGCCTGGAGGTGTATGAGATTTTGGCAACTTCTTGAAACACGGCTTGAGTGTTTTATCCTCAGCCTGTGCCATCCTCATCTCATCTGGATGAGTATTTATTGGATTATCCTCCTCCTTTTTAGACTGTGATCTGGTCTGCACTGTGGCCAATATCACAGGTCTCTTGGGATTCCCCAAGAAGACATATCTACACCCCAATATCAGAGGGTAGATTGGCTCATTTATCACTGCTGCTTTTATGATTCCTTCCACATATCGCGTTTTCACCTTTATCCGGGCGACGGGAAGTGTCATGGTAGCTACATCCTTGGTTGCAGTTTGAATCTCCACTGTTTCTGTGGTGTATTGATCGGCCTGCACCAGGTGAGAACTCACAACGGAATCGTAATCTAAACCGGTATCATATAAACACCTTATAGTGACACCATTACAGATGACATCTTCACACACTGGGGGGTGGTATGGTTCCTGTAGTTCTGCAGGTTTGAACTTTTTTTCCTTTTTCCCCGATGTCATAGCAGCACAATGAGGAGGTTTCCTTCTACAATGGTCAGTGTCATGATTGTTCATCTTACAATTTTTACACCACCTTTTTCCTTGGTTGAAAGATTTTCTTTCATCATATTTCCTTTCATCGAATTGTGGGGTTTTATTTTTATTTTCATACCGTGGCCTATCAAACTGGTGCTTACCTTTGTTTTGATCCCTAGGATCAAATTTATTAAAGTTCTGTGGTGCCCTAAAGTTATCCACCTGTTTCTTTTTATTACCTGTTACCTCTGCTTGAGCTGCTTGATACCTTTCAGCAACATTTAGCAACTCACCCAGCCTCTCTGCACCTTGTTCCATGAGAAACTTTCTCAGGTCTGGAGCCATGGACTCTCTTAATTGCTCTATAAGGACCATTTCCTTAAGATCTTGGGTTTTCCCCAGAGAAGTTCATTTCTCCAAGTATGTCTCTATTCGTGCAGAGAACTGGTGATAGGTTTCACCTGACAGTAGTTTAGCATTCCTAAATTTTTTTCTATAAAATTCTGCATTCTTTTCATATCTTAACAAAAGAGCCTGCTTTAGCATGTCATAATTTTCCTGATCACTTCTGCTCATTTTAGCAAAAACTTCATAAGCTGCTCCACGAAGTCCCTGAGATAACTTTAAGCTCCACCTTTCTCTCTCTAACCCATACGTGGTAGCTAATAGTTCGTACCTATTTAGATAGCTCTCTATATCATCGTCTTTCTCAACAAAATGATCTAAATGAAAATTCATAGCTGAGGTTGAGGCTCCTTGGCTAGCAGTGGCATCAGAGGTAAAGGGACTGGCACCAATTTCAGGAGCATGGCCTTGAAACTCATACTCCCTTAGTCGTAACTCATGTTCCCTTTGTAATCTCTTCTCCTCCTTTTCTGCTTTTCTCTCTGCAGCTAATCGCTTGTCTTCCCTTTCTGCAGCCTGTCTTCTTTCCTCGGCTTCCCTTTCTGCAGCTAATCTTTTGTCTTCTCTTTCTGCTTCCAATGCTTTAGCCTCTTTGTCAGCCTCAATCTGCAACCTCTTAGCCTCAGCCTCAATCTGTAACCTCTTAGCCTCAGCCTCAATCTGTAACCTCTTAGCCTCAGCCTCAATCTGTAACCTCTTAGCCTCAGCCTCAATCTGTAACCTCTTAGCCTCAGCCTCAATCTGTAACCTCTTAATCTCTTTTTCAGCCTCTATCTTTCTTTCGGCCTCTTTTTCTAATCTTCTTTCTTCTCGTTCAATATATTTGTCACATTCAGCCGTGACATAAGTAATCATAATTTGCCCGTCCATTCCTAACTCTTTCGCAGTCTGTACAGCAGCAGATCGAAATTTTGCCAGGTCGGCCATTGTCTAACAGATAAATGTCTAAAATATTTAACTAAACAATTTTATCTATGACTAATTAACTCAGGACAAAACAGGCACTGTGAGCTCAACCTTATTTATTTTCACCCAAGGATACCTTTTAATTCTTATTATTCCCTGAAGTGAATTACCCCCAATATTTGTAATAGGGAAAGATTCAAAATCCCGAGAGCGAGACCCCAATATATGTGGTAAAGTGGGATGTTATAAATATCTATAGGGGACTTAGTGTACTGACTGAGATCAGCTGTGAAGGTATCTGTATCTAATAGGTGTAGTGTTTTACAGATAACCTTACTTGCTGCCACATATGTATGCCTCAGTCAGAATTATTCTGGAATATTGTGATGACTACGTTATATGTCTAGGGTATGTATATGGTGAAGTGTAAGTCACAACAACAACAGACAGATAAACAATTTAATTTATTCCACCACACTTGACAACACTGTGACACTCACATACATATAACACTCTATGAGAATATCTTAAATGAGTCACTGATAACTTTTCAAATATCAATATGTATTCAGTGCTGTCATTAATGTATATGTGTCCTGATTCAAATACAAAGAGAACCAGGAGTCACAATCAATTTTAATTACAAGTTATATGTACAGAATTTATCAATATAAATCTTGGAGTGACATATTTTATTAATATTATTCTATGTGTGTCAGTTGTGTAGTAGTAATATGAGGAATACTGGTTTTGTTTTGTTTTTTCAAGCTCTGTTGGTATTTGTCATCATGACTTTAATAGTTTGTTTCTGTTGGAACTAGTAGTAGAGATGTTCTCAGTTCCTGGCATTAAAACAATTAAATTCCCCTCTTAATTTTATTTTACAATGTCATTTTAAGATGGGGGTACATAATGTTGAGCTCAGCTGGCCACATCAGCTTATCTTTCGTGATGGCGGCAGGAAAAGACTCCTCTGCTCGATTCTCCCCTGGGCTCTGGAGACACCTCACTGATAGCTAAATGGACCAAGGAGTATGCTGTCCGCCTCTGGATTCAGCAAAGCTCTGACCAGGTGCTGCTCAATACCATCAAGACCACGGTCCCACAATTCATAGAATAATAAACAGTTTCGTTGACTGGCAATGAATATAGCACAACTCCGATCTGCCGATGTCCCAGGCTTTCATTTGAAAAAAAATACTGGTGCTCAACGCAGTATATTCCTCTTAGTAGGTTTATTACAAGACTGCAATTCTGAATTATTTCTTTCTAGTCTAATAATCTAGGTGTCAGTGTACTGCTTGGCAATTCCATGTAGTTTTACTTTCCTCTGACAACTTCAAGTTCATTTGGAGCGACTAATATATATTATAGGCCTTGCCTTTGTTCGCTACTGAACTGCACATATATACAGAATAAGTTAACATGAGACTCATTTTCATTAAAAGAGACAATATTTCAGCCTACCACAATTCATGAAAATAAACACAGATACGTTGACTAGCAATGAATTCTGGCACAAATACTGGCACAAATTCCCATCTGCTTATGTTCCAGGCTTTTATTTAGCAAAAATATGAGCTGGCTTCAACGCACTGTTGCTTTATCAAGCTTATTCGAACTAGTGGTCTCGAACTAACGCTATCAATTAATTATATTCACCGGCCTAACCAATCAGGCCAACCCTACTCAATCGTTGGGAATGAAGTGCTCTTACTTCCGTCTCCCTTGACAACAAAATATAGCATTTATAGTCCGACTAATCGTGTTTAGCCTTACATATCATTCCATCCAATCAATTCAAATGTAACTTGTGGCCTATTTCCGTACAATGGTGGTTTAAAATTCTTTCACTGAGCGATTCTGATGTTTTTATCACTGTCCGACTGAAATAAAGTTAGTGCTTGTGGCCTTACACGCGTGATGGTAGTAATTGTGTATCGCGCGACTCGTGTTAGTATTGCCTGTGCCTGCTTTCTGCCTCTCCCTTCTTTCTATCTTTAGTCCATCTGTCTTTTGTTTTTGGTAACATAGTGTAGAAAAAGACATGAATGGAATTTTAATTCTAGGTCAACTTGCGTATTTCAAGGTTTTTCTTAGAAATGGAGTACACTTTTTAGTGTGTTTGGGAAACTCGTGTATACTGCAGAAGGCTTTACTATCAACGTGAAACGTTACAATTTGCAGACGCAGGAGAACACAAGGGGGATTTCGAGTACAGTCATTGTGACAGCACTGTTCTTTACCATTCTTCTTTCCTTTTATTAAATTTATTTGTTAGACCTTATATTGTCCTTTTAATTTATATATGTGGATGTAGAATTTCACGACATAGTGCCACTTAACTGTCAAATCGAGAAAATCCTACACTCTCCTGCCGTGGTCGAACACCTCTGTGACTTGCCAGGCAGTGGAACAAGGGTGGCTAGCTACAATGACTTCACGAGCATTCGGACCTCAGAGTCCAATCGAGTTATAGGAATCAGATACTTCGGGTAATTTGCAGGATATAATGTTTGCAGGATAAAACCTGAAATGCAAATAATCACAACCTCTGTATGGTCCAGCACTACTCTGCCTTTACACACAAAGGACATAACATACAGGGTCAGACATTGTGCTAACATATGCACAGGACAATTTAACTCACCACCCATCACAGCCAGTTCACTGTGACTAAAATTTCCTTATAATTCGTAAGTTGATTCCTCTGTCCGTGATTTGCGTCCATACCATGATTTGGAATAGTATAAATTTTACAAGTAATATCTTGATCGATTCATTACAACAATTCCATGTTAATCCTTCCTTAGGTTCCATGATTACATGTCATTCCTTTAACAAATACTCTTTCAAATGTATTACCCAACTTACAGTCGTATTTTTGACATCATTCTCAATTATCCCTACACATTTTACAATGCTGGCTTTCGCCTCTAAAATCATCACATGCTTTCCAGCAAGCAACACGTTCGTCCTGGAAATCGTATGCATGCTTTAACTAGCTAAGTTGGGCAATCCTGATGTAAAAACACAGCTCTTATTTACTCGATATTTCTATCTTACTAGACTATTATTCTATAATGTGTTTACACCTACCTCTAAAGTAACATTCCCGTTTGTAAATTAAATAAATCCTCCACAGTGATACTTCTTTAATCTTTCTACAATTAAATATTATCGTAATATCGTCACACACAAAACTGGTCTCTAAATTTAGCATAGTACGTTTCCTACCACAATAATAATAAAAGTACGTTTTGGATTGGTTAATTGTATCAGAGAGTTCCCCTACCCGTACCTATGATGGCGTGCGGTTATGGTCAGATTAGAAAACCGTGTTGTGAGATAGAACTAAAACCAAAACACGACAGCCAACAATCGGCTCGTAACTATATCACGCCTCAGGATATAGTATCCTCCAGCACAGTGTCATTGCAGAAAGCTTCAATCGACCAGTGGTGTCGATTGCCAGTGCGTCAAGACAACGCTTGGAGAGGTCGTTAGATCGTCATTGAATACATTTATGCTCATGCATTTTGCTCATCGGCATTTTTTTTAAACATGGTTGTTTCGTAAATCCATGCATCATACAACTTGGTGGATATAGAACTCCCGCTGACCACGGACGGTGAATCGAAAAAACCGGCCGATGAAGTCTAATCAAAGTCCAAGTCGATTATGAGGGATCAATCAAAGGCCAAATATTTATTGTCAAAATTATATTTATGAAACTGTTCCTGCCAATGAATGTCAACGTCGTCTTGTAATAAATCGTCTCGTCATACATATTCAATCATGGGTCCAGTATGTATTATTTACCCCAGTTTGGTCAGAAACCCTTACGACCCAGTCGTTACCGTTTTGCGTTTTGTCCTGTCTTCATTTTAATAACGAAGCGTCGGCCCACAAAACATTTTCGCTTAAGACCCAAAACAATATCACAAAAAAAAAAAAAACACCCACCAGAGAATTTACAGCCTGGTAACACAGTCAGACCCATACCCAAACTTACCATAGTTTTTTTTTTCACGTTTGTGTGTCTTGTTCTAACATAGCTGTGTGGGTGTGTTTAGTGAAACCTAATATTGTCTAGATGTGTAAGATTGTCTTATACTAAATTATAGTCGTATAGATAGGCTGGACTAGAGAAACTATCATTCAGCCTGAGAAAGAGACAGATCTTCTCCTTAAACTATTCACTCAGTGAAATCTATTATCATACCTTTTTACTTCTCACCTTTAGTTTCACGTTCTAATTTCAAACAGTATTCACCATCCACTCAACTCTCTGGATAAACTCAGGCGGGACATTTAAATTATCTTTCAAACCTATATAAAATTTATACGACACTTATCAAACACCCGTACTGGAGGAAATCTTAACGTTGCAGATCAAAACACTTGTACTTCCTTCAACAGTTATCCATCTAACTTATTCATAACACCCGTACTCTATCTTAGTGTCTTCACACATTGTTTTCACGCATTTATCCGTCTAACTTATCTAATCCCACCCGATTCTGTCCTTAATTACAGTTTTTAGCACATTGATCAGAAGTTTAATCACACACCACCTTAACACCAGACACACCCGTACTCTATCTTAGTGCTTCAACATTGTTCACATTATCCGACTAACTTATCAAAACACGGCCGTACTCAGGCATAGTCCTTCAACATTGTTTCACAGTTATCCACTAAAACTTTATCAAACACCCGTACTCCTATCGTAGTGCTTCAACAATGTTCACAGTTTATCCACTAAACTTTATCATACACCGTACTGCTATCTTAGTGCTTCAACATTGTGTCACAGTTTATCCTCTTAACTTATTAAATCCTAAGCACTCTGTCTTAATGTTTTAACATTGTTCACAGTTATCCACCATGTGTTATCAAACACCCGTACTCCTATCTATAAGAGCTTTCAACATTGTTTCACAGTTATCCACTAACTTATCCAACCACCCCGTACTCTATCTAGTGCTTAAGAAGAACATTGTTCACAGTTATCCAATAACTTATCAAACACCCCTTACTTATCATAGAGCTTCAACATTGTTCACAGTTATCCACTAAACTTATTTAAACACCGCGTACTCTATCTAAGTGCTTCAACATTGTTCACATTTTATGGCACTAATTGATTATCAAACACCCGTATCTATCTTTTGCCTTCAACATTGTTCACGGGTTATCCGCTAACTTATCTAATTCCTCCCTACTCTGTCTTAATGTTTCCAACGGAATTGTTCACAGTAATCCATCTAACTTATCTAACTCTGTCTTAAAAGCTTCCTGTAAACCTTTCTTTTTGATTTCTAGTAAACAACAATCAATTATCTAACCACACGAATGTCTTAAATTAGACGAAATATAATTAATTTATTATATTCCTGCCGTTTAACCATATCCAATTTTAAGTATGCCATCTAAAATGTGAAGAAAAAAGACCGTCTAGCAGCTTAATTGGATTTTAAAACTGTATTTAACAATATAAAGTGCTCAAACAGAACGCCGCTAGCCTTGGTCAGTTGTACTATCCAGATATTGTAATCTCAGTTTTAGGCCAGCCATTAGGGACTGTTGCGCCAGGGTTGCTTAAATTGTTTACTTAAGAGAATTTTAAAATCCCTTCAATAGCAGCGGTTCTAAAACTTGGAGTGCTTTGATATCTTTTCTTCTTTTTCTGCCTTATTTGAAAAGAGAGAAAGGAGAGTTAGGAGATTCTGTCAAAGCAGTCAGTGGCCATCACGCCTGGTGGCGTCTTGTAGGGCAGCAAACAAACTTGCTTCCACTTCTCTCGGTCGGGAGACGGCCATCCTTCGTGCAGTGCCCCCAGCCTCTGGTTCATTCTTTGCATCTCGGCCTCCACAGTTCTCCGTCCAGGTTTGTTTTTGGTCGGCCTCTCTTTCGCTTTTGTTTTTGTTGTGTGTTTTTTTTTATTTTTTTTTTTTTTTTTTGAATGTCCATAAGCATAAGCAGTTCTTGTGGGTTAAACAAAACATGGATGAGAGATTTTCGATATATATGGGGTTGAGATAGGGAAACTGTGCACACAAAAAAAAAAAAAAAAAAATGGGTTGCAGGAGATGCTTTAGTGATAGCTAACAAGACTGAACAAATACTCAATTAACTGGGTCTTTAGAATATCCTTTCCTAAGTTCGATGTCAAGGATTCCTCAAAAGCTATACTCTAGTGCAGGCCAGGCATATTTTAGCCGCAATGATCTAGGTTACCTCTTTTCAAGAGTGCAGTTACCAAGTAAATTATTTAATTGTAGTTACATTGGCAGTTTTTCAAATTATAAGTAATAAAAATAATTCCACATGCGTGTTGGA
>JAMPIV010011137.1:0-67003 GCA_024509875.1 Oreohelix idahoensis
GTCAACACTTTGTGTCCAAGTATAATAAACTGCATATTTGGATGAATTGTGATGAGAGGTGTTTGTCAGCTCACAAACTGCAGTTATAGCTGATTCGTGTTGTGTGACTACTCTCCCGGTGTCTACTTTAGCCACAGAGACCTTCTCCGGAACTTTATATAAAACGACACGCATCTCACGCCCATTGAGGCAAATGTGAATATGGTGTTAGGCCCATAATTTTCTTAACCATCACTTAGGGGTGATAATGATCAGTATCACGCCGGCCATCTTAACCTTCCTAGAAGTTGCTCTGGTACCCAATTCATGAAGCTGGGTTGACCCCGGAGCCGTTTTTGCGGTCTAAAAAAAAATCCCACCTAGATTGAGGATCGAACCATGGACCACCGAGCTAGGAAGCCAATACACTAACCACTTGCGCTAATGCGGCACCATTTGTTATTTAAGCCATGATTAATTAAAGCTCCCTAAAGTTTCTCTGGTGGTCTCTGATGGACGAAAAGAAAGAATATGTGTAACTGCTTTCAGGCACTTTGTACAAGGCGACTATGAAGTTGAGAATGTGGCTGGCAACCTTATCATGTACAATTAAATGTCTACATCTACCATCGCTGCTTAAGAAACATGTTAATGTTTGGTGTAATTTCCTGCAAAGAGCAATGATTGGTGTCAGCTTCTTACACGAGCAATACTTGGTGTAAGCTTCCTGCAAAAAAGCAATGGTTTGTGTGTAAGTTCCTACAAACAGCAATGCTTTGTGTAAGCTTCCTACAAGAGCAATGCTTGGTTGTAAGCTTCCGACAAGAGCAATGTGTGGTGTAAGTTTACCTACAGAGAGGCAAAGCTTTGGTAAGCTTCCTACAAGAGCAATGTTTGGTGTAAGCTTCCTGCAATAGCAATGTTTGGTGTAAAGCTTCCTACAAGAAGCAATGTTTGGTTGTGTAAGCTTCCTACAAGAGCAATGTTTGGTGTAAGCTTCCTACAAGAGCAATGTTTGGTGGGGGAGCAAAGAATAGTAAAAACACTGTTCCCTACCATTGCCATGGCACCAGAGAAAGTGAATAAGGAGGGTTGGGCATGGGGGCTGGTTTAAAAACCCCCTTCCTGTAAAAAATCTAAACACACACAAAAAACTTTAACAAACATGGACTAGTCAATTAAGGAAAATAAGACACAGCCATCCAAGACAAGGGAAGGTCCTCTCGCAGGGAGGCGTATGATGCAACACAGAGAAAGCCGAAAAGGATTCTGTGTTACTGACTAACCTTCTTTCTTCTAGGAGAACTTCCAGATTTGGCATCTGGAATGTTCGGACATTAAACGAACAAGGGAAAGTGGCGCAAGTAGCAGCAGAAATGAGGGAATACAAAATCGAGGTTCTGGGAATGTGTGAAACAAAGTGGAAGGGGGTAGACAGGAGAAACTCATCACAGGTGAATTGGTGCTGTCCTCAGGACATGAAGACGAAAGTTCACACCACAGTGAAGGGGTAGCTCTTATGTTATCTAAAGAAGCACAGAAAGCACTCATTGAATGGGAAGCTGTTGGACCCAGAATAATAACAGCTTCTTTCAAAACAGCTAAAAAGAAAATAAATATAAATGTCATCCAAATGTTATGCACCAACTAATGACAAAGAAGAGTCTGTGAAAGAAGCCTTTTATACTAAACTACAGGAAATTATGGACAAAGTAAAAAGAAGAGACATCACAATTTTGATGGGTGACATGAATGCAAAGATCGGTACAGTCAAACACTGGCTTTGAAGAAGTCATGGGAAAATGGGCTAGGAATAATGAATGAAAATGGGGAACTATTCTCAAACTTCTGTGCTTCAAATCAACTGGCTATAGGAGGAAGCATGTTTCCACATAAGAGAATACACAAGGCAACATGGATATCACCAGACCATAGAACAGAAAATCAGATTGATCATATATGCATAAACAAGAAGTTTAGATCATCATTGCAGGATGTAAAGGTATATAGAGGAGCAGATGTGGCATCAGATCACCACCTTCTGATAGCCAAAGTAAAAATGAAACTCAAGAGATATGCAACAATGCAAAATTATAGACAACAATTTAATGTAGGACATCTAAGAAACAAGAGACAAATTTTGCGGTCACAATATCCAACAAATTCCAAGTGCTCCAACAGCTGGAAGATGTAGAGAATACAGAAGACTATTGGCAGCAAATCAAAACTGTATGGAATGAGACATGTGAAGAAATACTGGGGAAAAGGGAACGACAACAAAAAAGCATGGATAACAACAGAAACCATCAATAAGATAAAAGACAGAAAAAACAAGAAAGCAGATTTAAACACAAGCAAAACCAGAAGTTCCAAAGCCAAGGCTCAAGAAGTGTACACAGAAGCAAACAAAGAAGTAAAAAGAAGTATCAAAAGAGACAAGAGGAAGTATATTGAGGACTTGGCAAGAGAGGCAGAAGATGCTGCAGCCAAAGGAAATATGAGAGAACTGTATAGCAGCACAAAGAAGCTAACAGGGAAATACAAGCAAACAAGTTGCCTCATAAAAGACAAGAATGGAAAACTGCTCAGCAATATACAAGAGCAAATGAAGAGGTGGACAGAATATTTTGAGGACCTTCTCAATAGACCAGCTCCACAAACCCCCCGGACATCCAGCCAGCAGAAGAAGAGCTACAAACGACCAATGAAGGAAGAAATAAAGAAAGCCATAAAGCTTCTAAGAGATGGAAAAGCGTCTGGACCTGATGGCATTCCAGCAGAGGCTATCAAAGCAGATATTGACACTGCTACAGAGATGTTATATAAATTACTTGGTAAAGTCTGGGAAAAGGAAGAGATACCAGCAGAATGGAAGGAAGGATATCTGGTTAAGTTGCCTAAGAAGGGAAATTTACAAGAGTGCACAAATTATAGAGGAATAATGTTACTATCAGTACCAGGAAAAGTATTAAACAGGATTATCTTGAGAGATTAAAAGAGTCCATAGACAAGAAACTGAGAGATGAACAAGCAGGTTTTCGAGAAAACAGATCATGTACAGACCAGATAGCCACTTTGAGAATAATAGTTGAACAAAGTCTGGAATGGAATTCACCACTATACATCGGATTTGTGGACTACGAAAAGGCATTTGACAGTGTAGACAGAGAATCACTTTGGAAATTGATGAGGCATTATGGAGTTCCCTGAAGATCATTAATTTAATAAAGAAAACATATGAAGACATGACATGCAGAGTTCTTCATGAAGGACAGCTTACAGAACCGTTTGGGATAAGAACAGGAGTGCGACAGGGATGCCTCTTGTCTCCATTTCTTTTCTTACTAGCAATAGACTGGGTTATGAGAACATCGACAACACACAACAGAAATGGAATCCAGTGGACTCTGACTAAGCAGTTGGATGATCTGGATTTTGCTGATGACTTGGCTCTTCTGTCCCATAACTGTAATCAGATGCAGGACAAATTGAAAACACTCGATGAGAGGTCACAGCAATTGGGTCTGAAAATACACAGGGGAAAAGACAAAAATAATGAGAGTAAATGCAGGTAATAATAACAGGGTTGAACTTGAAGAAACACCAATACAAGATGTAGAATCGTACACATATCTTGGCAGCAATATAGACAAAGTTGGAGGGACAGACAGTGATATCAAAATAAGAATACAAAAAGCAAGAGGAGCTTTCATTGCATTGGGAAATATATGGAGATAAAGAGAAATTGGATCCAACACGAAAATAAGAATCTTCAACTCAAATGTGAAGTCAGTCCTATTGTATGGCTCTGAAACAGGGAGAACAACAAAGACAACAACCAAAAAGCTACAGACTTTCATAAATGGGTGCTTGCGTAGAATAGAAGGATTTACATGGTAACGACAAGGTTACCAACGTGGAACTGAGGACAAGAACTAGACAAGTGCCAGTGGAACAAGAGATGAGAAGAAGATGATGGCGATGGATAGGACACACACTGAGGAAACCTGTTGATAGCATTACACGGCAGTCCTTGTTCTGGAACCCCCAGGGCAAGAGAGGCAGAGGTAGACCAAGAAGCACATGGAGAAGAGAGCTGGAAACAGAGGTGAAAATGATAAGGAGAACGTGGAAAGAACTTGAGATGATGGCACGTGACAGGAAGACTTGGCATGTGTTTGTTGAAGGCCTATGCTCCTCTGGGAGTGGAGGGTTATGAATGAATGAATGAACAAATATGTCTCATTATTCACATTTAATAGTTACTCAATAAACTCGAAACACATCAAGGTAAAAAACGAAAACTATCACACTTCCTTTGTAAGGATCATATTTTGAGTCAACCGGTGACGAGAGCTCACGAATGGTTGAAAGGCAGAGTATTCTACTTGTTATGCTCGTTGGAGCCATCTAAGACCGTTAGGTTTAGATTTACACACAGAAAACCCAGGAGAATAGATATTATTCTAAAACCCGCATGATTAGCGGTATATCTTTGAACTTAGACGCGTATGTCTGCAGATGAGGAATCCACAGTGTTTACTGTTTTATAGAGGCCTAATATATAACTATCTGGAGTGGAAGACCAGATGAGTTACCAGTTATTGCTATTATAACTTTGAAAATGAAAACTCGCCTGATGTACGAGGGAGTTATATAAGACTATCTTCGAAAGGACAGCCTATCTTCGATACGTCCGATTAGAGGGATGGACTATGCTATTTTCGTCGCCCGCCATGTTTGGGGTTGACTTAAGAAGAGCGATTTAAGAAGAGTCAGAATGAAACTGTTGGATACTTATAGTTATTTACCCGTTCTGTAATGCGGGGTTTTTTTCTGCTAGTTGTGGAATGAGAGATAAATTGGAGTCTGCAACACTTTGATAATCATATATTTATTGGAACTTATGTACATGCAACTGTAGTGAACTGTCTTCATATCCGCCATGTTCCTGTGTCATGCTTACATGGATTTGTCTACGTCTTGTTGCTGTGACTATAATAAATGGTGAAAACGTACACAGCTGTTCACCTATATTTTTGACTTCATACCTGTAACACGTACAACATATGGTTCCATCAACCCCACATCTACACCTTTCAATGTGATGAATGCCACACACACTCTTATATGTTACATGTTGTGATACAAGTCTGCACTGCTACATAGATGTCCACCTTGACGAACTTTCATGTCACACATTCGCGATAAATCATAATACAGCACGATATACCAGTCAGTATCCAGTGACAGTACACTTCAAGTATATAATCAATCAGCCAGTGATGTTACAGCTTATACCCACCAGTCTGTATCACTAGTACCACCAACATCTATCCTTAAAGAATCAACGTCGTTCAGTATCAGGAGGCTAAAAAGGGGAGTTTATATCACGACATCAATAGACCTGATAGAAAAACACAGGTGTTGAAGGCGATCTTCTCTGTTGTTCTGGAACATTCAATTTGACAACAATGTTCCATATAATGTCAATAAAGTGGTTATAAATTCTGGCCATGTTAGTTGAGTTCTTATATGGTTTCATTCAAGATTTTCATCGTGTCAATTGGTGTTGCTTTACGCGAATGCGGGGTGGGGTAGAAAAACGTGTGGGCAAACATTTGAAAGTTGCAATTATATTGAACTTGTAATTCCATTGACGTGATAAGTCGGTTCATTGAGTCCATACATTTATTCACAGTGATACATACATGATGATCAATTCCAATAGGGGTACAGCGTAAGTCCATATAAGTCATGCATAAATTAATCAACAACGTAGACTGCTGGTTATGTGTCAATGTCCGTTATGAGGATACAATGCAGTATTGTCGTCAGAACGTCACAGCTATATGCACGAGCAGATAGACATGGCTACCTGCCGACAGTGAGACTGCGAGTCTGAATATATTCATACGAATTTGACGATTATTCTTCTCCTTCTGAGAATTCTAGTTAAATACTAACCTCCATATATTTCCCTCTCATATTGAGTTCTAGGACTGACCCTGGTCCATCAAAAATACACATATAAATGGCTATATCATGCCATTGAACTGGAAGGTTAGAAAAACGCAGCTATTCCGCTTGGCGGTCAAGTAACAAAGGGTCACGTTTCTTAGTTACCGACTGTGTCCTAAACAACGCTATACACGTCATAATCGATCGTGTATGAAGCGTTCAGTAATTGAAACATCTATCGCAATATATTAAATGTCTTAACCTTTACAATTGCACGTCTGGTAACCTTTAGCAGACGGCGTTAATATCATATACCGTAACAATTCCCTGTACACCGGGGAAAAAAAATCGATAGATTTTTTTTTTTCAACATCTATCCGACTTAACAATTTTTCAAAAAAATTTAACACAATTGTGACATATGGCCGACGATGTTCTGAGTAGAACCGTGTTGCGGTCGTGTCAACTAACTATTTGTCATAGTCATCTAACATAAATCACATTATATATCAATATTATACATATTATTATATCAACTAAATAAATGTCCAATGTTAATAGTGAATGATAAAATTAAATTAAAGTAAGGTCTGTCGTATTAGTATGTCATATAGGAATTAATTTGACTAATTAAAATTAAATTAATTAATTAAACTAAGAGATAAATTATTAAGGTTCTAATGTAACGCGATGTTATGAGAGAAGAAAAAGACAAAATAAGTGAGAAGAAATAGAAAGAAATTCGAATATAAGTTTTAACTTAATTGTGTGTGTTAAGTGTTAGTGAATAATAACTATCTAATTTAACTAACTAAATAATGTATAGGTACATTAAAAAAAAATTATTAATCTAATACTTGTGTGAGATTTATTTTCTCTTTTCATAATTTCTTCTTTTTATATTTCGTTCTCTTTTTTTTTTTTTTCTTTCATTTCATTTTTTTCTCACATTTCATTTTATTGATAATAATTCAATTAAGAAGTTAAGTTAACTAATTAATTAGTATAGGATATGATGATCCATCCGTAGTCTTGATCCTGATGAATTCTTTTAGGCAAAAATGTTCAAACGTTTACGTTGGAAAGAAATGTCATTTATCCCAGCATCCAAGAATTAAGTGCACCTAGGATAATAAGTTCGACTTGTCGTCAGATATTGTTCCATGATTGATCAATGATATTCGTATATCGTGTATGGACATTAGACGAAGTTCGAATGTCAGTATATATACCTTGATTGTCTTGTAGTTCAATTCTGTGATGCATATAGTGTATATAAAGTTTAAATTGAAGGCAAGGTTAGTTCCTTTATAGTTGATACTTCGTTCAATCCAATGTAGTGCTGATTGAAATAGTTTAAGAGTGTCAATGTTGATTATTCGTCGTCAATAGGATTACGTGACAATGCATCAGCCACAATATTTTCAGTGCCAGGTATGTGTTCAATGGAGAACTCGAATGGCTGTAGGATGATTGAATATCTGGCAAGTTTCTGGCTTGTATGATTCGATCGACGCAAGGATGCTACAGCACGTTGGTCCGTCTGTATGGTGAAGGGAGCACCAAGCAAGAACTTTTCAAGTTTGGTTATTGCCCAGATCACAGATAAAAGTTCCTTGTCGACTGTTGAATACTTTGTTTCTGCCGGCTTCAGCTTTCTTGAAATGTATAACGTAGGATGTAGAATGCCATCATGGTTCTGGAGCAGGCATGCACCAATGCCGTAGTTACTAGCATCTGTTCGTAAGAAAAATCTTTTGGAAGCATCGGGAAGTCTTAAAATTGGTTCATGCGAGAACAAATTTATAATTTTGTTGAAAGTTTCATTGCATGTACCAGTCCATGTCACCTTCACCGGCATATCTTTTTTTAACAATGAAGACAATACAGCCGTGATGGATGACAAGTTTGGTATGAATCTACTGTAATATTGAACAAGTCCTAACAAACTCCTGACCTGTTTCTTCGTCTGAGGAACTGCTATGTTTAGAATTTTGGAGACTGTACTAGGTAACGTTCGGATATATCCCGATCCAATGATATGTCCCAAAAAGGTTATCTCATTACACGCGATTTGCACCTTTGTAGGTTTAGCAGTTAGATGATAATTCCTTAGAGTGTCAAAAACATATCTAAGTCCCGAAACATGTTCCTCAAACGACGAACTAAACAAGCATATGTCGTCAATATATGTAATAACGTCTGGTCTACCTGATAAAATTTGTCGCATCAGGCGAATGAAGGTAGCTGGCGCATTAACAAGCCCAAAAGGCATCACATTCCACTGGTATAGACCTTGTGGAGTGGAAAATGCGGTGTAGTACTTAGCCTTTTCGGTCAGTGGTATCTGCCAATAACCTTTAGTTAAGTCTATCTTACTAAATATAGTTGCGTTGGATAGACGTGGTAGTAAGTCGTCAATAAGTGGATGTGGTTCGCTGTCAACTATAGTCTTAGCATTTAATTTTCTATAATCAACACATAGTCTGATGTTATTGTCCTTCTTCCGGACAATCACTAATGGAGAAGAGAATGGCGAATTACTAGTCTCAATGATTCCCAGAGACAACATCTGTTCAAGTTCCTTAGTAGTTTTAGCAAGGAAATGTAAAGGAACAGAATAGGGATGTACACGAATAGGTGTATCATCATTGAGAGTAATGTCATGACTGATAGCCGATGTGCGACCCGGGACGTCGGTCAACACATCTGGATAAGATTGTAATAGATTAGCAATCTGTAGACGCTGTTGCGGTGTAACCGTTGAAGAGATGGTTACATCCCGCCAAGATTCAGTAGGTTGAACTACTGGTACCGGTAACGGTAACTGTACCTCAGGAAAAGAAGATTCTTCTTCCTGGATGACAGATAAGTTAGTATAATGACAAGTGGATACTGTGTTGTCATCTAGTTCATGAAAAATTGACTGTAAGTGTTCAGGACGTGTATGAAATTGCTTGAGCATGTTAATATGAAATATCTTTTTGTGTCCCTTGATATCTAAGACGTAATCAACGTC
The DNA here is from genome assembly GCA_024509875.1 of Oreohelix idahoensis. NCBI lineage: Eukaryota > Metazoa > Mollusca > Gastropoda > Stylommatophora > Oreohelicidae > Oreohelix > Oreohelix idahoensis. Next base: position 8,960 of record JAMPIV010011137.1, read on the forward strand.
GGAAATTTTATCAATGACTTTGTAAGGACCATTCCAAGATATCAATAATTTATTGTTATTGTGAGGAAGTAACACATAAGCCTCGTCGCCTGGGAATAATTGGCGTAATCGTCGAGACCTATTTTGTAGAGATCGAGCCTTAGCTTTTGCAGCCTCAGAAGAAGCTGTTGCCAACTGGCAAGACTCAATAATGTTCTTCCGAAGATTAATCACATATTCGTAAGATGACTGAGTGTCCTGAGTCATCTCCTCGTCAATTAATAAGTTTTTTATTAGTCCCATAGGACCTCTTGGGGGAGCACCAAAAACTAATTCAAAGGGAGAGAAGCCAGTTTGTTCATGCGGTACCTCCCGATAAGCAAATAGAACAGCTGGGAGTGCTCTGTCCCAGTCATGAGGGTGCTTAGCAGTAACCTTATGTAGTAGTTGTTTAAGTGTACGGTTAAGTCTTTCAACCGCACCATTACTCATCGGATGATAAATACTACTTAAATTCCTATCAATGTCCCAAGTTTTCATGACTTCCTTCATGGTGTCAGATATAAACTGTGACCCATGGTCTGATAAAAGTTTTCTAGGAAACCCTATTCTAGAAAAGATGAGATGTAGTGCATCAGCTACATCTGTGGTAGTGGTGGTCTTTAATGGGATAGCTTCTGGCCATCGTGTGCACAAATCAATGCACGTAAGGACGAATCTATGTCCTCTGGCCGATGGTAGCAATGGACCAATAATGTCTATTGCCATCTTGTCAAAAGGTCTCACTGAGATATCGCAAGCCTGAATAGGCGCCGTGTGAAAAGCTCCACGTGCTTTCACTTCTTGGCATGTAGTACAGGAACGTACATACTGCGAAATATCTCTTGACACCCCTGGCCAAAAGAATGAAGACAGTACTCGAGATCGTGTTCGAGTATATCCCATATGTCCAGCACAATGTGAGTCATGTGCATGTTGAAGAATGTACCGTCTAAAAGTATATGGGACCATAACTTGTTGTTTCATTTGTGATTTGTCATTAAAACATCTAATCAATATGTCATTTTTAATAACAAAACAATGTTTGTTATTATTACCTGAGGATAGATTGTCAACTTTATCAACCAACTTAAAAAATTTTTTTAAAGATTTATCCTCTTTTTGTTTGGTTGCAAATGTTTCCCTGTCAATAGGTGAATTGACTACAAATTCCTCTTGGTTGTCTGCATCCATTTTATTATCATCAACTTTCTCCATGAGTTGAGTCTGCGCTCTAGTCGTCACGGCGTTTCCAGTGCATAGGTTATGTTTCTCCCATTCTATAATCTCATCTGGAGTACAATCTTTACTGCCGTGTATACGACCGACCATCAGATCAGCTATAGGCTTTTTTAGCATACATACTTTTACGTTCCCTGTGAAAAAAAGGAGTGTTAACATGAATAATAGCTGTGGGGTAAAACTCTATTGTTCCACCAAAAGTCATGCAACGGACATATTCCCCCGTTGCACAGCTAGGATGTACCAGCGACTGTCGTACACCAATCGTTGTGGATCCCGAATCCCTCAACACTGAGACGACGGATCCATTAACTAATCCCCTGTTAAAAATTAGTAGGCCTGTTCCATCGTTGACTGCAAGACCTACCTCTGGTGTAATATGTCCGCAGTTAAGCACTGTTTCTTTCGCCTTCTGAAAAATAAGATTGCATTGCTGGCAACTATTTGCCACATTATAATTAATAGCAAAACATGCAGCAGAAGACTGTGTTGTATTATTGTCAAGTGGGACCTGAGCTGTAGGGGTAGTATTATTTGTAACTGCCGCCCCTGTATTATGGTTGTAATGAGATGATCCCCGAGAATGAGATCGATTCCGAGTATAATTGTTAGAATTATCTCGTCGCCCTCTATAGTAACTATTATCTCGATGTCTCGAGCCATGATTATTACCATTCCAGTTATTATTATTATTGGGAGTATGTGATCGATTATAATGAGTGTTATGTTGACCATTGTGGTAGTTTGTTTGAGGTGAATAATTTCTATCTCGTGATCTACCTCTGTTGAACTCATTTTTATTGTTGAAATCATTATTATGTCCCTTCTGAAAGTTAACATTGTGATTTCTTTGGAACCTGCTTCTGTCTACACTGTGATGTCTTTGTTTGTTATTGTGATTGTAGGCCATATTAGACGCCACAGGTAGAGGTTCTCTTAATGAGGAGTTAGAAATGGTTGCATTCGGGTGTGCCGAACAGTAGTTTAAAGAAATTTTTTCTAACTCGTCCATGGTACCTGGTTTACGCTCCTGCAAATATGCAAAAAATGGCTGGCTAACCGAAGATAATACCTTATCCCGTAGTAGTAAATCAACTAATTTGTCGTATGATTTGTTGACTTCTGCCAGTTCAACCCATCTATTAAATGTATTGCGTATGTTCGCAATGAATCCTGCAAAATCCTTTGGAGATTCAGGTAAAATTCCCTTAAATTTCAACCTACAGTGTTCCTCGTCCAGGTGAAACCTTCGTAAAAGCAAGGACTTAATAGCACCGTAGTTATTTGCTATTGATGGGTCAGCATTTTGAGAAGCTGTCAATGGTTCTCCAACCAAGAATTCATTTAACTTGAGTACCCATGACTCTTCAGGCAAATGGTTTGTTTTGCAAGTCTGTTCAAAACGTGACAGGAACGATGAAAGGTCGTCCACGTTCAAGTTGAGAGTGGGTAATTTAAAGTTGTAGAAATGTTTAGGTTGGCTGGATGATGATCCATTTTGTGCGTTATTATTCTGGTTTGCATCAGCACTTTGTGCTTGTAATCTTGCTGTCTCCAATTTAATACGCGCCAATTCCATTTCTTGTTGTAAAATAATTTCCTCTCGTTTCAATTTATTCTCTTCTTCCTGTTTGGCGATTGTTCTTTGCTCTTCTCTTTCACGTTGAGCAATCTCTCTCAATCTATTTTCCTTGTCAATTTGCTTCATCTCACGTTCTGCTTCCTCTTTCTTTAATGCAGCCTTTTGTTCCTCTTCCTCTTTCTTTAATGCAGCCTTTTGTTCCTCTTCCTCTTTCTTTAATGCAGCTTTTTTCTCTTCTTCTTTTCTTTCATATTTTTCCAGTTCTGATTCAGCAAACTGACGAAGTTCTTGAGATTTATAACCATATTCCCGACCAATTTTAACGAAATGGTCTATAGTAAGCATTTTGACTTTTATCTGTAAGTAATTATTGATAATTACTGATTAAAATAGTCAATAGTAGCTTCAGAGTAATTATTATACTTACTCAACTTAGAAATATTCAATATAAGTAATCACAATAGTACTGAACTTAATGTCTAAGTTCAACTAATAGACAATATTTTGTAACAATATTGTATCTAAATAATACTATATCATAAATAGTTATGATATCTGTTAAATATAATGTAATTATATCACACAATTAATCTCAATATCCAATAATGTTGGGTATAATTCCTAGTAATTATATTGTTCAATGTACTAAGTCACTCTCTTAGTACCAGAAAAGTATATTAAATAATATACAATGGGTCTATTACCTCAAAGGTAGCTATAAGATTATTTTATTTTGTCAATATATATATTATATTATTATGCCATTATTATGCCCTAGGCATCTATTATAAATTGTAGTGCTACTTTCTTGGACTATCACTGCATAATTATGCAATGTCCCATATTAACCTTAATTATCAGAAAAAATTAATTAAATTAAATTACAAGTGTATTATTGCCTATAATATCATATTATTAATGTAGTATTATATATATTATGAGGACAAACAAAACAATGATGCAACTAAAGGGTACAAACAATGTTAAGACGCAAACAAGACATTTTCACAATTAAAAATGAATTTATGAACTAAATAAAACAAGCGGAAATGTCACAGACCAAATGAAGGGTCAAGGTCTGACCCGAGGTCAACTGAATATTCAAAGTACACACAAAAAAAAAAAATGACTGCGAAAAAATGATGACGTCACAGGACTCATAACGGACGAAAATTTAACAATCATAAAATAAATGATAGTCAGAGGAGACTGGACGAATAGTAACGAACATGGTACAGAACTGAATAAAATTATTAACTGAGTACGAATAAAATACACCAGTTATCTACGGGACAGTACAGCTAACACAAATCGTCAAACGGTAGCAAATTTGGACAACAAGTCCAATGTCAAACCTCAATGGGGCTTCCAAAAATGCAATCGTTTAAGTTCCCTAAAAACGACTGAAATCTAGGTGGTCAGCTGTTCGCGACATTCCCCAGAGATTTCAGTTCCCTCCAACCGGCCCACGATTAGTAACAAATACATACGATGGAAAACAAATTTAACATATATACATGAAAATACATAGACATGCCTGATCAAAGCAAAATGGACTCAGCACTGTTATTTATCGACCGACAAAGGTCACACTTAAATGACTTATCTTTTGTGCTCAGTTCGGACTCCTGTCGATGACGGTATGCACCAACGGTGTAGAAGTATGTCTGACTGTTTGCTCTTGATGCATATACAGGGTTTATTCGTTGACTTTGTTATTTTTTTCCTCCGTAGAAAAACTAGGCTTGCTGCTGTCAACTTGTATGGCATGTACACGAACTTTGGTGACGTAAGGTTGACCTCTTGTGGTAACTATGCGTCATAGGTCATAATTCAGCACATCATGTGATCGTCCTTCAAATGTAAACAATTGTTAATTTCCGAATTTTTTTTTTTTTTTCGATCCCCAATCAATGGACACCATCTGTTGAAGGCGATCTTCTCTGTTGTTCTGGAACATTCAATTTGACAACAATGTTCCATATAATGTCAATAAAGTGGTTATAAATTCTGGCCATGTTAGTTGAGTTCTTATATGGTTTCATTCAAGATTTTCATCGTGTCAATTGGTGTTGCTTTACGCGAATGCGGGGTGGGGTAGAAAAAACGTGTGGGCAAACATTTGAAAGTTGCAATTATATTGAACTTGTAATTCCATTGACGTGATAAGTCGGTTCATTGAGTCCATACATTTATTCACAGTGATACATACATGATGATCAATTCCAATAGGGGTAGAGCGTAAGTCCATATAAGTAATGCATAAATTAATCAACAACGTAGACTGCTGGTTATGTGTCAATGTCCGTTATGAGGATACAATGCAGTATTGTCGTCAGAACGTCACAGCTATATGCACGAGCAGATAGACATGGCTACCTGCCGACAGTGAGACTGCGAGTCTGAATATATTCATACGAATTTGACGATTATTCTTCTCCTTCTGAGAATTCTAGTTAAATACTAACCTCCATATATTTCCCTCTCATATTGAGTTCTAGGACTGACCCTGGTCCATCAAAAATACACATATAAATGGCTATATCATGCCATTGAACTGGAAGGTTAGAAAAACGCAGCTATTCCGCTTGGCGGTCAAGTAACAAAGGGTCACGTTTCTTAGTTACCGACTGTGTCCTAAACAACGCTATACACGTCATAATCGATCGTGTATGAAGCGTTCAGTAATTGAAACATCTATCGCAATATATTAAATGTCTTAACCTTTACAATTGCACGTCTGGTAACCTTTAGCAGACGGCGTTAATATCATATACCGTAACAACAGGCTGCGCTTGGTATTAACAGAGTTTCTTTTTGTCGATGGATACAACATGATGTTGAGTCTAAAAATGTCAGGCAAGGAAGGAAGAAGAATACTGCCAACGTGATGGATTACAGTTTATCCAGCCATTAACAGTTGTTAATCTAATGGAATCGTCAGATACGGACTGAGATAAATGTAACTTCATTGATATATCAAAAACATAAAACAATGTAATTATGCTCCTTCAAAACACGAAGAAATAGTGCAGGTATACATGTATAATTTACCGTGTCGTATACAATATAGTTTTGAATACAGTTTTTACCCCCACGTTTCAGATTTAAATGTATCACTACTTATAGCTGTTTCCTATGCGGTGAGCAGATATGGATACACCTCTGATCCTACTTTTGATATTTATGACGTAGACTATACTATAAAATTTAATTTTTAAGCCGTGCTTCTTGTATGATTCGTAAAAGATCAAAGGAATTTACGGTTTTGAAGAATGCAGAATTGATATTGACTTCACAACAACATATTTGTAACGTCATGGATAATATAAGACTACATGCAACATATGAATTCATTATATCAGGTAGTTTTTTTAGAAGAAAAAAAATTTTTAAGTTGAACATCAATTGTTGAACGGACTATAATTCATATGCCTCTAACGACCTGTTTCCCATTTTTTCCAGGCTCAATTAGATTCACTAAATATATACACAAAATGACAGTTTTCTTTTCATTTCATGTAAAAAGATAAACTTTTATCAATTTTTTCGTAATTTTTGACATATTTAAGAGCTAGAAAATAAAGGGGTGGAAGAACTCAAAAAAATTAAGAAGCACAGTACCTGTACTGATTTAGACAATAGACCACCTGCACAATAGAACAGACAGAATTACCAGGTATGAAACATGTTGTACATGAAGTTCTTTGGTAACAGGGCTATAGTACTTATCTGTCACGTTAAAACAAATTAGATGTAAAATTATATTCGACACCTTGAATAATTATTAACATGCGAGTAAGGGGCGCCTGCTGAAACATAAGGGGACATAATTATATTGTGCTCTTTCTGCTGTATGCCCTGATGACGGCACTAAATTCTCCTGTGTTCATCTCATTATTTCCATATTTGCTTCCATATTTGCTATATATATATATATATGTGTACACACTGACATAACTACCGCCCAGGTGGACCGGGCACGTCAATGAGCACTAACAGCGTGAGGTCCTAGAACAGCAGTGGTCGGAAGAGATCCAAGCAAACGAGATCACGCATTTTTTTTTTTGTTCTTTGTATTAAGTTAAAAAAAAATAATTTTTATTACTTTTTATACTAACAGTAATTATTAAGTGATATATGTTGTTTTAATACAGACTTGATTTATATTGATTATGGTTCTTGGTCCCGTGACATGTTAATTTGTACCAGGGGACCCCCTTTGCTGGTTTCTCGCTGCAAAGGTGCCGGATTCGGTACCGACACGCTCCAGTCTACCAAATTGTCAATCAGTATGGAAGGAAAAGGCAGCGAGGAAGGGAACTGATCACCCCTACCTCTAGATGCTGGATCTTGTATGGTGAAGTCTCTAACACTTCCCTACGGCAGTATCTTATATGGGACTACCTTATATATATATATATATATATATATATATATATATATATATATATATATATATATATATATATATATATATATATATATATATATATAGTCACGGACTGCCTCCCTTGCTTTGCAGTAGTGGTCCAACAGTGGCCAGAACTTAAGAGTATCTAATATGGGTCTTCAGAAGTGTCTACCTTCGCACAAGATTTCTCTTGGCAGAGTTTTAAATAGAAGAATAATGACGCTTCTATCTCAAGTTTGTGTCCATAAGATATTTCCGAAGTCAAGAACAATGCTGCATTGGCAGGGCAATTGTTAACTTTATATTGGTCCGCCACCTTTTATGACGAAATAGGCAATTATTAATTTCAGCTCTTCAAGCCCCACCCTGATTTACTCAGTGGAAATCTTATTATTAAGGCATAGCTCTGATTAGAGCGTATTGCGTAAATTGACCGAGACAAACATGCAGTACATTTAAAATGATTAAATCGAAGTTAAATTTGTATAATTACCCAACAAATTTTTTTTAATCATTTAGGTTTAACATGGTGTTAGAGAATTTTAATAATGATTTAACAGAAAGTTATCATCACTGTTGTGATGGGATGAAAGTTTATAAAGGAGTTCACGTGGCAGCGTTAACGTTTAACTTATCTGCCAATGGTAGGTTCTGCTCCCGCTGATGGTTTGGTTCTTGGTAGACTGATCACATTCGTCGCTGGTCAAGGTTGTTAGGGCGCAGCATGTTCCCAAAAATGTCAGGGAGTGTCTACGAAGTTTGTGCCTCATCCTAAAGCTCAGGCCACTGTTCCCTTCTTGTTCCAGAGATAGTACCCTCAACTGGTACCACCAACAACTATGGTAAAAGAATAGAAACGAAACGCTCTCTTGAGTATTGCGTTTCCCGACACATACTTATGTGTCCCCTTCTCTCTATTCCACCATCCCATCTACCTCAGAATTTACCCTCAATGAGAATTAAATTTAATATCTCGAGAGAAAACGTCCTTTGCATTTAAATTGAATAGCTTTATCTTTATTTTACATTTAAATGAAAAGGTTAATAGTACAGATAGAATATGTTTACATTTACATCTCCACTGATTGAAAAGTGTTCACAATATAAATTGAATGTGTTTTCATTTATATCTACACTTGTTGAACAGTTTGAAACTTTCATTAATTTTAAAGTGAATATGTTTACATAGACATTTACACTGGTTTGAAAATGTCAATATTATACTTAGAATGTACATCATTTCTTTCTTCTTTCCCTCCCTGCTCCATATGGAACTTGGGACTACTTATGCTTTTAGTTCTCCTTAAGAAACTAGCAATAAAGCAGTCACCAGCCCCTTGTAGTGGTGGTTCATGAAATCATCATTCTGTACGCTGTGGTTGCCAGCCTCAAATGACTTGGACATCCACTAGCGATTTTCACATATTAATATTCACATGGCAATATATACATATTAGTTCACATGTTAGTAATGAAAAATATAAAATGTAAAATGCACGACTTACGCCAATCCTATCTCACAGACTTTTTGCTCAGATGAAGTTAAGGCACTTGATTAGGCCTCTTACACGTGTTCTTGGAGGTCGTTATTTTTAACATTAACTCCGTGTGTTTCAGTTTCTTCAGATTCCGATTTCCTTGTTAAATTGATAGTTTTCCTGGGCTGTTTTGTAAGTCCTTTTAAATACTCCAATAAAAGGTGACTGGTCTGATAAGATGGAAATCTGATTCTAACTTCTGGCAGTCTTGTTGTGTCTACTTGGTAAGCGATTTCTCACAGTGAACTAGACTTGAAAACATGGTCAGATTATATTGCAAGTCTCTCCACGCTTTTGGTTTGTTACGATGCTAAGAAAGCGCCAATCGTTTTCAAACATGCGAGTCGTGTGGGGAAATTTAAAATTATTTCCGGCATGGAAAAATTATGTGCATGATGCAGAGGTCGTCTCTCTCATATAGGGCAATAAAATATCCGATTGCCTGGCAGCAAACTCACCAACACATCGGTAAACTCATGCGGCAATGTGTGTCAGATGTAACCTTATTGCTTTCATATAAAGTAATGTCTTCGAGAAAGTCGGACAGGAAACGATTATGTCATTTATGTCTGTCCATAAGGTGTCTCACAGACGAGTAATCTCGTTATCTGTCACTTGAGCGCACAAAACCCGTCGCTTTACCACCTTAGCGAAGACGCACCCTTGCGATTAAACAAATACGTTAGGGCGATTTTAGTGTTAATCGGTCGCAGCCAAGGTTTTGTACACGAGAATTTACCAACATAACTGCCGTTTCAATATCGCATCACCCGTCTGCTATCTCAGCAGGGATGAGCAGGTAAAAAGACGAATTATTACTAAAAGGATTGTAATAATGAAAGTACAAAATATCTGCTACATAGCAGAGAAAGAAAGAAGTGCTGACCATGGAAAAGCACGCAATTAGTCAGTACAACAATTTAAAATGAGTACCGCCGGAATGAAAGAGAGATCGAAAAGGGGTCGCCCCAAATCCACCCTGTGACATATATATATATATATATATATATATATATATATATATATATATATATATATATATATATAAATATATATATATATATATATATATATATATAGATATATATATATATATATATATATATATATATATATATATATATATGGTGGAGACACTTACTTATACAAGCTTATCTGAACTAAGTAATATTCATTGGGAACATTCCAGAAATGTTATCACAGAAAAGCAACAGAGGCAAGAATATTTCTTTAAATAAAAAATAAAAAAACATCCGGCATCATAAAGTATATTTGGAACAAGAGGCGCACAATTTATTTTCCAGTCCAAAAAATGCGCTATAAAAAATATGGCAACTTTGGTGAAGAAAAAAGTGACTAACTTGAAGGATAAGAGAATTAATACGGTTAATGTGCTGCAACACCCGTTTCTACGCTGGTTCTTAATGATGCAGTTATAAACAACTAGCAATAACCCGTCAATAATGACGGAAGTAAATCAACTACTGTAATATATTTTTAAAATACTTTTTAATCCAATATAAAAGTAATTTGACGACAACATTTTTTGTGAAAGTGCGCGCCTCTTCCTCTTAGCATCTGCAGCTCGTTTTGCAGCCATCTTATCATTTTGATCCATAATAATAAGTCTGCAATACTTTAAATTAAAATTTTGTTTTGAAGAAACAATCAAAAACTTACATTTTAAGGCTTTTTTAAACAAAATGATGAGTTAAATCCGTTTCCGGAATGAAACTGGTTCTACGCACAGTTTTGTTCGTTGAGTGTTACTATTTTCGGGAGAGTATATATAAGGAACCCATCGGGCTGATCACCCGTTTGCCAGTCCCTTTGATTACGGAAACAACGACAAACGGATTGATTTGTCGTTGCCCTAAAGACGCCATTAGGCGTGATGGGAACAACGGCAAAGAAAATCTATTCGCTGTTGCCCTTAAGACGCCACTAGGCGTAATGGCCACTGCTGACTGCTTTGCCGGTCGTTGGCTAAGGACGGAAGAAGAAGAAGAAGACATATAAGGAAAACAACACAATTAATGTCTAACTTTCAACCACAGTTGCATCCCATAGATGTGACCGACGTACAAACGGCGAGAATTATGGAGTTTGATTATACATTTTCAAAGGCTTATTATTCCCCCATTGAGAATATGCTCTTTTCTTTTAAGAAAATGCACGTGATGGACTGTTAAACAGATATGCCATATCTCGATCTGCTTTCCCACCTTTGTTAGCTAAAAGGTCGCTATAGTATTGCTAAATTATCATAATATAGTCAAATGAAGTTCTGCTAATGTTGAACCTGGCATGCCTAACCAAAACAAAGCGAGGTTAACAGTAGCACTGTCCCTATATGGGAACCTGATTCTGCTCCTGAGTTAGGACAGACAAAGGCAGCAAGAAAGGGAACAGATCACTCCACCTCATAAAGCTTAGACTTAATATAGTGAAGTCTCTAGGCAGATGAAAGTGTGTTAGGACAGCGAATGAGTGCAAATGAATCATAGTCCAATATGCATGAGTCTGAAATGGAAGAAGTGACATAAAAATATATATCCTTTGATGTCATCATCATCCTCTTTCTGCTCTCTGTGAAGCATGGGGATACCTCTGCAAATGGTTCCTTGCGAGCCAACACGCGCCAAGCAGTCACCAGCTCTTGCAGTCGTGGTTTATGTGCCAATATATTTTAAATTATGAGGTTGCCATCCTAAACACAACGTTACATAAATAACCAATTCTTTACCTGTATAATGCACATATAAAGTGATCAAAAGATGCATGTTAAGACTTGCTCCTTCGTGAAGGGTAGTTATGCAGACGCTTTTCTGCACAGGATAGTAAGTACTGCAGCTGTTAATTCGCAATCTTCCTAAGTGAGCTAATGATAATTGCTAATTTACAACTCCTAGCTTTATCACTTGAGGAAGATTTCTAAGGGTTGTGATTATGAAGGCTTTTATCGAATTTTAACACTTTTAATATCACAAAAAGATAATTCTAGCCGTAATCAATCTTATTTAGTATAATTTACCTACACGCCTTTATAATTGGGAAGGTTCGTTCTCCGAAATACACGGGTAGTGTTGCGAATTACTGACACCGCCAGAAATTATTACGTGATATGTTTTGCCCTAATTCCCCAATATCTGTTATATTCATTTCAGACATAAGGATTGGCAATTTTGGCACGTCACTCCAGCAAAAATAAAAAAAGACACGTTATCTAAAAGGACCATTCTCCTAACTCGGCAACATTTGTTTGTCTCATTTACCAGGCTGGACAGAAGAAAAGGCATAATCCTAATCTGGTGTCAGACAACGAAACTCGTTAATCTTGGCAATATACGCCTAATGCCCGATTTGTTTAAACAAAAGGCCAGACTGAATAAAGGTCCGCCATGGTGGATTTAATCGTTGATTCTATTGTCCCACACCCCTAGAGCATTGAATTTCTACAATCTAAAAGATAAACATGGCAGGGATGACCTAAGCCCTGAAACATAGTGTTATCTCGGGGAATGTACCGCCTACGAAAAAGGTAATATCAGAAAAATAATGACGTAGAGGGGCCTAGCATAGTATTGGCAGAAAAAAAATGAATCGGATGAATGACGCAATGTCACTTATACCTTATTAGAATACTTATGTGTTTGTGATGAGTTACTGTATTTTTTTATTTTCAACTCGCCCCATCTTTCTTTTCCATATAATTATTTGCGTTCTTTTATTATTATTATTAAGCGTTCGAGTTCATAGTTAGTAATTCTGGGTTAATTTTTCTTGGACGTTAGGATAAATCCGACCACCTTCACCTACCCTGTTTATTTGTAAGGATGGGGGAAAGCACGACCCAGATTAACGCGGAACCAATACAATTATTCTGGTAGATAGAAGGTCAGAGGGTTACCAAATATTACGTATTATTTTTGCGCGTGAGCAAAAGATTTTGCGATTTTTGCTTGGTCAACGATGAATCATAGGCTAGTTTATGAAATGATTGGGTGTTTAGATTTAATTTATGTGCAGGCATATAAATAGGTCATAGGTTGGTTGAAAGCGGTTCCAGATAGATAAACGCGAACGCGATGATTCACCGCGTCTGTTATTGCTTCAGATAATTCATACTATATATTGAGAATCAAAAATCTTTTAGCGCTCACTAGTCCCAAAACATTTTGCCGTGAAGAAGCGTCATTATATCGTCTGCTCAGTTCGAGATATTCGGTATTATTTGGGTATGTTCATAACTTAATTAGCGATGTAGAAAGTTTGTTCTATAAGAGCTTAGCCCGTTAGAGTAAGTTTTCTTCTGGGATTTAAATTAATTTTTATTAGTCAGGAGTGCCATCAACTGTTAACTTATACAATACTAGAGCCAGGGTAGTGTAAGTTTTGTCTATAATTTTTCTATGAATAAGTTAGCAGTATGTATGAATTGTGTATCGGCTTTTGAGATCATTTAACTGTGTAAGGACTAGTTTGGTGTAATATAACTATGAGGTCCGTGTAACCACATTTGATTATTGATAATTTGTAGTGTATATACGTGGGTATGGTTGTGTATTAATTTGTTGTGTTAATTGGTCTTGTAGTCAGGAGACAGGGGTGAAGTGGATTTAATATTACAGAGATGGTGTAGAATAAGTGTGTTAAATAATTGTGTTAAATTGATAACCTTCCCGGGTCAGTCTCTAAGAGGTTAGGGCTGGGAAATTATTCAGTACCGGGATTTTTAGCTTGCAGTGAAGGGGTGTTGTGACGCCTTTCAGGCGAGACAAGCACACAAAAGATTCAGGTCAGCCCGAGTCCGGGTAACATAACATACAGCGAGTTAACTGGTGCGGGAGAGAGATAGGAGGGAACGGTAAATTCGTCTGACCCTTGGGCAGAAATATTTGTTTATTTCTTGTGCGTAGCTTGTGTGTAGGGGAGATTTATTAATTTAGGGGACTTTGTGTCTGTGGAATTTAGTGAAACCTTATCTCCGTTCTGGTAGTCAGAGGTGGTGAGACAGTAGCTAGTAATTAAGTCACAAGTAGCGAGGGAGAGTCAATCTCGGTTCTCACCCTCGAAGCTATAAGTCTCATCCTTCCACATTCACTATATTCTCACCTAAATCTATCTTCTCAGACTTTCTCATTACTAGTGTCTTGTCTCTGTACTCAGACAGAATCTAACTTAAAGCCGCTTCGTGACAGTGTTCATAAATAACGAAATATCTTTAGGGACAACGAACCAGGAGGACATGCACACCATCATAGCTGGCAGACGCTGGAGTTGGGTTGGCCATGTCCTCAGAAGGGACCCTGATACCATCGCAAGAACAGCTATGCTATGGACCCCCGAGGGAAAGCGAAAGAGAGGCCGACCAAAAACAACTTGGCGGAGAACTGTGGAAGCTGAGATGCAAAGAATGAACCACAGTTGGGGCACTGTACGAAGGATGGCCGCCGACCGAGCAAAGTGGAATCAATTTGTTGCTGCCCTACAAGACGCCACCAGGCGTGATGGCCGCTGACTGCTTTGACGGTTGGCGGTTATGGATCAAAGAAGAAGAAGGCACCAAACTGGAAGCCATTTTTTCATAAGTTGTGTTTTTACCACAAATAGTAAATATATAAGTTTGTAAGAAAAGAGTTTAATATATACACAACATTGTTATAAATTGCCTAACAAATGTTATTAGTGTTGTAAACCTTATACGTAACAAATAAGTTGTATCGCGTAAATGCAGACATGGGGGAATCTGACTTTGACTAAACGGACGCACTAGGCGGTCCTTGGAAGAATAATGTACCATTATCTTGCCGCATTGTACGGCTCGTGGTGTAGAAAGAGTCAAGGAAATAACAGCTACATTGTGTAAGTAAACGGTTGGTAAGTTTAATCACACGTTCTCTTCACGAAGACTTCAGCAAAGACGTTTTTAAATTTATTTCATGCATTCATCTCCTTTTTTATCTTTCGGAACATAGAGCAACCGCTGTAGCTATCCCCTTGCAGGAAGCTTGTATCAATGACCGTAAGCTACTGTAGCGATGGTTTCTGTAGCACGTTATTTTACATGTTGAGGTTGCCAACCCCATGTGCAACCTCATATTGGTCGCCATTTACTCTATGCATGAGGGGACAGTAAGCCTTTTCTTTCTTTGTCTCTCAAAGACCCTTCCGGAAATACAGGGAACATTTAATTGTATGGGGGTACATAATGTCGTAATAAAGGGGCCTATTTCATGTTTTTATGTTTATTTTTACAACATGAGCCTACCAAGCACTAAATGTAAATGGAACTGAACACACCGAGGGCGACTCTAACATCAGCTTTTCATCAACGGCATAGAACCCGCAGTGAAAGAGGAAGAGTTTAAGACCAAAGAGCATATTTAAAAAGAAGATCCTGTGGAAGAAATGAAGGATGGGGAGATATACAGAAAGGGGCAAAAAGACGAGCCGCGAGATAAATGGATTCGTGTGAACACTGGCAGGGGCGGACTAAACGGTCGAACTGTCGGTGCATCATTACGGGGGCCCACTCTCCCCTAGCCGCCATCTATAACAAATGGGTGGTTAGGGGCAAATGATCCTTATTGTCCGGGGACTAGATCACTAACAGTCCGTCCCTGCTGAACACTGGTATGTGTACTAAGACTCACTGATTGAACCTCAGCTGGACACATCACAAAGGGGCCGTTCACAAATTACATAACGCAAAGAGGGGGTGGGGGTTGCCGAGATGTTACGCTTTGTTACAAGGGAGTTGGGGGGGGGGGGTGTGTGTGTTCTGAAATGTTGTTACATAACGCAGCAAAAATCCATTGATAATTCATAAGAAACAGACGAGACAAAGTTTCTGCTTTCCGTACACAAGACTGTGTTAGTCAGTGACAAAGAGCGTTGTGATGATTGTGAGACCGGTGCTGTTGTTCGTCCATCACGGGTGATGAAGACCACTCTGTTCATCCAATTATTTAAGAATATGTTAGGTTAGTCTATGGGTACGAAGGTGACTGAAGAGCCCGATGCGGGCCTGGAAAGATCTCGGACAGTGTGGGCAGGGAATGTTTGCTTCATGTGAAGGTTTTATTTCACGGTCCTTTCTAGCTTGTCTCCGCTGTTCCGCTGCTGCTCTTCTGGATGATTCGCATGCTGCTGCACCTTTACGAAGAGATGTGCGCCAAGCAGTTCGGTCTTGCGCAGCAGCTTCCCATGTGTCTGGGTTTATGTCAAAGGTTATGACCGGTGCTAGTAGCTGCTCAAAGGCAGAGAAAACTGATGGCTATCATTGCGTTGGAGGAAAACGGAGAATATAGATTCGTTCGACGAAGAGGATCTGGATACAACCAGGCCGGAACTTCCTAACAGCATAATTCCACGTCGACAGATGCCTGTTGCCTGTTGTTTCTACTGACAGGCATCTTTCGTCACCATGGGAACAAAGGAAGTGATAACTTTTGAGAGACAGCCATATGGTAACATTTTGGGATTGCGTTTTTACGATTGTCATTGCACAGTTAAAAATCACTGCGAGTGATTGGCCTAAGGCAGGGGTCGGCAACCCGCGGCTCGCGAGCCTCATGCGGCTCGTTGAGCCATCTCGTGCGGCTCTCGGCTCTCAACTACTTAACTCTTAGTGAGTGAGGTTTACCATGTGATTTTTTTTTTATGCGGCTCTTCAATTTGTTAAAATAGAGACAAAATTAAGTATTTGGCTCTTTGTCACGGAAAGGTTCCCGACCCCTGGCCTAAGGTATTAAAACGCTGTTGTATGACAGGTGGTCATGTTGAACTAATTGGTGAGGTAGATAGTTAGGCCTAATTAGTAAATAAGTGCAGATAAGCTTTTGTAAATATTTACCACCACAGAAAGGGGATCGGCCGAGGTGTTAGGTAATTTTTTTTTTTGATTTTTTTTTTTTTTTTTTTTTGGTTACGCACATGTTACAGGGGGAGAGGGTGTGTGGCTGAAAATGTCAGAAACTGCGTCATGTAATTTGCGAACTGCTCCAAAGACCATTGTGACTGTAATAAAAGGAGGGTAAAGGATCCCGTTACACGCCTATTGATGCATATTGGGAATATGGTGTTAGGCCCATATTTTCTTGACCATCGGCACACTAGGGATGATGTGGTCAGCATCACGCCGGCCGCCTTAACCTTCCCAGAGTTGCTCTGGTGCCCAACTCACGAGGCTGAGTCGACCCTGGAGCCGTTTGAGGTCTAAAAAAATCCCACCTCAACTGGGAATCGAACCATGCTCCGCCGAGCTAGGAAGCCAGTCCCTCCTAGACTGACCTAATAATCTAATGAATCTTCGAGGTGTCAAACAGTGTCCTTGGGACCCCAAGATGCAGCAATAGTGAATGCAGTCAGCGACCCATAGCTGTACTGCTTGCATCAGGACCAGCGAACCAGAGCTGGTCAAGACCGCACTCCACCTCCACGTGGTGGTCCTGGAAACAGTCTGCAGCAGTGCAGTCTGGCTGAGCGAGTGCGGATCGCAATGGGAAGGCAAACCCGGTCCCTAAAAAATGCCGTGCTGAAGTCGGATGTGTCGACCGAAAGGTGCAGATATCACAGCTTAGGCGTAAACAGACACAACGCAACCACCGTCCTTTTCAGGGCGAACGAGGAAGAAGAAGAAGAAGAAGAAGAAACAGTGTCCTTGAATGGACTCTAATTATGTTCCAACTAAAAAATGCCAGGTGTCTTGATCATACAGTATTTTGAAGTATGTGCTGTCATACCATTAACAATAAAATTCTTGTTGCAGGTTTGATTCTATAGAGTCTATGAATGCTGACGAGTTATTGGTCAAGCGAAAAAGAGGAAGCAAACGCTTTATGATCGGAGCTGCAGTTATTGGCGGTCTTTTTTTCCTGGTTGGCATTCTCATTGGTTATTTTAGTCACAAGGGTGACTCTGTCCACCCGCCACACCCACAGCCAGAAAGGTGAATCGTCATAATTTTTTAGTGTCATCATTCATTGCAGATCATCATCACATATTCTAGTTTCTTGATCTCCCAAGGTGAAACCACGGGCTTGTATTGTTAATTGATGTAATTAAAGTACGCAGGTGGACAATTTCCTCCGTACACTTCCATCCTGTTGGGTATCTATTGGTATTCATTGGATTGACATTTCGTAAAAACTGTTTATGCTGGGTGAGACTTATCAAACATAACTTTGTTCATGTAATTTAGTCATCATCAGTTGCCATCTCCACAACGAAGGTTGGCTGTAATGGATCTCCAACGTCTTCTGTCTCTTGTCTTGGTGGTGCACTCTGATAGACTCTTTCCTGTCCATCTCTTGATGTTATCTTCCCACTTATAGCGCTGTCTTCCCCTTGCACGTTTGCCTTCAACTCTCCCTTCTGTTATGGTCTTCTGCAAGGTGTTATGCCTTTTTATGTGGCCAAAGTATTTTAGCTACCGAACTTTGACCTCCCTCATTAGTTCTCTTTTCGTACCTAGATTTTCTAGGACCTCCTTATTTGTTTTCATCTCTTTCCATGAGATACGCCCCATTCTTCTATATATCGACATTTCAAGAGTCTTAACTCCCCGTAATTCCAAGGGTAGAATTCATTAAGCCACCTCTGTAGCCCCCATTGATGTTGATCTGATTGCACCTGCTATTATACATAAAGCTTGATGCTGAATTCTGTCTAATTTAATCTTGTTACTGTGTGCTGCAGTCATATATTATATCTTTCATAATCTATTTTCCTCGAATAAAAGATTTATAAAACGTGAGCATTCTCTTTGTGCTTGCACCCCATCCATTACCTTTCAAACATCTTAACAAGTTAGTCCTCTGGAAGACTCCACTAGTTTGTCATGTGTTTATATGTCTTCAAGACAATAATATAGAACATTTCTTGTTAAAATGAAGAGGTATAAACAAATGAGAATCCCAATATTAGATTATTTCAGGCATCAAATTTACCTATAAATATAGAAGAGGTGTTAAGAATAGACTGATCTAGGGAACTGCACGGTATGCTATAGTCAAACAGTATTTAACAAGAACAAAAGTTAATTTATAGTAATTGGGAAGGTGAAGGTCTGATGGTGTTCTTACAATACATATGACTTACGGCAAGTGAAAGTCAATTAAATATCTAACTGGAAACACCAGGCCTTTGCACCTCTCCCCCTGAATATTATTTTGTTTGGTGTTTTTATTTTGTTTTGTTTCATCTCATTTTTGTTTATTTATTTATTTTTTTTTTGGTTAGTGCTTTTCCACATCTCCTTATACTTGTAACTTGATTTGTGCCTTCCCCACATCTCATCATGGTTATAGCTTTATTGGTGCTTTTCCACACCTCATCATACTTTTTACTTGATTTTTGCCTTTCCATATCTCCTCACCCTTGTCTAACTTAACCCAAAAGCCTATGTGATCTTTTCTAATGATTTACCCATACAAAATGGAGCAGCTAAAAATACAGTGTAGAAATGTTAGTTGTTTTAAAAACCTATTATAAAATTACTGTTAGCAAAAAAGTCAAATGAAGTCAGGCAACATCACAATAATTATTTTTTTGAACATGGTTGTACACTGCATGAAGGATAGCCGCCAACTGAGCAAAGCAAAAGCACTTTGTTGCTGCCCTACAAGACACCACCAGGCATGATGGCCACTGACTGTTTTGACAGTCTGCGACCAAGGATCAAAGAAGAAGAAGAACATCAGAATAGTCTCAGAAAAGGGGGCTTGGAAAACCTGGAGATGAGGAAAGGCTGAGAGTAAATGAAGCAGAGGAGGACAGAGAGGGAGCTGGGATGATGTGTGAAAATAACAAGCATCTGAAGTGCTGGAATACTCAAAGAACAGATAACTATGCAAGGGAATGATCGCCATAGCTGCTAGATGGTTATCATCATTATTATAAGCAACAAATTACCACTGTCTACATCATAATTGATGCATCAGCAAGATACTACTTTGCCTTAACAAGCATGGTGAAGTTCAGTGCTGTCGACTCGAGTCAATTGACTCAAACTCGAGTTGGACTTCAGTCACCACAATGACTTAGCTCAAGATCGACTAACAAGCTGTGTATCAGTGACTCAACTCAGGGTCTGCCAATTTTGGTGAACCAACTTACAATACTGAGATAGTTTTTCTAAAATTTAATACTGAAGAAAAAAAACCACTATTACTGAGTAATTATGTGTAAAATTATCACAAATACTCTTTTATCAAATAAAATATGCATGAAGGCATATCTTGAGTCATCTTTGTATGACCACCAGCTATGCACAATGCTACAATATACAAATGTGGAAGTGAACCTCTGTATGTGAGGCTAATTATACACCCTCATTGACTTTCAAAATCATCCACACACTTCCACAGATTCCAAATAAATGTTATTTTGACTGGCTATAAGTAGTTTTAGATAAAATATTAGACTAGACTTGGGATTCGACTTGAAAGCTACTGTTAGGGACTTAAAACACTACTTGAGACATGTACTGAGAGACTTGAGATTTGTTAGGAAAGACTTGAAGACAACTCTGTTGATGTGTTAATTAATAATATTCGTAAATTAACCCTTAGTAATACCAAAGTGTTATTTTGCTCTTTCCAGGCTGAATCCAACACAGTACATACTTCAGCATGTCAACACAAACTACCTTCAGAGCAAGCTGAGGTATACCACGTATTTTCAGTTACAGTTTTATACATGTATTTGATATTTTAGTAATAATTTGTCATATTGAGCTTCTGTCCTGGAGGCTGACTGTTTGAGATAATCACTCTTTATTGTTTTTGCCCTTCTAGAAAATTGTTCTTTCTTGTCCATTCTTGTTACATTAATTTCACATTGTACCAAACAGGGCATATGGTAGAGACAAAGATTCTTATTTAAACAGGTTGAACTTGGGCTTTTCTCACTAACTGTTCTCTTGACTCCTTTTTTTATTGTGAAGTTTCACTTCAAAGATTCATTTTTAAGTGCCCCTGGGTTTATCTTTCTCACCTCACCTTTCCAGTTTTTTGAGCAGTTGATAGCAAGACACTCACTGCAGATACGGAGCGAAGGATTCAGGCTTTCGAGCATAAATGATATAGAAGAATTTTGCGCATTTGCTATAAAGAGCACAAAACAAATGTCTATGTTAGAGAGAAGATAAACACCTATGCAGGCCATCAAGAACCACTTTTGTCAATAGTGAAACGTCGAAAGCTTGCCTGGTTTGGGCATGTAACTCGTCATGACTCCCTTTCGAAAACGATCCTCCAGGGAACAGTCGAAGGTAAACGGAGAAGAGGAAGGCAAAGAAAATCCTGGGCTGACAACATCAAAGAATGGGCAGGACACGGTTTCTCCACACTTGTACGCATTGCTGAGAATAGAGAGCAGTGGAGGACCCTGTCTGCTGATGCTTCCACCATGGCACCCCTACGACCCATGACGGGTTATGGGTTGAGATGATGATGATGATAGCAAGAAATTTTAGTGCAATAATTTTTTACAATGTGTATCTATCTTTTTAATAACGGAATACCCTCTCCAGATATCGAGAATTTGAGTTCTGAAATTCCCGAAAATGACAAGCACTGTATAGTTGGCTTGAACAAGCATTAAGCGTGATAACCAGGTTGCTGTGTTTTGTGATTGTCGGAGCTGATGTTTATTTGTGGGATCATGTTAGTTGTAATTAAATACAGTTTAAAATCAGAATCTTCATCTGGAATGTCATCAGTTCTATTTTATAGCTCTGAAACATGGAGAACAACAACTAAAAAGTTACAGACTCTCATAAATGTGTGCTTGTGTAGAATAGAAGGATTGAAGTGGTATGACGTAATCACTAATCTGGAACTGATGACAAGAACCAGACATGTGCCAGTGGAGCAAGACATAAGAAGATACTGGCAATGATAGGACACACATCTGGGGAACTGATGACAAGAGCCACCCATGAGCCTGTAGAACTGAAGATGCTGGTAAAGGACACACATTGAGGAAACCTGTTGATAGAATTACAAGGCAGTCTTTGTTCTGTAATCCTCAGGGTAGTAGAGAGAGAGAGAGATGGACAAACAGTTGGAGAAGAGAACTGTATACAGAAATGAAAGGGATAAAGAAGACATGAAAAAACCTCAAGTGGTTGGCACAGGGCAGTAGGACCTGGCATATATTTGCTGAAGGCCTATGCTCCTTGGGGACCTGAAGGGTAAGGATGATGGTGGTGAGGAATCAGTCTTGCTCTATCCTGTATGTAATATATTCTTTCTTAGTGTTGCCATTTAATATAGACATTGCTGTTGAAGAAGTTGCTGTCACATTTGCACTCTTATTTTGTGATTACTTGAAACTACTTTATACATTTTGATGTTACATTGTATCACAAATGTTATGCAGTATCTTCTTCTTCCTTATTTGTCCTGAAAAGGACATTGTTGCGTTGTGTCGCCATTTACAGCGAAGCTGCGATATTTGCGCCTTTCGGCCCAACACATCTGACTTCCGCACGGCATTTTTGGGGACCGAGTTTGCCTTCCCTCTTTGATCCCTACTCTCTTGGCTAGACTGCAGTGATGCAGCCTGTTTCCAGGACCACCACTTGGAGGTGGAGTAGGGTCTTGCAGTATTATCACGTAGATGTCATACAACATTAGCACATACTTGTCATGCAGCATTAGCACATAGATATGTCATGCAATATTAGCACATACATAGATGTAATGCAAAGTAAACACACATGATATGTGATATGCACCATTTCCACATATATGTCGTACAAAAACATTAACACATAATTATAGATGTAATGCAACATTATCATGTACATGTCATGCAACATTAGCCCATACATGCCAGGCTAAATTCGCACAAAATGTCATGCAATATTAGCTCATATATGTCCCACAACATTAGCACGTAGATGGCATGGAACACAAGCACAAAATTTCATGCAACATTAGCACATAGATGTCATGCAACTTAAGCACATGTCATGCAACATTATCACATAGATGCTATGCAATATTAGCACACACACATGCAACCTTAACAAATACATCTCATGCAACATCAATGCATACATGTCATGTAACATTAGCACATACATGTCACATAATATGTCATGCAAAATTAACACAAAAGTTTTCACATAGTCTGAATTAGGATGTTGCCATTGCATCTTCTACAGAGACTTCACTGCCCAGACGCGTTTGGCTGGAACTGAAGGTGGAGTGGAATTGGCACAAAGAATACAGTCTCTCTGGTCAGCCAATGGCCTTGATGATGTTCATATAACATCCTACAATGTTCTGCTCTCATTTCCAAATCAGTCAGAGCCTAACAAGGTAGGGCTTATTTCTTGTAACAAAAATGTATGATCATTACCATTTTCCTTTCTGCTCCTTATGGAGCATGGAGCCACCACTGTAGCTGGTCCCCTTGCAGGAAGCCAATCCTGCACTAAGCATTCACAAGCTTTTGCAGCAGGGGTTTCTATGACAACTTATTTTACATCATGAAGTTGCCAGCCCCATAAAATGTATAGTGATGCTGGTTTATTGATATTTCCCAGATTCCTTAACATTTCCAGAGATCACATATTTTATGTGCAGACATTGTAACTACAAGATTGTTGTTCAGATGAAATTGTAATGTACAGGTGCTACGAGAGGTGGAACCAACAGAACCTCTTGGCCCATGCCTTGCATCCTGGGGAGGGGGGGGGGGGGCCTCATCTCAACCAGGGATGCATGATCTTCCAGTTTATACCCCTATTCCTTAACATTGAGGGGACTTCACAATGAGAAATTGTCCCGGCCTCATCTGAGCTCTCAGAAGGCCTGGTATTTTGAGCTGTATTGTTATTGTTTCAATATATATCATCATGGCTTTAAGGTAAATTGTGTGTGATCATGATTACAGTTGAAGTTGTGCATAACCCGTGGCTTTAATGTAAGCTTAGGGTAGTCAAAGTTTTGATGTGGGCAATGGTTTTATTATGTAAGCTGTTTGCCATGGTTTTTATTGTGAGCATTTTACCGAGGTTTAAATATAATATACATAGTCATGATTTAAGTGAAAACCTATGTATAGTCACAGTTATAACACAATCAGTATATTTGCTTGTTAGTTAAACTTTATATGTCATGGATTTAATGAAAGTTCTGTGTCTGGTTTTAATGTTATTGTCAGCAATATGAGTCATGGTTTTCACGTAAGCTCTATATGTGATTGAATTGTTAAAGCAGATTTTACGAATCATGGATTTAACGTAAACTGGATATGTCGTTATAGATGTAAGCTATGTTGGTTATAGTTTTAATGAAAGCTGTGCTTAGTCATGGTTACTGTGCACATAATAAGTGATCATTGTTTTAATATAAGCTGTATATTTAATGCTAGCTGTGTTTGGTAATGGTGTTAATGTAAGTGTAATTTTATTGTAAGTTAATTGTAGTCATAGTTTTTATGTAAGCTGTTTGTAACATGGATTTTATGTAAGATGTATGTAATTTGTTTTGAAGTGAGTTGTTATGGTCATGTCTTTAACACAGACACAAAAAATGCACCTTATACATTATGATTATCTTAATTAGATTATACACTGCTTAGACAATGCAGACCAGCTGGCTTGGCCATGTCTGCCGCATGAAAGATGATCGCATCCCTGAAGATATATTCTATGGGCAGCTGGCAGGTAGCAAAAGAACAGTTGGGCAACTGCAGCTGTGGCTCAAAGATGTGTGCAAGAGAGACATAAAGGCACTGGGCATAAATCCAGCGACCTGGGAAGACGAAGCTGCCGATAGCACCAAGTAGCGCCAATTCAGATTGGGCGAAAAGAAACTCTCACAACAAGCAGAAGAGAAAAGTATTTATAAATACAGGATAATTCATTTGGAGCAATACCTAAAGGTTTAGCTATAGTCCATGAATCATCCTTTTAACAAGGTCACCAATATGGAACTGATGACAAAAACCAGACAAGTGCCAGTTTAACAAGAGATAAGAAGAAGACACTGGTGATGAATAGGACTCACATTGAAGAAACCTGTTGATGGCGTTACAAGGCAGTCCTCTTTCTGGAATCTCCAGGGTAAGAGAAGCAAAGGTAGACCAAGAAACACACAGAGAAGAGAATTGGAGACAGAAGCAAAAATGATATGGAAGACTTGGAAAGAACTCGAGGTGATTGCACGGGACAGGTGGACTTGACATTTGTTTGTTGAAGGCCTGTGCTCCTTGGGGAGCTAAAGAGTGTTGATTGATTGATGAATCATCATTATTTTTCTTTGTGTTCCTAATGGAGCATGGAGCCACTACTATAGCTGGTCCCTTTGGCGGAAGCCAGCACCAAGCATTCACATGCTTTTGCAGCTGTGGTTTCTCTGGCAATTTGTTTTACATGATGAGGTTGCCAACCCTGTGTACAACCTCATATAAGTCTCTGTGTAAGACTTGCCTAAGGGTGTAGTAGTCCTATTCTTTATTTATCTCTTCAGATGCCCTTGGGAACTACATGGGGCATATTCCATGAGTGGATGAATAAATTTGATAGACAGTGTAATGTTGCCAAGAGAAATAACATTCTGGCATCAGGTCTTAGGAGTCACGATAGTGCAGTGGTTAGTGCACTGGCTTTCTAGCTCGGTGGTCCATGGTTCGATCCCCAGTTGAGGTGGGATTTTTTAGACCGCAAACGGCTCCGGGGTCGACCCAGCTTCATGAATTGGGTATCAGAGCAATTCTGGGAAGGTTAAAAAGACGGCCGGCATGATGTTGACCACATCACCCCTAGTATGCCGATGGTCAAGAAAATATGGGCCTAACACCATATTCCCAATATGCTTCACTGGGCATGTAACACTAGTCAACAAATTTTCAAAAGTTTTTTG
Source organism: Oreohelix idahoensis (assembly GCA_024509875.1). Taxonomy (NCBI): domain Eukaryota; kingdom Metazoa; phylum Mollusca; class Gastropoda; order Stylommatophora; family Oreohelicidae; genus Oreohelix; species Oreohelix idahoensis. The sequence goes on from JAMPIV010011137.1 coordinate 34,640, forward strand.
TACCAGAAATTAAATGTACCATTTCTTTTTGATTTTGACATGCTGATTTCAAATATCATAATGAAATTCACCAATTGGCTCTGTTTTTTTTTTAATGATGAATTTACATTACAGTAATACAAATAATGTATGCTTGTTTACTTCTCTGGGCTAAACAGCTAGTCTTTCTACTTTAGCATTATAAAAATTGTGGTTACATACTCAATTAATTGATATTTTAACATAAAATGATAGAAAAAAAAAAAACATTATTTAAAGTTCACATATCATGCTTTAAAAAGGCACATTTGAACCCATTCCGTCATTATTCAGTCGCTGTTCGAGCTCTCTTTGCTTGCTTCTTGTAGTCAATCGATGAGGTGTCTCTTGTCACAGTCCAACAGTAATCAACAAGCATTGAAGGGCTCTAATTGCCTTGATACCTTGTCTCCATAGCAGCAATGTCCTGGTGAAATCGTTCACCATGCTCATCACTGACCGCTCCACAGTTTGACGTAAAGAAATCCAGATGAGAATCCAGAAAATGAATTTTCAAAGACATGTTGCAGCCAAGACTCTTATACTTCTGAAGGAGATTTTCTACAATTTCATTGTAATTATCAGATCTGTTGTTTCCAAGAAAATTGTCCACCACTGACTTAAATGCTAGCCATGCTGCTTTTTCCTTGCCATGCAACACGCAAAGAAACTCGTCATCATGAAGAAGTTTTCGAATTTGCGGACCAACAAATACTCCCTCTCTTATTTTAGCTTCACTCAGTCTTGGAAATTTTCTGATGAGGTATTTGAAAGCCTCATCTGTTTTCTCCATTGCCTTGACAAAGTTTTTCATGAGACCCAGCTTAATGTGCAAGGGTGGCAACAAAATCTTGCTGGTGTCGACAACTGCTGGGTTCTCAACGTTCTTACTGCAGGCTGCAATGACTGCCTGATTGGCCAATGTCTTCTGATGTAATGGTCACTTCGTGCACGGCTATCCCACTCACAGAGAAAGCAACAGTACTTGGTGTATCCACCCTGTAGTCCAAGCAAAAGAGCGACCACTTTTAAGTCACCGCAAAGTGACCAATGATGATGATCGTAGTTTATACACTTCAAAAGCTGCTTAATGTTTTCATAAGTTTCTTTCATATGAACTGCGTGACCAACTGGAATTGACGGTAACACATTACCATTATTCAACAAAACAGCTTTAAGACTTGTCTTGGATGAATCAATGAAAAGCCTCCACTCTTCCGGTATGTAATTGATGTTGGTTAAACCAGAAATGTTGTGGCACGCAGAAAGGTCACCCTCTTTGAAAAAGAATGTAATAAGCGGCTTCTGGCGGTTCCTATACACAGAAATTGTAACATCTTCTGCCAGGAGATTCCACTGTTGCAATCTGGAACCCAAAAGCTCCGCCTTGTTCTTCGGTAAATTCAGATTTCTTACAAGATCATTCAGTTCACCTTGGGTTAGTGGATGTAGTTTGCTCAAAATCTGTGTCACTTGAGGTTGATGGTTCAGGACCACCAATGTCCTCTTCATCAGTGGAAGCAGCTGAAAAGGATTCTGGCACTTTGGGAACTGGTAGGTCATCGCCATGTGGTACCGGAAGTATTGCAGAGGGGATGTTTGGATATTCCAGTCCATTTTTTCTTCTTTGATATGCCTTTCCCAATTGGAGGGACCATGCAAAAGTAACAGTTGTTGAGATGATCAGTGGGCTCTCTCCAAATCATTGGGACTGCAAAAGGCATAGCTTGCCTTTTGCCAGTCAACCACAGTTTAAGATGTGCTGCACATGTATTGCAGCATATGTGTGGCACCCAGCTCTTATCTTGATCTCCTATTCTGCAGCCAAAATACAAACTGTACGCCTTCTGGCATTTCTAACTACGATACTTTTGATAAGGACAAATGCACTAACTAATGGCAAAATTTTATCAGAGATAAGGTATTTATACACAAAGGTGATGTAATCATAGGTAGGATTGCATCATCAACTTCTAGTAACATTTTTATTGGTCATTAGAAAAAATTATGCAATCGCCCACAACAGTTGCGTCATATATATATATAAATTTACCTTAATTAAATAAACTAGTAGCATATATCTTGAAAACTAGAGCCAATCAACATTTTTTAATGTCATTTTCGTTTTCAGCACACCAAAATTAGTTAAGATCAGCTATTTTCATTTCTGGTACATTTTGGTTGTTGACTAGTGTAATGGGATCCTTTACCTTTACCTTTTTTAATCAGTTCTTGGGAGCCTTAACATGTTCTGCCATCATTTTTTTTTTCATCCTTTAATGTCTGATCATGCTAAATATGACCTTTTTTTTCTTTTCTTGTTTTTGATGTGGTTTAATTTATCTGATTTAAAAAAAATCTTCTTTAGAAAATATCATCACTGGGCCTTCTTTAGTGAAATTAATGTTGCAAATATTTCAGATTGAACTAGTGAATACGACTTCAGGGAAAGCACTGTTTACATCTTTGGCGTTAGAACCTCCACTACGGCCAGGCGAGAACAAGTCTAGTGCAGCGAGCTTCAACGCTTATTCTCCAGCCGGTGTAGCTTTGGTACTTAGATCTTTCTGTCATGTTATTTATCTCTTTCTTTATCTGTGTATCTCCCTGTACCTATGACTATGTTGTCTTAGTCTTTATCTGTGACTCTCTCAGTCAGTTTATGTCCATTGTCTCTCTCTGTCTGTCTGTCTGTCTCTCTCTCTCTCTCTCTCTCTCTCTCTCTATATATATATATATATATATATATATATATATATATATATATATATATATATATATATATATATATAGTGTTGGGGCTTATTATATGTCCATTGCTTTGTTCTGTATGTATCTTCATTTGTGCGTTTCATGTTCTTTTAACTATTGTTGCTTTTGTCTCTTTCTTGTTAACAGTGTTAAAAATGTAAACTGAAACCTGCTGCAATGCCATTTTTCAGAGGGTATTCTCAATAGGGTATCCCAGAATAACCTGTTCCTAGGCATAGTCTGAGGGAAAAAAAGAGATAAAAATGATAAGCAACACAGAAAGGCAAAAAGTAAGAGAACACGCATAGGGAAACACTTAATAATCAAGTAAAAATATAGAAGTACAAAGAAATATCAGTGTCATGAAACTGACAACGAAATTGCGACAAAGAAAATAACAATAATAAAATAGACTGATGTGATAGAAAAGTTATTATTTATTTATTATAAAAGTTATTATTATTTGTATACTATTTGTTAACTTTTGTTTTACCCTGTTTCCTTTACAGGGAGATCTCGTATATGTTAATTATGGGACTCCAGAAGATTTTGAATACCTTACAAAAAATTTAAGTTTGGATCTGACTGGTAAAATTGTCATTGTCCGATACGGCAAGATCTTCAGAGGTAATAAGGTGAGCACTTAATTTCACTTAAACAGTATTTTACTTCTTCAGCTTCAGTGATAAAAAATATCTTTGAAAGATTTCACGGTCATCAGGTGGCAACATCATATTGTGTCTACAAATTAAAGGACATCATCAGAAGGAGTCACAGCTTTATAGCAGGTAAAAGTGTCATTGACATTACTTCTCACCTCCAGCACATCCACTCCAATCATGTCCTCCATTGTCCCTCTTACCTCCAGCACATCTACTTATTACGGTAGTTTTATTGATATCGTCTGCTAGAATTGGCAGTGCGCATTTTTTAGGGTCAATAGAATTAATATAAATTGATTTTTATACTTCACGGATTAATGAACGCGAAATACGCGGTCAAATTATGACGTGTTAGCGTCGATAAGGTCACGCTTCGTGACTTAGTTACTGTACCCTTGTTACGTTGTCCGTCAAGCCGTGAAGTCGTGTTTTTACCTCCTTCCAAGGTTGATAGGCTTTGCTAATAGCCGTATTTATGTAATTTGATACCAGGACTCAGGGTCAGTCCAGATAATATTATATATAAGTGAATTCATAAAGGTTTATGATTAACCTGCGTTAAGGAAGGATCTTTCATAAATAGTTTGATTATTTTCGTCAAGACATCATGCGCTCACTTCTGGCTGTCTTGATCCCAGCAGCGCATGTACATAGCCATGATGGTCTGTCGACATGAATTCAATATGACACAGAGGGAATAGAATATCTATGCAAGTAAATTTCTAATGAACTGTATGTGAATATTGTACCTGTATGACTGTCTTCGTATATGAACTGTTAATAAACCATGGACTCTAATTTGAAGACTTATCTACGTCGATATGTTACGGCTGTTTTGCTGCATTGACAATGTTGATTAGTATTACATTGAAGAACTCTTCCAATGATAAGATTTATAATATCATAATGAGCTCCGAAAGGAACGAATGTCTTCTTGGACAGTCAACACATAATGAGTCCATATAACGGTGACCCTCATTTGGAGATTATAAACGAACGAAGCACGCATTCGCGATTCGACAAAATACTGAACCAGCTCTGAACATACCTTAGCAGCTTTACGGCCTTATCACTACTCCATTCATGTTCATTGTACCTCCCACCTCCGGCATATCTACTCCAATCATTTCCTTCACCGTACCTCCCAAGTCCAGGACGTTACCCCAATCATATCCTCCTTTATACCTCTCACTCCGAGCTCGCCTATTCCAATCATTTCCTCTACTATATCTTTCACCTCCAGCACATCTAATTCAATCATGTCCTCAACCATACCTCTCACCTTCAACACATCTACTCCAATCATGTCCTCCACCATACCTATCACCTCTAGCACATCTACTCAAGTTGTTTTCTCCACTGTGCCTCCTTCAGTTTGGTTAGTTTGAGAGAGGCCAAGAGTATGCAGTTCCTCTCCTTCCATAGAAATAACCCTAACTTCTATGGCAATTAAAACTGTATGGTAAATTTCATCACTGTAACCTATTTCCATTTCAGGGTATGTTAACTAAGCCTGATGTTTAAAATCTTCTATAAGATCATCTCTGTATTTCATCCTTCGTGCTGGTGGGTCACCAACTCCACAGGTTCTAAGTAGAATGTCATCTGATGTTTCTTGCTGTGTGCGATAATGAAGACTCTAAAAGTAGATGAACCAAAAAAATTGCGACCCGTGATCTTATTAAATCCTGTATTTTAAAATGGGAAATCCTTTGATATATTTACCCAAAATTAATTTTAAGGGAAACAATACAATTAATGTCTAACTTTCAAAAACATTGTTTCCCCTGTTTATGTAAGGTACAAACTGACAGACTGTCAAAAATATAGATGAGATAATACTAGGCACCAGAAGTTGTGTTAAAGAAAGGGATCATCCTTGCTAGTTGGCATGACATTTATTATTGTAGATAATGGGGTAATATTAAGAATCGTTTTTTTAAATTACAGGTTTACAACGCAGAACATTATAATGCTAGTGCTGTCATCCTCTACACCGACCCAGCTGATGTCAACAAAGCCTTCAATGAGACAGGAAAAGATAAGCCTTACCCTGACTCCTGGTGGATGCCCAGCACAGGAGTACAGCGGGGTACTTTGTTTGGTGGGGGTGAAGATCCTGATACACCATTTTATCCAGCTACTGGTGAGAAGTAGATTTCATGCTTGAAAAATGTTAATATATTTATGTATTTTAATAACAACAGTATGCAGAACATTATAATGCTAGTGCTGCCATCCTCTGCACCGATCCAGGTGATGTCAACAAAGCCTTCAACGAGACAGGAAAAGATAAACCTTATGTATTTTAATGTAGTTCCCAGGCAGTCTCTGAGGCGGCAAAGAAAGAATACGCCTACAGCTTCCTCAGGTTTATTGTACGAGGCAACAAAAAATGGGATTGTCGCATGGAGGCCAGCAAAACTAGTCATGTAAAACACACTGCTACATAAACCACTGCAGCAAGAGTGCTTGGGTGCTTTCAATCAATCAGTACCCTTTAGCTCCCCAAGGAGCATAGGCCTTCAACAAACACATGCCAAGTCTTCCTGTCCTGTGCCATCCGCTCAAGTTCTTTCCTATCCATCACCAGCGTCCTCTTCTCATCTCTTGTTCCACTGGCACTTGTCTGGTTCTTGTCATCAATTCCACATTTGTGACTTTGTCATACCATTTCAGTCCTCCTATTCTACGCAAGCACCCGTTTATAAAAGTCTGTAGCTTTTTGGTTGTTCTTTTTGTTGCTCTTCATGTCTCAGAGCCACACAATAGGACTGACTTGACATTTGAGTTGAAGATTCTGGTTCATGCTTAGCATCTCTGCCACTACAGTTCTCCGCCAGGTGGCTTTTGGCTGTCCTTGCTTTCACTTTCCTCCTGGAGTCCATAGCATGGCAGTTCTGGTGATGGTGTCAGGGTCTCTTCTGTGGATGTGGCCAGCCCAATTCCAGCATCTACCCGCTATGAGAGTGCGCATGTACAGTTTCCCTTTTTCGTTCATCATTCTTACATTCCAAAATCCAGTTCTGGTTTCGTGTTTAGCGGTCAGGATGTCCGTTTTCATGTCAGTGGCTTCAAATTACTACTATTTGAAAAAAACCTTTAAGAAGTGAGTCCAACTTAAAACTATTAAATTGATATCAACAATCATGAGGCAGTAGAAGAGCTGTACTGAAGTAACCTAGTTCTATATCTGTTTTTTATGTGTCAACTTATATAACTGTTTTGCTGCATGCCCAATAACTGTAAAATAGTAAAATGTAGTTTGACAGTTCCAAAATAAAGTGTGGTTTATGAGCACATAACTGCTTTGAAATTACTGAAAATAGTTTTTTCATGCTTTAAATATAGTGCGGTTTTAAAAAATCATATCTGCTCTATATTCCTTGAGATTTGTGTATTAAATTAGTGATATTTGAGCAGCAGTATTTTTTACCCAATAAACTTTCATCCTCATCATCTAGATATATAGTTTTTTTAGGCTAAAAGTAAAACTGTTTCATAATGTATTAAGTTTTATTCCGTAGAATCCCAAATGATACAAGGGACATAATTACAAACATTCAGAATTTACAAATATAAGATTAGTTGTATAATGAATGAAAATTTTTTTTTTAAGGTAATAGTTGTGACATGAAGTAATATTTTTAAATGCTTTTGATAAAACAAAAAATGCTTTTGATCTATGAAGTACTGTGATATTATACATTTGTTCTTTGATCTAGGAAGTGTTGTGACAGTTTATTTTGGATGTTTTAGTCTGAAGGTGTGCTATAATAGTGAATTTTATTCTTTCAGTTTAGGTATTGAAACATTGAGTTTTAGTTTTTTTCTTTAATAATATGATAATAAATGTTGGGCTTTTGTTATTGGTTGAAACTGGAGCTTTCCTTCCATACATATGTTTATGAGGCACTGAGTGAAAGCTGAAGATAGATCGATCATCTTCATCGCATCAGAGGCAAAGAGTTTTATCAGAATCAGTTACAGAAACAAATGGAATGTAGAACATCCAGGGCACACATGAAATGATGCTTACTACCAGCTCCACAGAAGAGAACAAGTGGTAATCTTCAGACTCCGCACTGGCCACAACAGATTGAGATACCATCTATTCAACAAGTTAAAGATAGGAACTACCGATCAGTGTAACTGTGGCACTGATAAAATGAATGCTGAACATCTGCTTTAAAGTTGCCCCTTATATGCGGTACAGAGAAAGTGCATATGGCCGACACCAGTTCCTTTCGTGGAAAAGCTTTACGGGGATTCAAATAGCCTCAAACTGACTACTGCTTTCTTTGAGAACATTCAAGTGGACATCTGAGAGTGTACGAAGAAGAAGAAGATGGTTACAGAGACAGCAACGCTCATTACAAATCATCATTGGCACCCCAAAGAGCAGCTTAGTGCTTTGATAAATTGATGGAACATTAAAAACGACAGTTAAGTAATATTATATATATATAACTTTACTGAGTTCATCAAGCTTTGCTTACTATCTACAGACTATGCTGTCCATATCGATATATCTAAAAGAGCCCTGCCAAAGATTCCTTGTCAGCCAATCAGCTATGGGGATGCTGTAAATATTTTACGGTATGATTCATGTACTTGATTTCAGTCTTTTGTGACATTCTCATGTTTGATTATGATAACTAACCAAACAAAAGTGATGCTAAAATTTAATTATGATAAGTAACAAAACATAAAAGACGCTATAAAGGGATGTAAGCATGTATGAAGAATACTTAAATAAGAAAAACGTTTCTTATAAATTCATCTCATAATAAAAGAAGATTGAAGATGTGATCGCTAATGTGCAACTGATGTTAAAAACTAGACAAGCACCAGTGGAACAAGATGAGAAGACGCTGGAGATGGATAGGACACATACACTGAGAAAACATGTTGATATCAGGCAGTCCTTAATCTGGAATTCCCAGTGTAAGAGAGGTAGAGGAAGACCAAAAACACATGGAGAAGAGAAATGGAGATAGACATGAAGGGAATGAAGAAAACTTGGAAAGATCTTGAGCTGATGGCACGGGACAGGAAGTTTTGGCATAAGTTTGTTGAAGGCCTATGCTGCTTAGGGAGTTGAAAGGTACAAGAAGAAGAAAGAAGAAGATGTGAAACTTTAGCCTAGATTAGAATAGGCATAGCTAAATATACATTTAGCAGGATGAGACATTGGTAATCTTTACCTTTAGTGCTGTCGAGTATGTATAATATGTGTATTGACTGCACTGTGTAAGCAGTTCTTGGTTGGAGATGGTATTTTGAAATGTAGATATGCTGAAGTATGGGGCATATTTTGTGTAACCATAACTACAGATATATAATGTGGTCTTGGATAAACTAAAATAGATAGAAATTAAAGAAGTGAAATTTGTGAACATGGGCAGAAGTGCAGTATTATCTTGACAACTAAATGGAGTTAAAGATTGAAGACAAATAAGATAGAGAATGACAGCAGTGTCTGGAAAGAAACATCAAGTAATAGTATGTGTGAGCATACTATTAAGTCAAGAAACAGAACAATGTAGGATAATTGTTGCAGTCTACCTTTGGATGTGGAAACTACATTGGATAAATATGATCACATCTAGTGCTTACTGCTCAGATGCCATTTACTATAGGAATATGTTGTTTTAAGGCTAACATTTTTATGCATAAAGAATTATTTTTTACATTTAAAAAAAAAAAAAAATTTTACTTTGTTTTGGCGAGGCGCATTCCGTTCAACCTAGTTGGTTATATTAGGGCACATGTCCAAATATAAAAGACCATTAGGTCTGATATAGGAGGGTCATGATGCGTAAATAAAAATGTTCTTGAGCCATTGAATAGGTTCGGTTTGGTTGCACTGGTCATTGAGAGATACTGAAATATTTGTAAAAAAGTAAAACATTCAAATGATTTTGTTTTTAAATAATTAAAAGCAGAAAATATGATGTTTGAAATTATGGTCTAGAATGACAGTTAATAAGAGCATATATTTTAAAGTTCATTTTTAAAGTATGAGTTATTTTTAATAGGTGATTTACTTTTTATATTTGTTTTCATTCTGTAGAATTGCATTTCTAAACTGTTCTGCTTACTAAACACAGTAATTTGAGTGGACCTGTCTCCCCGACAAGCTGGCATGGCACACTTCCTATAGACTACAGAATTGGACCTGGCTATGAGAACCGTACAGATTTGTAAGTTGTGATAGTTATCTCTTGTATTATATATAACTATCAGTTAGGACTATTTTGGTAACTCTTTGTCTAGATTTATCTTGACACGTCCACGGGATACATGCTTTTGTCAGAGGCATTTGGCTGCCCAGTGTAATTCCCGGGTCTCTTTTATGAGACAAAGAAAGATTTTATGAGACAAAGAAAGATTTTATGAGACAAAGAAAGATTAGAACTGCTGCTCTTCAGGCATGTCGTAGAAGGTAACTAAGGTGAGGTTGTGCGTGGAGCTGGTAACCCTGTCATGTAAAACAAATTTCTACAGAACCACTGCTGCAAGAGCATGTGAATGCTTTATGCAGGCTTCCTGCAGCGGGTCAGCTGTAATGGTGGCTTCATGCTCCATGGGGAGCAAATAGGAAAATGATGATGATTGTGTGGCTAGTTTCATGTGCGTTAGTGAATGTCCTGAGGAAAAGATCTTTATGGACACAAAACCCACTATATACATTCGTTCCCAATGTACCAAAGTCAGTTGGACATTAAGCCATACAGCATTGATAGTTTAAAAGTAAGTTTACACTTTGTTGCCCTGCATTTTCATCGTAACAATACAATTTTCTGTAGGAACATCTCTTCCTGTTATTCAAGTTTTCCACAAAATTCCTGTTTACTGCTTAAATTTATCGAGACTTACCTTGTTACTTTTAACCCACTGAGGAAAACGTTTCACTTTTCCTCATTAACAATAAGAGAGTGTAGTATAATTTAAGACTCTTACATTTATTTCATATTCTGCTTTAAATTTAAGAAGTGTTATGTAAACATAGATATCACGTCCACTGGATCCTTGATATTACTGGCTCCAGTTATTTGAATCCCTCGAAAATCCCAGTGCATCCAGATACTGAAATTTTGTCAGCACATGGCACTTTTCTGTTTGTTTGCTTTTTGATCAAAACACAGGAAACCTGATGTTTGTCTTATGCATGGGATACCCGGTTCAACCCCATGTGGTGTATAATTTGGGTAAATAGTGGTCTTTATTCTATATAATGTATTACATTGGATGTTTTTCTTGCGTTGGTTCTTCCAGGCTGTAATTTCTCTGCTGTTTGTTATGGAGTTGCTAAAATCTGTATTGTTTATGGAACAAAATGCTGAGGTGCTGGAAGACTGGCTACATAGTTACCTACAGCCTCATCCTAAACCTGGTAAAGATCCCACACTGCTCAGCAGCTATCGAATCATCACACTGCAGAATGTCTATGGCAAATTACTTGAAAAGATAGTTGTGAGAAGTAATGAGCCACCTCGAAAATGCACACATCCTTCCTGATACCCTAAGTAGCTATAGGCCCTTGAAAGCAACATGAGGAAATACCGGAACATTTGCGTATGATCTGTACGATAGATTCCAGGGTAAATGAGAAACGGTTACTGTAGCAATTGACCTAGAGGATGCTTATAACAATGTGAACTTTGAAATGTGTAATGGGTTGTGGTGTTAACCTTTGGCTAACAAGATGGGTAGCGCTTGCCTTAACTGAAAGATCAGTGGCATTTCGCTTGGGAACATAAACATCAGACCAATGCGCATTTGCCTGGGACTACCCCAGGGTTCTCCACTATCAACAGTGCTGTTTAACATCTACACAGCAAAAGTAGCCACCATTCAGCCAACTGGGCTGGGACAAACATTGACTTTTGCAGATGACATACTCATTTACGGGACCCGCTTTGACCGACAGGATATGGTCAATAGCATACATGGAACACTACATGAGGTGGTTAAATGGTGCGAGTACACCAGCACCACGGTCAATCCCAACAAAACCTGTGTGCTGTGGTACTCATTGAACAACTCCCTATTGAAAGCAGATCTTCCAGACATTACTTTCAGTGGGCAGAAATTGAAAGGCAAGACAAGCTGAAATACCTTGGAATAATATTTGATCGTGGGTTATCATACAAGCACCATGTTGATCTAATCATACAGAAGTGCAACAGAGATCTGGCAGCCCTAAAAACAATGGCTGCAGCGCACCTGGAACAGAGACTACTGTTTCTCCTGTATCATCATCTAGTCATGTAAGTCATCGAGTATGGTCTGGGAATACTCACGCTGTCAGTATCACAATATGAATGATTGGAACACATTCAAAATGAAGGAATGCGTGTAGTCTTGGGCTGTATGCAAGAGACGATGCCGTAAATGCTTGGATTACTGTCAGTTAGATCTAGATATGAGATGGCTCAGTCAGAAGCCTATATGCGAGTAACCAGAGACAAAAGGCACCCCTGCATGTAAACATAGCTGACATTAAGGGAGTGAGAATAAAGCATGGGATGTCATGGATGGCAGAGGCAACGATTAAGCAGGTGACCACAGTTGAAAATATATTCAAAGGGGAAGAATGGAGCAAGTCAGATGAGAACTGGACTAACTACCAACAAGTCATCATCAACCTTGGTAGAGAGTGCAGAACTTGGGTCAATGGGAGGGCAGAGCTGGAAATTGATCAGCTGATAAATGATCATGCTGGGGATCATGATGCCATTGTGTACTCTGGGTCTGTAATCCATGTTGAGAAATCAGGGAGGGGCTTCTCTGCTAGGGTAAAGGGCAGAATCGTCACTGAACAAAAGCGTGGCTTACATGAAAACAATCTACAGCATGAGAATGGAGATAGAGGTAGCTACTGCAGCCTTAAGGTGGCTGTCTGAAACTTCTTCATTAACAAGGGCAGTTATTGTATCAGACTCACAATCCATGCTTCGGAAGGTCCAAAGCTGATGGCTCTGGCATGAATGGAAAACCTCCATAGAAACCTTGAATCTTCAGGAACTGGTGTGGATCTGTCCTGGTCATGCAGGCATACGCAGCAATGAAAGAGCTGACAGACTAGCTTCAAGAGCACCTGTAGTAGATGCATTGGATGTGGATAAGGGAGAGATACTGAGGGCAATTAATGATCACTTATTGAAGAATGACACAGCAATGGATCAGTCATCAAGGCTAAGGCTGCTGGAATTTGGCATCAAACGTAAGACCAGCAGAGATGGACATATAAGAGAATGCATATGGGTTTGCCGGAGTGCAGTGACGTCGATTCTGATCAACAATAACAATAACAACAATTGTTTATGGGTTTATCCCCTTCTGTGTTCCAAGGTTTATTTCTCTTTTACCTTTCTTTTCTTCATCAATACTAGTAGGCAGAAATAGAATTCAGGGGACTGACGAAATCTAGATTTTGCTGATTGCCCTTCCATTCCATAAAAGATAAAAAATAATGCTGGAAGAGAGGTCATAGCAAATGGGTTTTAAAATATTCATAGAAAATGACAAAGATTATGAGAACAAATGATAGCAAGATTGAATTTGGAAAAACAACACTACATGTGGACTCATAGATATATACCGTGTCAGTAATACAGACAAATTTCAAGGAATGGACAATGGTATAAAATCATAATACTTTACACAATAGGAGTTTTAATTGGTTTGGGAAAAATATGGAAATCAACAGAAATATGAATTCTCAATTCAGATGCCAAAGTAGTTCTACTGTATGGCTCTGTAACATGGAGAACAACAAAAGGGATAACCAAGATTCGACAGACTTTCATAAATGTGTTGCTTTCACAGAAGAGAAAGACTAAACTCGTTTGACAAGATCACTGATGTGGAACTCATAACAGTAACCAAAAAAGTATCCGTGAAACCTGAGGTGAGGAAAATACATTGACATTGGATTGGACATACTTTGAGGAAACCAACTAATAGCATTACAAGGCAGTCCTTGTTTTGGTTTCTGCAGTGTTGAAAATAGATGAAGACCTAAAAACATATGGGAAAGGGAGATAAACTTAAAAAAAAATGATAAAGACGTGAAAAGTACTTGAACAGATGGCACAGGACAGGATGGGTTGGCATGAATTAGTTGAAGGCCTATACTCCACGGAAGCTGAAGGATGATAATTATGATTAATACTACCGTCCGTATCCTTTATTCTGAAATCCTCAGAGACAACTTTTTTTTTTTTTTCGGTTTTCAGATGTTGCCTAAATCGCATTTGAAAAGTAGCCCAAAAATAGCCCAAGTCACCCAAAATTGTCAGAAATTGCCCAAATTGTGACATAAAAGTAGCCCAAAAATAGCCCAAGTTGCCCAAAATTGTCAGAAATCGCCCAAATTGTGATAGAAAAGTAGACCAAAGAAACTTTTGATTTTCTTAATATTTCGGTTTTTGGGTGTTCAGTTGTTTTGTTTTTGTTTGTGGCTGCTGAACTTCTCACTCTTTGCAGCCAATACCAAGTTGAAGATTCCTTGATATTATCTACACTGTAGATCTAGGCTTTTCCTGGTATTATCTACACTGTAGATCTAGTCTTTTCCTGTGGCTTTTATGCCATTCCGAAATATGCTGAGTTGAAGTCATGAGCTCCAGTTTCTCCAGTTTGGCTTGCATTTAAAGGATCATCGCATCTGGTCCGAAGCTAGGAGTAAAAAACGCTGGCTCTCCCACTAGGCAGAGCTAAAATACTGCACTCTGGTTCTGGGATCTCCCAAGGAATTGTCAAGTCCTGTACAGAGCCACTTCTCAGCTTACCCTGCCTATCACTGGGTCCTCCTGCATGCAGTCAACCAGGTCAAAGCCAAAGAATCACGCCTGGGGCTCAAATGACTTCTCCAAGCAAAGATGGAAAAATATTTACAGTTAGTAATAGATAGCTAGGGCATTTCCACAGAGGTACTGCATCACAAAAATTAATAATTTATTGAGAGGTGTCAGTTTCTGAATCATTCACGTTGAGCCACTTAGGACAGAAATGAAAGGCATGATAGCAGTATCTGAATAATTTCTGTCATACAATAGGGAGTAGGTAAGTTTGTTTTGGGGTTATTGCAACAGCGTAAACAAGACTGAAAAAGGAATATAGTCTTAAAATACTCAGCAAATGCATGATGTCTTGCTTTTATTGTTGATAGCAGGCATAGGTCAAAATAAGTATTATGAGACATAATGGATTATGTTCCTGTTCATTATTAATTAGCATCATTTATTTTCATTCCTTATGTAGGATAGGACATATTTTTACGGGTATTCTGAAATGGTAGGACTTAAACAGACACAACGCAACCACCGTCCTTTTCAGGGCGAACGAAGAAGAAGAAGAAATGGTAGGACTAATGTGAAAGGTATTAAGAAAGAAAGGGCTTCTATTAATCGGATCTGAAAATAAGTTGATATACTTTATCCTCTTTCTTGCTACAGGAAAGTTGAAGTAACTGTAAATAATTTTTTGGACACTCGACCAGTTCATCATGTGATCGGCATTATACATGGCAAAGAGGAGCCGGGTATGTTAATGTCAGTTTATAAAATATGAAAGACTTAACGTTTCCAATCTTTAACATTTACTATAAATGAATGTAATACAACGGCAAAAATAGAAAATATTTATTTTAAAAAGCACAAACTTAATACTGTTGTCTTAAATTCATCCAGAGTGACAGACAATCTTTATTTTTTGCATTTTAAATACATGACCAATAAAAAGAGAATTGTATTGCATTTGAATTTGAGTCTGCAAAAAAAAAAAAAAGCCAGTCATTTAACTCTTGCATTCTCTTCTTCTTCTTCTTCTTCTTCCATCCTTAGCCGCCGACCGTCAAAGCAGTCAGTGGCCATTACGCCTAGTGGCGTCTTAGGGCAACAGCAGATAGGTTTTCTTTGCCATTGTTTCCCATCACGCCTATTGGCGTCTTTAGGGCAATGGCAAATCAATCCATTTGCTGTTGTTTCCGTAATCGAAGTGACTGGCAAACGGGCGATTTTTTTTAAATATTGCATTAGCAGTTTAATTTTCACAGAAAAACCACTTTATTACTATGTTCTCATTGGTTGCAAACATCAGTATGGCCTTATCCTCTTCTTTGAATCCTCAACCATAGAATCATGTGTACAATACATTGTTTACTTTGCTTAAGGCAGACATCTGGTGGTTTGTTATTCATGAGTTATCCATAGACTTTTTGTGAAATAGTAAAGGTTGTCCCATAGCAGGTACTGAGGGGAAGTGTTAGAGACTTCACATTACCTCTTCTTCTTTGATCCTTAGCCGCCAACTATCAAAGCATTCAGTGGCCATCACGCCTGGTGGTGTCTTGTAGGGCAGCAACAAACTGCTTCCACTTTGTTCGGTTGGCGGCCATCCTTCGTACAGTGCTCCAGCTCTGGTACATTCTTTGCATCTCGGCCTCCACAGTTCTCCGCCAAGTTGTTTTTGGTCGGCCTCTCTTTCGCTTTCCTTTGGGGGTCCATAGCATAGCTGTTCTTGTGATGGCATCGGGCTCTCTTCTGAGGACGTGTCTAACCCAACTCCATCATCTGCCAGCTATGATGGTGTGCATGTCGCATTGCTTGGTCCAGCTTTAATATGAGCTGGGATGACCTATTCCCTTTCTTTCTGCCTTTGCCTTCTCAAACTCGAGCATTTACAACTAGGTAGACTGGAACATGGCGTTACCAAGTTTCGATCCTGAAACCCGGTAACTGCACCATGAGAGGAAAGCACTCTCATTACTTAGCCAGTCAGATGCTTTTGAGATCGTACTAATTGATACGTCACACAAAGTGATTAAAGTTGGAAAACGACTTTTAGAAAGTTCTGTAATAACTGAGAAATGACCATTAAATTACTGAAGAGATTTTGTTTGTGATAATACATCGTATTTTGTATGTGTGATGTGTTAGAGGTGACTGCACAATGTTGAATGGATACAACAGTTACATCTACAAACCAAATTTGAGGCTACACAAACCAAATAATGAATTTTATTTAAAAACTGCTGTTATATCTCTAGACAGGTATGTTCTTCTTGGTAATCACCACGATGCATGGGTTTATGGTGCTGTTGACCCTCAGTCTGGGGGTGTGGCCTTGTCTCATATTGTGGACATTTTTGGACAACTTCTGAAATTAGGTAAGATTTCCTTTTTTTTTTTTGGGGGGGGGGGGGGGGACGACATTGATTTAATTAGTCACCATCATCATTTTCAATGTTACTCCTTATGGAGCATGGAGCCACCAATGTAGCTGGTACCTTTGCAGACAGCCTGCACCAAGCATTGACATTCTGTTACAGCAGTGGTTTCTATAGCAATTTGTTTTACATGATGGGGTTGCCAGACATGGCAAGAACTTGAGCTGATGACAGGAGGACCTTGGCATCTGTTTGTTGAAGGCCTATGCTAAAAGCTAAAGGGTTTTGATGATTGATGGCCAGCCTAATGCACAACTTCATATTGGTCGTCTCTTATGACATGCATGAAGGGGCAGCAGATCTATTATTTTTTTTGTCTCATCAGAGACCCCCTCCCTCGGGAACTAATAATAATAATAATAACAGCCCCTTCAGTCATAACTGACTATGGGAATGCGCCCCTGAGGTGACGGCCCTCGGCTGCTTATTTTCGACGTTTTCTCCTCTCTTCTGCTTGTTGTGTGAGCTTCTTTTCGCCCAATCTGAGGTGGCGCCATAAATAGCATCGCCACTTAGTGTGATCTGCAGCTTCATCCTCCCATGTTGCTGGATCCATGTCCAGTGCCCTCATATCTCTCTTGCACACATCTTTGAACCTCAGCTGTGGTCGCCCAACTGTTCTCTTGCCATCTGCTAATTGTCCGTAGAAGATATCCTTCGGGATGCAACCATCTTCCATGCGGCGGACATGGCCAAGCCAGCGTAGTCTGCGCTGTCTAAGCAGTGTATACATGCTTTGATGGCCAGCACGTGACAAACAACACCTCGACATTTGTCACTTTCTCTTTCTATTAGATACCGAGGATGTTGCGTAGACACCGCAAATGGAAGGAACTACATTGGACAATTCAATTAGTTATCACTTGATATTTTTAAGCAGCTGTTTTTTACCAAGCTTATTGTATGTGAGAGTCTCTTGATTGTTCAGTGGGGCACATCAGCTAATTATCTTTATGTATTCACATTTACAAGAGAAATTGGCAACAAGACGAAGATGGCTGTATGCTGCTCCACCAATGTTCCAGTCTCTACTTAAGGATGCGAGTCTATGGGCAATAACTACAGCACACAAAAACCAGCTGCAAACTTCAGAAATGAGGTGTCTAAGGAAATCGTTCGAAGTAACAAGAACGGACATAGTCTGCAACCAGATGATATGTCATGGCCTTGAAATCCAGCCCTTGCAGACTTGCATGGCCCCAGTTATGATGGTTTAGCCATCTCTGCAGAATAGGAGAAGATCGGCTATCATGACAAATATGAGAAACCTAGAACCAGGGATCCAGACCTCCAGGATGACTCAGAGTTCACTGGGAGAACAACATCAGACAATCCCTGATGGATCGAGGACTAGACTGGAATCAGGTCAAAAGGAAGACAGATGATGGGATAACATGGTGCTCTCTCTGGCTAACCTCTACACCCCAGGGTAGAAGAGACACAACTAAGTGAGTAAGTAAGTATTATTTTTTTTCAGTTGACCATTAAGTGATTATTAGAAAAAAACATGTTAGAGCCATACATTAGCAGTTCCTATCATAGTGCAAAGATGCTAGAATGGAAAAAACTGCTTGTGGTCAGCTGTTTTGACAGAACATTTGACAGTGTAGATAGTGAGACCTGTATAAGTTACCTAAACACTAAGAAAAGCCAAATATATCATTTGTCTGATTCGAGGCAATTGCCAGAAGATGCATTTAAGGGTATTACACTGAAGAGAAACAACCTTAGAATACACACAGAACAGTACACTATGTGTTTTGTCACTTTGCATTACAGTCATTAACATTTTACTCTTCCACAGCACAGTATCTGCTGTAGGACTACCTTTACCCTTTTTAGTGCCTTTTAAACCAACCTCAGGCATAGTTCATCAAGTAGTGAAAGACCTGTAGAGTAAGGTAACGAGTGGAAGGTCAAAGGACATGTGAAGAAGAGACACTGATGATGGAAAAGAGGAGAAAATTCACCTGGAGAGATGGAGAATCAACAAAGAATGAAGTTGAATGAAAGCAAGTTGTGCCTGACCTAGCAACCAAGTCAGCATTAACTGATTGATTATATCAGCAGAAGACTTTGATTTGGACAAGGAAAAACTTCTTTTTTTTTAAAAGCTCAAGCTTTTACTCTACTACAGTTTTCTTTGAAAATTAATAGCATGATAAAGATTTGTTTTTCAGTTTAAAATGGAACTAACTTACTGATGTGTAATAACAAATCTGCATAGATCTTTTATATTGCCTTATCAGTTCACCTGGGCAGTCTTCGTACAACAAATTCCAAGGATGAACCATATATATGTGTTATTTTTAATGTTTAGGCTATCGTCCAAGGCGGACACTTGTATTCTGTAGCTGGGATGCTGAAGAGCCTGGGCTTATTGGTTCCTCCGAGTGGGTAAAGGTAAAGCTACTGTAAATGTGAATTCTTGTCTAAAATTAGGGAGTGAAGATGGAAAATGTAGTAAAATATTTTATAAATTGAAATATTTCAATAAAATATCAAGAATATATTAAAATCAACCCAAACGCCTCAGGCTTTCGCAACTGAGGAAGGCCTTATTAAGCCAATGTTTTGTTTTAAAAGGTTAGCATAATCAGTCATCATTATGTAAATGCAAGTTTTAAAAAGATATAAATTAATTTGTACATATCACATGTAATACCTATATCATGATTTTTTTTTCCCTATTTCATTAAGGATAACTTGAAAGTGCTGTATGAGAGATCAGTGGCATACATCAATGTGGATATGTCTGTGGAAGGAAATTTTACAGTAAAGGCGTCAGTAAGCCCTTTACTGCAGGATACACTCTACGAAGCTGCTAAGCTGGTAATGATGTACAAGTGTGCCTAACTACTGTAACAATAAAGATTTAGCTTAAATCTAATCTAGACTGCCATGTGTAGTTCCCAAAGGTCTCTGAAGAGACAAAGATGCACCCTCAGGCTTGTCGAACAAGGCAGCTAATATGAGGTTGTGCACGGGGTTGGGAACCTCATCATGTAAAACAAATTACTGCCGCAGTTTGTGAATGCTTGGTGCAGGCTTCCTGCAAGGGGACAAGTCACAGTAGTGGCTCTATGCTCTGTAATGAGCACAAAGGATAATAAGCATCTCGTAGTTTAGGTTTTTTTTTGAAGCATGTTTTAACTCTTTCTACCCCATGGTGCAGCAAACTGTAATAATTATTCTTCCAAGGGCTGCCTGGTACACCCAAATTTTTTATAGTCACATGTTGTAATGTCAGCACTTTAAAAGGTAAAAGTATTACCATAGGCGATACTGCCTTAGTGAAGTGAAGAGTTAGAGACTTCACTATACAGGTTCATATCATTTTATCGGGGACAGCTTTGTTTTGGAAACCAGATTTTTTTTTTCGGTTTCCAGATGTTGCCCAAATCACGTTCGAGGAGTAGTCCAAATTCGTCCTAAATGTGTTCAAAAATCGCCCAGAAAAATGTTCAATTTTCAGAATATTTTGGGTGTATGGAACAATGGATACTGACCTGTACTAGGTCCAGCTTTATGAGATAGGGTGACCAGCTCCCTTCTTTGCTGCAATTGCAGTCCCTACCTCAAGAGCAGTCAGTTACCCATTTATAGCTGGGTAGACTTGAGTGTGATGCTACCAGGTTTTAATGCCAAAACCCTGTAATTTTGCCACGAGAGGCAAGCGCTCTAACCACTTAGCCAATTGAATGCTCATAGGCTAGCTGAAGGCTCAGTGGATATTAAAGATACTCCTGACCATTTTGACTTCAAGTAATGCAGTATTTATCTCTGCGTAGGTTCCAAGCCCAGTCAGTGAATTTAAAAGTCTGTATCACCTTTGGTTAGCCAGGCCATTTACCACCAATGATGATTTAACAAGCACAGAACCAAGGTAAAATTTACTGAAGATTTTGATGCAAATTCGCCTTGTCTGCTTTAGAGAAAGAGATTTGAAATTTAATTTACAGTGAAATTGATATACATTCTGAATCATCTCTGAAATACTTAATTGCACATGTATTTTATTTATTATTTCTTATTTACATGACAGAATTGCTTGTTACATAACTTAATGTTAACATTTCAGACATATCTGTTCAGAACACATAATTGTTCATTAAATTATCAGATTGTAATCAATTTCTTATGAATGCTAAGGCCTTGGAATGATGTTTCTTGTTAACCCTTAACCGTCCGGTTCAATTTACTATATCTTTATCTTAATGTCCAAGACACGGGGAGCAACTGCATTTTCTAACACAGTGACCGTCTTTTAAAAAATTTATTTTAAAAAACTGAGATAAAATTATACTTATTAGTTTTAAATACACAGAATTGAATCATGTACCATCTGCATTATTCTTAATAACTGTATATATTATATTATGCAGTGACAGTTTCATTAATGTGGCGAAAAAATATTTTAAAAAAATTTTGAACGTTTGCTTGCTAATTCATTAGCACAAAAGATATAAACATTCATTTTTATTAACGAAACATCACTACTCATGACGTGATGAACAGACCAGTTCATTGCAATGAATTTTGCACACTTTGCAGTCAAACACATTCTCTGCAAAACGCCCAGAAGTTGTGTTTGGTTTGTTCTTTGAGAAAACAAAACCATTTTTTTTGCATGTGCATTCCTGTAAGTTGATGTTTACTGCTGCTTTTTCATTGTTTGTATTGAGCCTATTTGGTAAAATTTTTCGCTCATAAACAAACTGAAGTAATCATAAGAGGCAGCATCTAGATCTAGAGTGTGTTTAGGTCCAGGGTTTCTGGCAAAGTCACAAATTTCAACTGAAGTGTGTTCGTTGACAAATCTCTTTTGTTTGAATTGTCGTTAGAATGTTTAATTTTTTCACAAGTTTCAATTTCATCGTCAGTGTCGCTGTCACGTGTCTAAATTGGGTTAGGTTCACATTCAATATCCACATCTGATTCGGTGGCATCCTCATCATTTCGATCACATAGAACGTCATCTCTCGGCTTCCGAAGCAAAGATGCCATTGCCAGCAAAGCCACGGCTTTAAAAAATCACATACTGTCGAAGGGTATGAATAAAAATGTTAGGTTTGGCTCTATGAAATGCTGAAGAACTTTCTTTCTGACTTCTATTTACAAAGAATTGTTTTATAGAATACTTTTCATTTCATGGAATGCCTCTTTTGCAAGTGCTAGTCATCTAGCTGGGATAATGTTAACATTGTGTTCCAATTCATCTTATTTATATAATTTTAAGTTAAAGCTCTCATTTTTCTTAATAATTAAAATGGTACGTAAGCCTCTGAAATAAAATTTGATAAACAGAGATACCGACACTAGCAAGAACAGCACAGACAATGGTGGCATTAATAAAACTTTAATCCGTATGAAAATCCAAAGTTTTCACTTTTTAAATTAAACTTTAGACTGCAGCATTCTCAGTTCATTATTACAGTCAGAAGGATTGTCAGGTGATTCTTTTATGTTGTGAAACTTGTTCATGCTGTTTTGCATGACATAAGTTCCTTAGACTAGGAGCCGACAGTGAACGAGTTACACAACAGTGGCTCCATTTTCCATAAAGAGCGAAAAGGGAAATGATGATGACACTTCCTGTATATATATCAAAGCAACTCCCCAACTAATTTATTGTTTTGTTAAAATACCAGAACTCCGCCTAGGCCAGTCCCAAGCCCAGCTGAAAAAAGAGGAGGGCGGCCTACATGGAGGCCATAAGGAGGCAGCCCCTCCACCATGCAAAGGCACAACAGGCCAATCACCTGTTTGCTTTAAAACATGATTACACGAAATACAAGAGAGAAAACCGGACTGATTCTAAAGGCGACAAACTGGAACGGACTACGGACTATGACTTATGGAACTTGGAACACAAGAAGTATAAATGGGAAAGAAGAGGAGCTGGTGGAAGAGATGAGGAAAGCAAAACTAGAAATCCTGGCTATTACGGAAACAAAGAAAAAGGGACAAGGAGTCATGGATCTTGATGGCAACACGCTGCTCTACAGTGGTGTACCCACATCTGAAAGAGCTAAAGGGGGCGTGGGCTGCATTGTGGCCAAAAACCAGAAAGATAGTATCAGGGGATTGAACTTTGTCTCGGAGCGCATTATGGTTGTAAAACTAAAAGAAGGAGAAACCATAGTCAACCTGGTCATAGTGTATGGGCCAAATGAGGATGAGAGAGCAGAGGTCAAGGAGGAATTCTGGGGAGGCCAAGAGTGGTAGCAACTTTGGGCAAGAGCGGTCGCACTTGAGAACTGAACTAGTGGCTCAAACTCACTGGTCCACCTTGACATATGGCTCCCAGAAGCCACAAAGACAGTGGCGGCCATCCCCCGGTAACAGTCTCGACCGACTGGCCAAAATATGTTGAGCGCCCCTGCAAAGCCCTGCTTTACCTGTGACTGGCCTCCAACTTGGACTAACACAGCTACGGTACCACCCACAGCATCTCATAGTGAAGGCACCAGGGTGCACGACGTGACGATCCTTTGACCAATTAGAAGCGCTAGGCTGACTAAATAGCTGACAAATTATGGATGTTTCCAGAAAACAGCAGTCATTTGGTGGCAGGGACTGCACAACGGTGAACCCCACTGAGTTGGTGCAACATGGTATTGGGGCTGTTGTTACGGTATATGTTATTAACGCCGTCTGCTAAAGGTTAGCAGACGTGCAATTGTAAAGGTTAAGACATTTAATATATTGCGATAGATGTTTCAATTATTGAACGCTCCATACACGATCGATTATGACGTGTCTAGCGTTGTTTGGGTCACAGTCGGTAACTAGGAGACGCTACCCTTTGTTACTTTGACCGTCAAGCTGAATAGCTGCGTTTTTCTAGCCTTCCAAATTAATGGCATGATATAGCCATATATATGTGTATTTATGCAGGACCAGGGTCAGTCCTAGAACTCTACGAGAGAGGAAACTTATGGAGGTTAGTGATTAACTAAATCCTTGGAAGGAGAAAGATAATCGTCTACTTTATACGAAGTAATTAGACTCACAGTCTCACTGTCGGCAGGTAGCCATTCTATCTGCGCGTGCATATAGCTGTGATGTTCTGACGACAATTACTGCATTGTATCCTTAAACGGACATTGATACGTAAAACAGCAGTCTACGCTATTGATTGATTGATGCATGTACCTCATGTGTGAATTGAACTGTTTATGTATGTGTGTAATCCATATTAAATTGTGAAGGACTCGAACCGGAGGCATTATTCGTTGAATCACGTTACACCATTCAACCTTATGCATCATGATGTCACTGGCCAGTTGCATTGTACGCCGTGAAGAACGACATCTTTTCAACGCCTTTCTAGTTCGCTAGTTTCAAATTTATCAAGATGGACTACCGTTGCCTGCCCATCAGGAGCAGACAGTCAAAGGCACAGGCCTAGCCGTCGACGACAACGAGCATCAAGTGAAGCAGCAAATAAAGATAAGTTTAGCTCAATAACTATTGTCGTTAACGTGACAGTGCTAACTGAGTCCATGCCTTCTGCCTACATAGGCATGTTTTTACCTATGTTTAATGTACTTTTTGTTGTTGTAAGGTGTTGTTAACTAGTGGGCGGTAGGGAGGATGAACCGAAATTAGATTCTGTGGCTCTCACGATGCCTGAATTGATTTCGGTCGTTTCTTAGGGCAGTTAAACGATCGCACTTTTTGGGAGCTCCATCGAAGATTCTGCCGAATGGACTGCCTGTCCAAATCTGCTGTCGTTTGACGATTGTGTTAGCTGTACCGTTCCGTAGATAACTGGTGTATTTTATTTGTACTAAGTTCACATTTTTATTCAGTTTTGTATCATGTTCGTTAACTATTTCGTCCAGTCTACTCTTACTATCATTTATTTTGATGATTGTTAAATGTTCGTCCGTTATGAGTCCTGTGATGTCATCATTTTTTGCAGTCATTTTTTTTTTTTGTGTACTTTGCATATTCAGTTGACCTCGGGTCAATCTTTGACCCTTCGTTTTCCGTGTGACACTTCCGCTTGTTTTATTTAGTTCATAAATTCATTTTTAATTGTGAAAATGTCTTGTTTGCGTCTTGACATTGTTTGTACCCTTTAGTTGCATCATTGTTTTGTTTTTACTCATGATATATATTAAATACTACATTAATAATATGACATTATATTCAATAATACACTTGTAATTTAATTTAATTAATTTTTTTTCTGACATTTAAGGTTAATATGGGACATTGCATAATTATGCAGTGATAGTCCAAGAAATTAGCACTACAATTTATAAGAGATGCCTAGGGCATAATAATAATAATAATAATAATAAATATATATATATTGACCAAATAAAATAATCTTATAGTCTACCTTTGAGGTGACAGACCCATTGTATATTATTTAATATACTTTTCTGGTACTAAGAGAGTGACTTAGTACATTGAACAATATAATTACTAGGAATCATACCCAACATTATTGGATATTAAGATTAATTGTGTGATGTAATTACATTATAGTTAACAGATATCATAACTATTTATGATATAGTTAGTACTTAGATACAATATTGTTACAAAATATTGTCTATTAGTTGAACTTAGACATAAGAGTTCAGTACTATTGTGATTATTTATATTGAATATTCCTAAGTTGAGTAAGTATAATAATTACTCTGAAGCTACTATTGACTATTTTAATCAGTAATTATCAATAATTACTTACAGATAAAAGTCAAAATGCTTACTATAGACCATTTCGTTAAAATTGGTAAAGAATATGGTTATAAATCCCAAGAACTTCGTCAGTTTGCTGAGGCAGAACTGGAAAAACATAAAGCAGAAATGGAGGAACAAAAGGCTGCATTAAAGAAAGAGGAAGCAGAACGTGAGATGAAGCAAATTGCCAAGGAAAATAGATTAAGAGAAATTGCTCAACAGGAAGAAGAGAATAAATTGAAACGAGAGGAAATTATTTTACAACAAGAAATGGAATTGGCGCGTATTAAATTGGAGACAGCAAGATTACAAGCACAAAGTGCTGATGCAAACCAGAATAATAACGCACAAAATGGATCGTCATCCAGCCAAACTAAACATTTCTACAACTTTAAATTACCCACTTTCAACTTAAACGTGGACGACCTTTCATCGTTCCTGTCACGTTTTGAACAGACTTGCAAAACAAATCATTTGCCCGAAGAGTCATGGGTACTCAAGTTAAATGAATTCTTGGTTGGAGAACCATTGACGGCTTCTCAAAATGCTGACCCATCAATAGCAAATAACTACGGTGCTATTAAGTCCTTGCTTTTACGAAGGTTTCACCTGGACGAGGAACACTGTAGGTTGAAATTTAAGGGAATTTTACCTGAATCTCCAAAAGATTTTGCAGGATTCATTGCGAACATACGCAATACATTTAATAGATGGGTTGAACTGGCAGAAGTCAACAAATCGTACGACAAATTAGTTGATTTGCTACTACGGGATAAGGTATTATCTTCGGTTAGCCAGCCATTCTTTGCATATTTGCAGGAGCGTAAACCAGGTACTATTGACGAGTTGGAAAAAATTTCTTTAAACTACTGTTCGGCACATCCGAATGCAACCATTTCTAACTCCTCATTAAGAGAACCTCTACCTGTGGCGTCTAATATGGCCTACAATCATAATAACAAACAAAGACATCACAGTGTAGACAGAAGTAGGTTCCAAAGAAATCACAATGTTAACTTTCAGAAGGGACATAATAATGATTTCAACAATAATTCTAACAATTATACTCGGAATCGATATCATTCTCGGGGATCATCTCATTACAACCATAATACAGGGGCGGCAGTTACAAATAATACTACCCCTATAGCTCAGGTCCCACTTGACAATAATACAACATAGTCTTCTGCTGCATGTTTTGCTATTAATTATAATGTGGCAAATAGTTGCCAACAATGCAATCTTATTTTTCAGAAGGCGAAAGAAACAGTGCTTAACTGCGGACATATTACACCAGAGGTAGGTCTTGCAGTCAACGATGGAACAGGCTTACTAATTTTTGACAGGGGAATCGTTAATGGATCCGTCGTCTCAGTGCTGAGAGATTCAGGATCCACGATGATTGGTGTACGTCAGTCGCTGGTACATCTAGCTGTGCGACAGGAGAATACGTCCGCTGCATGACATTTGGTGGAACTATTGAGTTTTACCCCACAGCTATTGTTCATATTAGAACACCCTTTTTCACAGGGAATGTAAAAGTATGTATGCTAAAAAAGCCTATTGCTGATCTGATGGTTGGTCGTATACACGGCAGTAAAGATTGTACTCCAGATGAGATCATAGAATGGGAGAAACATAACCTATGCACTGGAAACGCCGTGACGACTAGAGCGCAGACTCAACTCATGGAGAAAGTTGGTGATAATAAAATGGATGTAGACAACCAAGAGGAATTTGTAGTCAATTCACCTATTGACAGGGAAACATTTGCAACCAAACAAAAAGAGGATAAATCTTTAAAAAAAATTTTTAAGCTGGTTGATAAAGTTGACAATCTATCCTCAGGTAATAATAACAAACATTGGTTTGTTATTAAAAATGACCTATTGATTAGATGTTTTAATGACAAATCACAAATGAAACAACAAGTTATGGTCCCGTATACTTTTAGACGGTACATTCTTCAACATGCGCATGACTCACAGTGTGCTGGACATATGGGATATACTCGAACACGATCTCGAGTACTGTCTTCATTCTTTTGGCCAGGAGTGTCAAGAGATATTTCGCAGTATGTACGTTCCTGTACTACATGCCAAGAAGTGAAAGCACGTGGAGCTTTTCACACGGCGCCTATTCAGGCTTGCGATATCTCAGTAAGACCGTTTGACAAGATGGCCATAGATATTATTGGTCCATTGCTACCATCGGCCAGAGGACATAGATTCGTCCTTACGTGCATTGATTTGTGCACACGATGGCCAGAAGCTATCCCATTAAAGACCACCACTACCACAGATGTAGCTGATGCACTACATCTCATCTTTTCTAGAATAGGGTTTCCTAGAAAACTTTTATCAGACCATGGGTCACAGTTCATATCTGACACCATGAAGGAAGTCATGAAAACATGAAACATTGATAGGAATTTAAGTAGTATTTATCATCCTATGAGTAATGGTGCAGTTGAAAGACTTAACCGTACACTTAAACAACTACTACATAAGGTTACTGTTAAGCACCCTCATGACTGGGACAGAGCACTCCCAGCTGTTCTATTTGCTTATCGGGAGGTACCGCATGAACAAACTGGCTTCTCTCCCTTTGAATTAGTTTTTGGTGCTCCCCCAAGAGGTCCTATGGGACTAATAAAAGACTTATTAATTGACGCGGAGATGACTCAGGACACTCAGTCATCTTACGAGTATGTGATTAATCTTTGGAAGAACATTATTGAGTCTTGCCAGTTGGCAACAGCTTCTTATGAGGCTTATGTGTTACTTCCTCACAATAACAATAAATTATTGATATCTTGGAATGGTCCTTACAAAGTCATTGATAAAATTTCCGACGTTGATTACGTCTTAGATATCAAGGGACACAAAAAGATATTTCATATTAACATGCTCAAGCAATTTCATACACGTCCTGAACACTTACAGTCAATTTTTCATGAACTAGATGACAACACAGTATCTACTTGTTATTATTCCAACTTATCCGTCATCCAGGAAGAAGAATCTTCTTTTCCTGAGGTACAGTTACCGTTACCGGTACCAGTAGTTCAACCTACTGAATCTTGGCGGGATGTAACCATCTCTTCAACGGTT
This sequence comes from Oreohelix idahoensis, assembly GCA_024509875.1. Taxonomy (NCBI): domain Eukaryota; kingdom Metazoa; phylum Mollusca; class Gastropoda; order Stylommatophora; family Oreohelicidae; genus Oreohelix; species Oreohelix idahoensis. Next base: position 63,127 of record JAMPIV010011137.1, read on the forward strand.
ACACCGCAACAGCGTCTACAGATTGCTAATCTCTTACAATCTTATCCAGATGTGTTGACCGACGTCCCGGGTCGCACATCGGCTATCAGTCATGACATTACTCTCAATGACGATACACCTATTCGTGTACATCCCTATTCGGTTCCTTTACATTTCCTTGCTAAAACTACTAAGGAACTTGAACAGATGTTGTCTCTGGGAATCATTGAGACTAGTAATTCGCCATTCTCTTCTCCATTAGTGATTGTCCGGAAGAAGGACAATAACATCAGACTATGTGTTGACTATAGAAAATTAAATGCTAAGACTATAGTTGACAGCGAACCACATCCACTTATCGACGACTTACTGCCACGTCTATCCAACGCAACTATATTTAGTAAGATAGACTTAACTAAAGGTTATTGGCAGATACCACTGACCGAAAAGGCTAAGTACTACACCGCATTTTCCACTCCACAAGGTCTATACCAGTGGAATGTGATGCCTTTTGGGCTTGTTAATGCGCCAGCTACCTTCATTCGCCTGATGCGACAAATTTTATCAGGTAGATTAGACGTTATTACGTATATTGACGACATATGCTTGTTTAGTTCGTCGTTTGAGGAACATGTTTCGGGACTTAGATATGTTTTCGACACTCTAAGGAATTATCATCTAACTGCTAAACCTACAAAGGTGCAGATCGTGTGTAATGAGATAACCTTTTTGGGACATATCATTGGAGCGGGATATATCCGAACGTTACCTAGTACGGTCTCCAAAATTCTAAACATAGCAGTTCCTCAGACGAAGAAACAGGTCAGGAGTTTGTTAGGACTTGTTCAATATTACAGTAGATTCATACCAAACTTGTCATCCATCACGGCTGTATTGTCTTCATTGTTAAAAAAAGACATGCCGGTGAAGGTGACATGGACTGGTATATGCAATGAAACTTTCAACAAAATTATAAATTTGTTTTCGCATGAACCAATTTTAAGACTTCCCGATGCTTCCAAAAGATTTTTCTTACGAACAGATGCTAGTAACTACGGCATCGGTGCATGCCTGCTCCAGAACCATGATGGCGTTCTACATCCTACATTATATATTTCAAGAAAGCTAAAGCCGGCAGAAACAAAGTATTCCACAGTGGACAAGGAACTTTTGTCAGTTATATGGGCAATCACAAAACTGGAAAAGTTCTTGCTTGGTGCTCCATTCACCATTCAGACTGACCAGCGTGCTGTAGCATCTTTGCGTAGATCAAACCACAAAAGCCCAAAACTCGCCAGATACGCGATCATCCTGCAGCCATTTGAATTCTCCATTGAACATATTCCTGGCACTGAAAACATTGTGGCGGATGCGTTGTCACGTAATCCTATTGACGACGAATAATCAACATTGACATTCCTAAACTACGTCAATCATCACTACATTGGATAGAACGAAGTATCAACTATAAGGGAACTAACCTTGACTTCAATTTAATAATTATAAACACTATATGCATCACAGAATTGAACTAAAGACAATCAAGGTATACATATTGACATTGAAACTTCGTCTAACGTCCATACACAATATATGAATATTCGTTCAACAATCATGGAACAATATCTGACGACAAGTCGAACTTATTATCCTATGTGCACTTAATTCTTGGATCCTAGGATAATTGACATTTCTGTCCGACGTAAATGCTTCAACACTTTGTCTAAAAGAATTCATCAGGATCAGGACTACGGATGGATCATCATATCCTATACTAATTAATTAGTTAACTTAACTTCTTAATTGAATTAATATCAATAAAATGAAATGTGAGAAAAAAATGAAATGAAAAAAAACAAAAAAGAGAACGAAATATAAAAAGAAGAAATTATGAAAAGAGAAAATAAATCTCGCACAAGTATTAGATTAATATTTTTTTAAATGTACCTATACGTTATTTAGTTAGTTAAATTAGATAGTTATTATTCACTAACACTTAACACACACAATTAAATTAAACTTATATTCGAATTTCTTTCTATTTCTTCTCACTTATTTGTCTTTTCTTCTCTCATAACATCGTGTTACATTAGAATCTTAATAATTTAACTCTTAGTTTAATTAATTAATTTAATTTTAATTAGTCAAATTAATTCCTATATGACATACTAATACGACAGACCTTACTTTAATTTAATTCTATCATTCACTATTGACATTACACATTTTATTTAGTTGATATAATAATATGCATAATATTGATATATAATATGATTAATGTTAGATGACTATGACAAATAGTTAGTTGACATGACCGCGACACGGTTCTACTCAGAACATCGTCGGCCATATGTCACAATTGTGTTAAATTTTTTGAAAAATTGTTAAGTCGGATAGATCTTGAAAAAAAATCTATCGATTTTTTTTTCCCCCGGTGTACAGGGAATTGTTACGGTATATGTTATTAACGCCGTCTGCTAAAGGTTAGCAGACGTGCAATTGTAAAGGTTAAGACATTTAATATATTGCGATAGATGTTTCAATTATTGAACGCTCCATACACGATCGATTATGACGTGTCTAGCGTTGTTTGGGTCACAGTCGGTAACTAGGAGACGCTACCCTTTGTTACTTTGACCGTCAAGCTGAATAGCTGCGTTTTTTCTAGCCTTCCAAATTAATGGCATGATATAGCCATTTATATGTGTATTTATGCAGGACCAGGGTCAGTCCTAGAACTCTACGAGAGAGGAAACTTATGGAGGTTAGTGATTAACTAAATCCTTGGAAGGAGAAAGATAATCGTCTACTTTATACGAAGTAATTAGACTCACAGTCTCACTGTCGGCAGGTAGCCATTCTATCTGCGCGTGCATATAGCTGTGATGTTCTGACGACAATTACTGCATTGTATCCTTAAACGGACATTGACACGTAAAACAGCAGTCTACGCTATTGATTGATTGATGCATGTACCTCATGTGTGAATTGAACTGTTTATGTATGTGTGTAATCCATATTAAATTGTGAAGGACTCGAACCGGAGGCATTATTCGTTGAATCACGTTACACCATTCAACCTTATGAATTACGTATTTTATGTCAAGTTGCTGAGTTAATAAGATGAACAGTTGTTTACATCTTGATGCCAAGTTCAGGCATTACGACAAACCGAAGGTGAGGTTCACCCATTCGCGTAAGAACATTAGCACGATCAGAATTCAGGCAACACAACCAGTAACCCCACACGAAAGTCCTTCAACAGCTGTCTACCCCCGGGCGGTAGGACAGACATCAGGCGAACAGGACAGCAAGGGAAAATAATACTTCCCCACCGATGATGGTACAGTGCCCACCATGCCTTGCACACCCCGCATGGAAAAAAGAGGATAACTACCGGGATGAAAGAAAGTCATCACAACCCCCACTACTCATGATGCCATGACACTAATACAACCTAAGATATACGAGCTTGGACGTCGCCTCGCAAAAGGTCCGCGCCAAGCAGGTCGCCCCTCGGCTGCTCCTGGCAAAAAGTGTGCTACCGAGGAGTATATCAACATTCTACAGTTAAATATAGATGGAATAAGAACTAAATCATTAGAATTAAAGAAACTACTGAAGGATCAGAAAGTTCACATTGCACTGATTCAAGAAACCATTCTAAAGGACAAATCCATCAACTTCCCGGGCTACACAATGTACAAATGTCATTGCCATAATAGTTGTCGAGGAATCCTAACCTTGGTAAGGAATGATGTACAGGCAGAGGTCGAAAGTCTTCGAACCGATGATGAAACTGACATACAGCGAGTGACAGTCTGGGGAAGTGACGGATATTTCCAAATCTTTAATGTCTACAGACCCCCCAGAGAAACTAATGGAATCTACTTTGATG
>JAMPIV010011138.1:0-95000 GCA_024509875.1 Oreohelix idahoensis
TTTAGAGAGGTGGAGTTTAAAGCTATCACAGGGATTGAGAGGTACTTCTTATGAAGTATTTGCCAAAATGAACAGGGAAGACCAAGACAATTATGACATGTTAAAGCAGGCTTTGTTATTAAGGTACGAGAAGAATGGTGAATTTTATCGTAAGAAATTTAGAAATGCCAAACTGTTGTCTGGGGAGACATACCACCAATTCTCTGCTAGACTAGAAACCTATTTGGAGAAATGGACGGCTCTGGGGAAGACCCAAGATCTTAAAGAAATGATCATGATTGAGCAATTGAGAGAGTCCATGGCTCCAGACATGAGAAAATTTCTCATGGAACAAGGTGCAGAGAAGTTGGGGAAATTTTAAATGTTGCTGAGAGGTATCAGGCAGCTCAGGCAGAGGTAAGTGGTGCTAAAAAGAAGCACATAGACAATTTTAAAGCTCCACAGCAATTTAATAAATTTGATAATAGAGAGCAGGGAAATAAAGGTAGGACAAACTTTGAGCGGCCAAGAAATGACTATCGCGACAGAAACTCACAGTTCAATGACCAAAAGTTCAATGAAAGAAAACCGTTGAACCAAGGAAAAAGATGGTGTAAATGGTGCAAGAAGGATAACCATAACACCGAATTTTGTAGAAGGAAACCTTCAAACATTGCTGCAATGAAGTCGGGGACGCAAAGATTAAAGGTTAATCCTAATGGACAACAGGAACCTTATCACCCCCAGTTTGTGAGGATGTTATTTGTAATGGGGTCACCATAAGGTGCCTTTATGATACAGGTTTGGATTATGATTCAGTTGTGAAGTCTAGCCTAGTGGACCCAAGTCAGTATACCACAGAAACAGTGGAAATACAAGGGGCGACTAAGGACATACCACTCATGACACTTCCCATCGCAAGGATAACGGTGAAAACTCGCTATGTGGAAGGAGAAATCAGAGCAGCAGTGATAGATGAACCAATCTACCCTCTGATATTGGGGTGTAGATACGTCTTCTTGGGGAATCCCGAGAAACCTGTGATCATGGCGACAGTGCAGACCAGGTCACAGAAGAAGGAGGAAGAAGGTGAACCTATAAATGCTCATCCAGAGGAGATGAGGAAGGCGCAGGCTGAGGATAGGACACTCAAGCCATGTTTTAAAAAATTGCCCAAATGCCACACACCTCCGAGCAAGGGGGAATATTTCATGAAGAACAAACTCTTATACAGGAAGGCCGGAACTGGAACAAATGGTCACAACCAGCTGGTTCTTCCCACTTCATATAGAGATAAAGTGATGGAACTCGGGCATGCGATTCCCTTCAGTGGTCACATGGGGATCAGCGCCACAGGACAGCGTATAGCTTGTCATTACTTCTGGCCAGGGATAACGGAGGATATAAAAAGATATGTCAAATCCTGCCCAGAATGTCAAAGGGTAGCTCCAAAGCACTGGACTGCTCCTGCAACTCTAGGGGAAATGCCCATAGTGGGAACACCTTTTGAGAGGGTTGCAGTGGATATTGTAGGACCTCTCACTCGGACCAAGAGGAGGAACAGTTACATCCTTACTCTGGTGGACACTTGTTCTATGTGGGGAGAGGCGGTAGCCCTGCCATCAATTGATTCAAAACATGTAGCAGAGGCACTACTTACAATATTTACCCGATTAGGATTCCCGCATCAAATCTTGACGGATAATGGTTCTCAGTTCAAGGGGAAACTAACGGAAGAAGTTTTTAAGCTATTTCAAGCCAGACACTTTCATTGTAGTCCGTACCATCCACAAGGGAACGGCCAGGTAGAGAGGTTCAACGGGACTCTCATTTCTATCCTGAGAAAGCTGGCACACGAAAAACCGGATCTGTGGGATCAATTCCTGCCCGCCGCATTGTTTGCGTACCGGGAGGTACCACATAGTTCAACCGGGATGGCTCCCGCAACTCTGCTATTTGGGAGGCCAATAAAAGGTCCATTAGAAGCTCTATTAAGGACCTGGACAGATGAGAAGGCGGAAGAGACTGTTACCTCATCGTATCAATACGTGAACGAACTGACCACTCGTTTGAAAGCTGGATGGAAACTGGCAAATGATAATTTGAAGCAAGCCAGGAAGAAACATGCAGCATATTTTAATAGGAAGGCAAAGGACAGGGAACTGGCAGTCGGAGAGAAGGTGCTGCTTCTACTACCCGGAAGCCAGAATAAATTACAAATTGGTTGGCAAGGTCCATATACGGTTCTAGAGAAGGTGTCTAGAACAAACTATAAAATTGACAAAAAGGGGAAGGAGAAAGTTTATCATGTAAACCTGTTAAAGAAGTATCTGGACAGACCACTCCAGGAAAGCACCCCCTTATTGACCTTGGCTATTGCAACCCAGATGCAAAAAGAACCACTCACCTCACATGAATACCCATTACATCCTTGTGAAACCGCAGCACAGGTAAAAGTCAGTAAGCACCTGACTAAAAACCAGAGGGAGAGAGTTCAACAGGTTCTGGAGGAACATACAGATGTATTAACAGATAAACCAGGCCATACAAATTTGCTACAGTATGACATGAAACTGGTAGACTCAAACCCAATCTGTATGAGAGCCTATTCTATTCCGTTCGCGAAGGAGAAGGCATTGAAGGAAGAAATAGAGTATTTGTTGAAGGAGGGGATTATTTCGCACAGTGAATCATCTTTTAGTTCTAGTGTCGTTTTGTTGAGAAAACCGTCTGGGGAACACAGACTGTGCATAGATTACAGGAAACTGAATGCTGTCACAGAAGGACAAGTGGATCCATTACCAGACACAAAACAGTTATTTGCCAGACTGAACAAGGCAAAATACTTTTCAAAGGTGGATCTTAGTAAAGGCTATTACCAGATCCCAGTGAAGCCTGAAGTGAGACCTTATTTGGCTTTTAGCACTTCGGATGGACATTATGAATTCAATATGCTACCATTCGGACTGAAAAATGCTCCGAGTGTGTTTTCAAGGATGATGCGCAAATTGTTGGATCCCCTGAATAACCCATGTATCACGAATTTCATGGATGATATTCTCGTCGCCACAGAGACATTTGAAGAACACATTGAAGCTCTGGAGATGTTGTTTGATAGACTTCGGGAGGCGAACTTAACTGCTAGGCCAACAAAATGTTGTATTGGATGCAAAGAGTTGGAATTCTTGGGACACACTGTATATCAGGGTAATATGACCCCTGATCCTAAGAACTTGGAAAAACTGCAGAGAGCACCTAGGCCGCAAACAAAAAAGGACGTGCGATCATTTGTGTCGTTATGCGGATTTTATCAGAAATACATCAAGAATTTTAACGCTATTTGTGCTCCTCTGACTGATCTGACTCGCAAGGGACTTCCAGATAAAATTATTTGGACTGCACAATGTGAACTAGCGTTCCAAGAGTTAAAGGAAAAACTCACTAGCAAGCCTATTCTCAAACTGCCTGATTTGACACAGGACTTTGTCTTAAGAACCGATGCAAGTAATGTAGGACTAGGAGGGGCTTTGTTGCAAAGATCATCTTCACCTGATGGGGAACTGAAACCAGTCGCTTATGCAAGCCGTAAATTGAATGTCGGTGCAGATTTCCTCAGTCGGCACCCCTGTGATCAAAATTAGAGTAGTGGCAGACGTGAGGAGTAATTTTACCTATGTGTATCGCTGGTTTTGGAACTTGCCATAGGCATGTTTTCAAGTGGGGAGATGTGTAGTGAAATTGACAGAGATACAACGGTAAAATACCTCCAAAGATAACATGTAAGGATAAAAACATAATGCGTAGGCTGCTGATAGTACATGATCGCCCAGACCGCGGGTCATCACCCTCCATAAAAATTGACTTGCTAGACAGGAGGGGAACGGCGGATAAAAAGGAAAAAATATGACTGGAAAGATTGCGTGAGACTAGAAAGGCTAAGGAGACGCAATTGGGGGGGGAAACGGAGAAAAGTCACGTTTCCCAAGTTGACATAAAGTAAGGAACTCGACAGAAGGGACCTTGGATATGTTACGCCACAGTCATTTATTGGTCGCTTTTGCGATACCAAGCCTTTGATTTGAATTCAGCGGCAGAACGCAGATGTTTGGAATATTACAAAAATTAAAAAGTAACTTTTTCGTAATATTAATGTTAGGAATATAAAAATTAGCTGGCCGGATGGCCCATTCTGAGCAGTGAACTAATATGTTCTTAATTTTACAGACGGATAGATAATATTGAAGATAATGACAAAAGACAGTGTTGTTCACATCAGCGACAGACTGTATGGAATAAAAAGTGTCGCTATTTGCACAAAAAAACACGACCTCGAGACGCAGGTGTTCAAATCTACTTAGTAGGGAAGCGAAGGGACATTGGTGGGAGCTGTGTCTAAATATAACTTTTAACGACAAAATTTTGGAGGGGAGAGAAAGGTTGGTTCAAAAATCAAGTACGTTTTTGAAAAAAAAACAAGTAGAGACGGACAGACTAACAGATAAACATCCATACTTGACTGAAGCATGACTGAAATGACTTTAGGGTAGGAAATTTGAATTTGAAATAAACCTAGGCAGTGATTGGCCACAGACAATCATTTTATCGGCGCTCAGACGCGCAAGTGGGGCCATTCCTCAATAGTTGTTCGATGATAGACACAGTATTTTAAAGTGTGGTGATTTCCAAATGAAAGAAAGTGAAATAAGTTCAGGGACGCCATACTATAGCCAGCAGCTCAGCTGAGTTTTGCTAGCATTTCTGTGTTCTTTATTCATAATCTGGTAAGATTGAAATTATTTCTTTGTATATTTTGAATATTGTTTAATGTTCGAGTGATTTGATACTGCCATATCATAATCTAGCCTTACAAACAAGTAGGGATTTGCTCTAGACCCCCCGCCCAAGTCAGGGTCTAGGGACCAACAATATACATAAACTCCAGCAAGGGTTAGGAAAGACAGATCAAGTGTTGAGAATAATGAAACATATTACCTATCCACTTTTAGGGAAGGAAACTAATAAATATTTTTCAGAATCTATAGTCTGGGAGGACCTATCTGATGTAAAACCACCATGGTAAATGTGCTGTTTGGTCAGAGAGATCTGACCTGTCTGTATGATGTGGTTGTTGTGTCCGTGTTGTGTCCAGACGTGGGTAGAGAATAGAATTTTGACACATAGCCAATACTTTGATTGCAGAGCTGTGAGTTTCAGTTGTCAACAAGGCGGTGTCCATTCAGTTGGTGATTTTACTCGAGTGTATCTGTGCAGTACGTTGTGACAGAGACCACTATTATTGCCCGCCAGCACGGAGAGGTGGGACCACCAGATTTCAGCACCAGAGCTACATATGCAAGTTGAGTGAGCCTCTGGTCTGCTGGAAGTTCACCAACGCCTTTTAGTTACTAATACCCCATAAAATTCCTGTAATTTACTGGACACTGTGTAGTCAATATAGACAGGTGTGATGAGGCCACCCCAACAGCACAAGCATTAACTATCCTCCCAAGTAGATGACTACTAGAACATTTTAATAAAACTAACTAGTCTAGTACTTATATATGTACACTCTTGCATTTATTATGTAACATTCCATGCATTTCTTTCATAAATTTTAAATCCTTTTTTTTAAAAAAAGTTCTGGTCAACATAAAACTTGATCCAGAACAAATAAATGTAATATAATTCTATCAAAAATTTTACACTCTTGAGTTAGTTCAGTGTATTATAATATTTGTTAAATATTATTAGTCTGCTTAAATATCTGTGGGTGTATCTATAACTATCACACCACATTACATATCATTACCCTAGACATTTTACATAGATACATTCATTAAGAAAAAAAATTGAGTGTGAGGTCGTAGTGGTAGCAAGAAAGGCCTTCTGACAATTCACAACTACATTTTATCTCAGGAGCCTTCACAGCTGGCCTCATACATTACATTTAGTACTATCACCATCATACAATACCATCAAACCCACTACAAGTAGATAGGTTTTCTTTGCCATTGTTTCCCATCACGCCTATTGGCGTCTTTAGGGCAACGGCAAATCAATCCATTTGTTGTTGTTTCCGTAATCGAAGTGACTGGCAAACGGGTGATCAGCCCGTTGGTGTTCATGTCATCAGTTCCACATTATTGATCTTGTCATACCACGTCAACCCTTCTGTTCTACGCAAGTTCCCATTAATGCACATCTGTAGCTTTTTGGTTGTTGTTTTTGTTTTTCTCCATTTTTCAAAGCCATACAAAAGGACTGACTTGACATTTGAGTTGAAGATTCTGATTTTTGCTTGGATTTGATTTCTCTTAAGCTCCATACATTTCCAAATGGGATGAAAGCTTTCCTTGCTTTTTGTATTCTTGTTTCTGTATTTCTTTGTATTTTCATATATTTCCCACTTCTCTGCAATCGCCTTTTGTCTTTTGTATCTTTATGTTTGATTCTTATTCTGTATCCTTATATTTAGTGTATATAACCACAAATTTCATGTCTCATAGTGTCCTTTTTTTTTTTTTTGGCGTTGTCCCTTACGTATTGTTTGTTCGCGCTGGTCTGCTGTAACAAGTTATAGATTTTAGGACTTTTGAAGTGGAGTTAAAGATTGAACTAAAATTTCATCATCTGCGTTATTTAACGCTTCTTTGGTTGTCTTATTGTTGTACGTGTCTCTTCTTTATTATTTCCTTGCTGCTGGCTCTCACCTTTCATCTCTTACTCGTTTATTCACGTGCTGTCTTTTTTTCTATTATATTTGCAACAGAAAAACACATAGATGGGGGAACAGAGTGAGAGAAGAAGAGATTGAAGGACATTACTGACATTCACTGTAACTTCCATTGTTTTTTACGTTAGTCATTTTTCATAATTGATTGTTATTTTATTTCCGGCTCAAAAATTTTTTTTTAAAAACGTCTTCCGCCATTTTCTACTTTAATTAAATGTCACAGGAACGTATGAGATCAAACTATTTAACAGCTAAAGTTGAGACTAATGATGCAAACGCGAAGCGCTCCTAAGAAAAATTGACTTGTTAACGGCAATTGAAGAGCTGCTTAAAGTTCGAAAAACTATCAAATATTTAGCGGAAAGTGACGGGGAAATACACTAATTATGTGCCAAAGTGCCGGCAGATATTCTTCATATTTTATTTTGACGATCATCGGGTGTTATTTTGTACTTTGTACTTGCCTGACTGTTGTATACTGGCTGAATTTGCTTGTTTTGGGTAATAAGACAATTTAGAGGACTACAGTAAGACAATGGTAAACGGTAGGTTAAACAAAAGATACGTCTGACTAGGACAAGAGATACTTTACGCCCACAAAGCCTTCGTGTGGGACAAACGAACCAAAAAAGAGAAAGGAAAGACAGCGATAACTAAGTGAAACCCTTTACAAATAAACAAAAGTGATACAACCCGGGGATTACTCCGGCTGGTTATGTTGCGGGGTATAAGTAAAATTTGTTCTTTTAAATTACGCATTTTTTGTTTATGTTAAATGCTTTGCTTATTGCACACTGTCAACATATATGCATGGAGGCATATCTGGAGTCATCCTTATATGACCACCAGCTATGCACAATGCTATAATATACGTATGTGGAAGTAAACCTATGTTTGTGAGGGTTATTACATCCTCACTGGCTCTTGAAATCCACACACTTCCCGTGATTCCCCCTGTAGTGAGACTTGCTGAGAATCCAGCATTGCACGGTAGGCTTGGAGAAGTCACTTGAGCCCCAGTCGTAATTCTTTGGCTTTGACTTAGTTGACTGCATGCAGAAGGGTCTCATTGTCGACCCGAGTGATAGGCAGGGGAAGCTGAGAAGTGGCTCTGTGCAAGACGGGACAATTCCTTGGGAGAGCCCAGAAACAGAGTGCAGTATTTTAGCTCTGCATAGTTGGAGAGACCCCTTGGATGGCAGGGAATGCACAGTATGCCACACACTTCTTACTCCTAGCTTGGGACCAGATGTGACGATTCTTTGCAGGCAAGCCAAGCTGGAGAACCTGGAGAACATGACTTCAACTCGTTTTAGAACGGCAGAAAAGACACAGGAAAAGCCTAGATCTACAGTGTAGATAATACCGAGGAGTTCTCAACTTGGTATTGGCTGCTAAAAAGTGAGAAGCTCAGCACTCTTGTTAACAACAAGAACAACTCTGTCAACAAAGTATACACAGCTAACAGAGAACTGATGACAAAAACTAGACAAGTACCAGTGGAAGACGCTGGATATGGATATGACACACATTGAGGAAACCTATTGGTTGCCATACCAGGCAGTAACGTTTCTGACTTCCCCAGGGTAAGAGAGGTAGAGCAAGACCAATGAACACATGGAGAATTGAACTGGAGACAGACATGAAGGGCATGAAGAGGGCACGGACAGACCTTGGGTTTATGACACGGGACAGGAATGGAGCAGTGAACTGGAGACATGAAGGGGATGGAGAAGGCACGGACAGACCTTGGGTTTATGACACGGGACAGGAATGGAGCAGTGAACTGGAGACATGAAGGGGATGAAGAAGACACGGACAGACCTTGGGTTTATGATACGGGACAGGAATGGAGCAGTGAACTGGAGACATGAAGGGGATGAAGAAGACACGGACAGACCTTGGGTTTATGACACGGGACAGGAATGGAGCAGTGAACTGGAGACATGAAGGGGATGAAGAAGACACGGACAGACCTTGGGTTTTTGACACGGGACAGGAATGGAGCAGTGAACTGGAGACATGAAGGGGATGAAGAAGACACGGACAGACCTTGGGTTTATGACACGGGACAGGAATGGAGCAGTGAACTGGAGACATGAAGGGGATGAAGAAGACACGGACAGACCTTGGGTTTATGACACGGGACAGAAAGACTTGGCGTAAGTGTGATGAAGGTCTAAGCTCTTTGTGAAGTTTACAGGTGATGAACAGATGAATGAATGAATGTGGTTATACTACTTTTGTATTTATCAACATTATCAGCATCAGTACCGTAACCTTGAGCACTGGATATAACAATCTTTGACCGTATGACTGTTGCGCACATATTCTTTGGTGACGCACGGATTACGCATACATATGTAAAATGTATTTATTTGTCTGATAAAAATATATTTATCTTTGAATGCACGTTTTTTGGTCTAAAGGGACAGAACTCAGATTAGGCGATGGGTATTCATTCTGTGAGTTATCGCTCCTTGTATCGTTCCTGAAAATCGAACTCAGCGGAGGAATCTAGACTTACTTTAATCTATTCTGTGTTTGGTTAGAAATAGATTGTTCTTGCTTCAGAATGTCTATGGCCCGAATCTATGTGTAGTTCTTGTCTATGTAGGACGAGTATGTCTTATATCTTGATATCTTAGTATGTTTAAGTGGAACTATTTTTCTTGTACTGTACTTTAGGGGTCAGGTGCTTTTCGGCGCATGAAGATACGTTAGGGAGTTCTTCGGTGTTGTAGAAGCCTATGGCGGAAAGTCATGTCTTAAGACCTGCCCAAAGTTTGTGATCTCTTCAATTTATCATGGGGACGAAGATAGTTTCTTCCAGGATTGTTTAGTCTATGAGTTCCCCAGTGGTGATTCAATAACGCCGGGAGAGCGTTTGTGCTTGCTAGTGTATTCTTATGTCAAGGTAAACGTACTTTTGCTGACTTCGTTCATTCCTAGGCTTAAGATGGGCAGACGTTTACATGAATCTACCTATGTCAGTATGTCAGAACGACGTATTATCTAGCAGCACTGATTATGTTTCTATACAGCAATTATGAGGACAGATTATGCTGATGCTTGTGGAAACTTTGATATTCATGATGTGAATCTTTATTGAAGCTTTGTCGTGCATCGTTATGGTGAGCGATGTTTACAGGACCAGGAGCCATCTTGGAATCCTACCTATTGTCAGTCATCTATCCGAGAACAGGGATGCCCCTTATTATCCGATGATGGTCAAGAGATCACACTTATGAAAGGAAAATCTATTATGGGTGATTTAACATTCGCTCAGAAGAGATTTGCTGAATGCTATTTAAAGAAATCTCCGCTAGGGTGCAAGCTACACTTATGCTAAAGGAGGTTCTGTCTAGGAGTCACCGTAAACATTAATGATGAACTGACATGACTAGTCAGTAAGGCCTGATGAAGATTTGTTAAACATTATATATTAACTGACATGATCAGTCAGTAAGGTCTGATGAATATTTATATGAGATATGGAACTCTGAACGCTTGTATACTGATGTTCCATTGTGATTTTCCTCAACATGAATGCCAATTTATTATTGTACACCGTGGGTCAACAATATGCTATTGATGTCGACCTGTGCTCTTGTAACTGTACCCGTTCTGTCAAGTGTGTGCGTCAAATTAAACTGTACGAAACGCCAGCTATAGTTCCAGCCATCATTGACTTTCATAAGAGTGTGTGAGTGTAACATTATTAAGTGGTCAATTACACCGAACAGTACACCCATTCGCGTACCTGATACTCTCACTCTATGTCAACATGACCGGTTGTTTCAATTATGCATTGGTAACCCAAACACGTCCTTTTCCAGTCGTGAAGAAGACCTCTACAATGATGACCAGTACTACACCCCAAGAATAACAAACGGTTTCATCAGTGGTCGTTTTCAATGACCTTCCTTTTCCACTCTCATATTTCTTGTGTTAGTGTGTGACTTTTCATTGTGAAGTGTCGTGTCAAACTTTTACATCTATACAATCCATGCCTTTATTGGTCCACCCTCTCCTCTTTGTCCTCAAACTGTAGCTGGAAGTGAATTCTTCTGAAGCCTGTCATATTGCCAAGTGTGGTCACAATAATTCAGCAATCGTCTCTTTCTTAATGTACGAAAGTTTCCGTATTTTCCAATGGCGTTTCAAAAATTCTGCTATGCCGGTTCTTTTGTTAGATGGTAACAGTAAAAAAAAGCGCATTATTGTGCCAGGTGATGGGCATTGTAAGATCTAAACTCATTATTAGATTATCATCTTTATTAACCGTTTTGCGCCTCGTGGAGCATGGAGCCACCATTATGGGTGGCTCCCTTACTGTTCCTATCCAATATGTTGCACGTGGTCAAAGAATAAATATAAAGCTCCCAGAAATAAACATATAAGTATCAAATTTAGAAGTTTCAAAAATTTCAACCATGAACTATTTTTACATGATTTGCGAGCTGCACTCTAGCCAGTGTTTACCAACTTTCTGATCCCGATGACGTCATTGCTCATTGGACACGTATCTTTCATTGTGTGTTTGATAACCACGCACCAGCTAAAGAAGTTCGTGTGAAACGACAGATAAAATCTCCTTGGATCACACCAGCAGTGCTAGAAGCCACGAGGCAACGAGATCGAGCTCGCAAAAATAAAGACTTTAACACATACAGAGCACAAAGAAACAAGGTGCAATATTTAATACGTAGAGAAAAGAAAACATACTTTAAAAACTTAGTTCAGAACAAACAAACAGTAAAGATATGTGGAAAGCAATCAACACTTTAGTAAACAAACGACATTTGCCAGACTCGTTAACTCCCACTACCTCATTTACTTGTACAGACTTCAGCAATTACTTTCAGGCAGAAATAACCAGTCTTAAATCTACGATACCAGATTCTCCTTGTGACCTGGGCCAAATGTCAGCATTCTGTGAGAACAAATGTACCAACACAATCCCATCCGACATTCCATTTATGACAGTTAATGAAGTGTATAGCTATCTTCAAGGCCTTAAAGAGAATAACTCATCAGGACTTGACGAAATCAGTAATCAAATACTGCGCTATGCTGCGCCAGTTATTAGCGATTCACTAACATACATATGCAATCTATGTATCGCAAAGAGTTATTTTCCGTCGCACTTTAAGGTCGCTAAGGTATATCCTCTTTTCAAACCTGGTTCCTCCGATAATTGTAACTTTGGTAACTATAGGCCAATCTCTCTAATATCATCGCTATCCAAACCACTGGAAAAACATATACATAAAATAACACTACAACACCTAGTTAACAACGACTTGCTAATTGATAGTCAGTCGAGGTTTAGACCTAAACATTCATGTCACACTGCTCTAACAAAGATGATAGACAACAAGCACCTAAATATTAACAACGACAACATGTTTGGGGCAATCTTTGTAGACTTTAAAAGGGCATTTGATATGATAGATCACAATATTTTAATTAGAAAACTAAAAACATCAAAAGTAAACTCTCAACTAGTGACAATAATGAAATCATTCCTGTCAGACAGAAAGCACGCAGTTTCTTACAATAACTCCTATTCAAACGAAGCAGTGATAAATACAGGCGTTCCTCGGGGTTCTATCTTGGTCCTCTACTTTTTGCCACATACATTAATGACCTTCTACTACACATCCAGCATTCATCCTGTGCCTTGTTTGCAGACGACTGTACTGTTTACACGAGTGACAAAAGTTGTAACACACTCGAACTATTGTTACAAAAAGATACAGCTAATCTGATTAAGTGGAGCAACGGAAATCGCATGTTAATAAATATCATTAAAACAAAATGCATGTTAATATCAGCTAGACAAAAATTACAAAATTCAGAGAAAACAACACTTCAGATCTACATTGGTACCTCACTAATTGAAAACGTTAATGAACATAAAACTCTAGGTATAATCGTCGACCAGCATCTAAATTGGAACTCACATGTACATGCACTGACCAAGCAAACGGCACAGAAAGTTTACCAATTAGCTAAAAATCAAACATTTCCTAGATGAAGAAGCACGAAAATTGTTCTAAATATCTCACATACAAGCAAACCTTGACTATTGCTCCAACAATCTGGGATGGTTGTTCAATGTCCAACACAAAGAGACTCCGTTCACTGCAAAAAGCGTTCAGTGCGTCTAGTCTCTGACAACTGCCTAACTCAGTGTGTAGATCTATATAAAAATCTTCAAATACTGCCCTTAAGAAAGCGCCTTCTGTTTAACAAAGCTAAATTTGTTCACAAAATCCTGTCACACAATGCTCCAGCATATCTGTGGCCAATGTTCAAATACAACGAATGACGCAGTCAACGCTTTAATAAATTGCAAGTGCCCAAGCCTAGGCTTGATTTATTCAAGAAAAGCTTAGCGTACTCTGCTGCTCATCTTTGGAATTGTCTTCCACAGAACCTAAGAAACAACCTATTCATGCAATCGAAGACTTTTCGAATACTTTATTACTTCTTATTACATGCCCCCCTAATCAGATTATCTTTTCTTATAATATCAACTGTAGGTTCTAATGACGATGTTTGTACTTTTCAACATATTTTATGTCATGTTTATAAGTAGTTAATGTTAATATGAGTGTGCTATTTTTATTTTACTTTACAACGTTGAATTCCTTGACATTGATATGTAAAATGCATATGGGAATAAATAAATTCAGTACGAAAGGTGAGAGAAAGGAAGGGCAGAATGTCAGACAGGCCTGCGTGCCCAATTCTCAACACTTTGAAAATAAAGTTCGTTCGTTCGTTCGAGTCCTACACCAAAGCATTCATGTGGCTCATACAGCTGTGGTTTCTGTAGCAAAGTTTTGTACATGATTAGGTTGCCATCTTCATATTGTCAGTTCAAGGCAGCAGTTATTTTAATACGCTAGCTTACCTCATCTAACACATCTTGTGACTTTTCGTTGATTTTAACTTTTCATCGATTTTTAAAATTAAAAAAAAAAAACAAAACTCGAGCGAGGCCAACAAAGAAGAGCACAATCCGTGCTTGCATCCTAGGAAGTCCGGGCAATGTTGGCTTTGCTAGCAATCCTTTTAATGATAGCCGTTTTCACGGCTTTATGCTGGCAGATATATACTGTTATAGTATTAGACTGATTTAAGACTTAGTATGTATCAAGACTTAACTTAAGTGTCATTTTTATTTCGTTCTGATATAACTAGAGAACATCATTCTAGGTTGGAAGGAACACACCTCGCCACATAAAGGCAAAACCCTCAATAGGAAATTAAAAAAAAAACTTTTATAAGAGAAGATACTTATCAAAGAATCCTTCCAATAAATCATCCCTGTGTTTAAGAACAACAGTGTTTACCGCCGTTGGCCATCAATGATTAATCGGCGTGGTTGCTGTTGCGTTAATAGTGGTGCTTTGTGAGATGTTGTTATCTTTCTTTAAGGAAAACGCCAGCTGTATTGGCTTCACATATTTCCTGCTTTGGCGCAAGTAAACGGTTAATCCAGCCTCGTTGGTGATTATAGTAGTTACCATGAGATTGTTTTTTTTTTTTTTTTTCGTACGCCCGCTAATACTCGAGGCGAAATCTCAGGTTATTATTAATGTCTAACCTGACATTGATTTTTACGTGAGTATCCTATTTTCTTGTACAGAGACAAGTGTCCCTCGCCATTCAGGCAGATACTCGCCGTTTTCGTAGGTACCCATTAGAGCTGGGTCGGCTCAGGAGCCGCCAGTCCCTGGTCGACGACACTCCTTCAAATGTCCTCGCCAGGTCTCGAGTTAATCCAGTCCAAATCCCGGTCGACGAAAAATCCTCAAATGCCGTCGCCCGGGTTTGATCCTGAATCACCCGGTCGCCAGAGCGGTGTTGTAACCACTACGCTAGCGCGGCTCTACGCATGAGATTGTGATTCTGTACTTGCAACACCCGTCTTGTCGAACAACCACGCTAATAAAGGAAAACAACTGCTGGTTACCGATACTTGGGAGATACATTGTCATAATCATAATTAACCAAACTACTTCTCTTTCCCGCCACGTTAGTCCCATCTGTTCCCACCAAAGTCGCGATCTTGTTTCATGGCTCATTTTTATGGACGGGAGCTAAAATCTGCGCCTGTTTAAATAACGCGCATTTGTTCCCTACATACGCGAGAGGTTTTATAAGAAATTGTCAAAGATAATTTACTGCCGTCATCAGGCACGTAGCAGAAATAGCACAACATAAATGTTACCCGACATGTTTTGGCGGATTACTTACTCGTAATAATAATCATCATCAGACACTCTTTACAGAACATAACAACATGCTGCAATCTGATCTTCAGGAGTCCCTCGTCAGACAAACTTTTCAGCCCTTTTTAAGCATCTTGACTCTTAAGTTGAGTGATGGCTCTTTAGTGCCATTCTCTTTGCTTGGTTTATTTTTATTTTTATTTTGACACTGTTGCACTAGAATTGACCTAACTCCACTTTGTACGTAATTACTAACCTGACTCTTTTCTCTGTGTCGGCACTTCTGTCCATAGTTAAACTCTGTTACATTGAGGCCAACCTTTTCTTTTAAATTGTTCCAACACTCCTCTCCCATGAAAAATATTTTCCCGTTCAGGTTCAAGAACCACTAATCCTTTTCAATTTTCTGTCGCTTTTACGTTCAAGCCTTCCAACAACAGAAATTAATAATCCCCTTTCAAAAACTGCTTCTACTTTATCTCTGACGTTAGTCAATCAGTCTAGCTTCTTGTTTAGTATGTAGTAACTGTCACGTAGACATTTATGATCTATAAATTGCCTATATCCTCTTCTTTTTCTTTCACCCGTATCCTCTATTTTATTATCATTTTTATCCTTTTCCTGTGTTTTTCGCATTCGTACGTTTGCGACTATATACATTACTATTTTCCCATTCTAACTTTCGCCGGGGGTAGTTTCTCATTTAGAAACGCACTAGTGAGGTTATTACGTAGATGCCAGGCTCGGGAGGTTATTGCGTTGTAGACGTAAACTGTGAATATTCGCTTTCGCCAGACTTATAGGCGAGATATCGTCTGCATTTTTCACCTGCCACAACGAGTTGCATCGGCTGAGCGCTTGGGTAAGGCGCGATAACTGACATCTCTACGACACGGTACGAGACAGTTGTCTGGAAATTCCACCTGACACGTAGTTTCTCGGTTACCTTTCTCAGCGAAAAGTGGGATCTGCCACTCACATGTCGCTCAGAAATGAGAATAGTTAGATGTAAGTGTGAAGGCGCACCGATGGCAGTTACGTCATGCGTCTAAGAAGACAGGAGGTGTTAAGAGAAGGGGGGCTATTGCGTAGTTTATGGAAACAGTGGACATCTTTGTCTGGTGTTTCATATATACTGGAGGGAGTTAGATTTCATTTTCACTCAGTAACTTCGCAGTCTAGACTAGAAAAGCCTTCGTTCGATTTCTAGAATCTCTGTTAATAGAGATGTCATTTAGTATGATCGTAGTGGTCTAAGTTCTTAGTAGTTCTGCGTTGAGGTAAATCTTATATTATTTATCTAGTATTTTGTGAGTGTTAAAGTGTTAAATCGCTTATTTCATTTTGCTAGTTAGATTTGTGCAGGGAGTTAAATTATTAAGTCTGTTACATTCTCTAGTCGACGAGTTACAGTGGAAAGCGGAATAAATTATAAATTCTAGCTTAAAATCATGTAGCCATAATGGATTTAATTTAACTGCTAAATACTCAGTCGAGAATATTTTAAAACTAACTTAATAAATGACTGCTACATCTTGAGTATTGACGGAATGCGTAGGTATTCCTAATTCAGGATGTTTGATTTTTAAATATAACTTATTCCATGGGAAGTGTTAAACTATAAGACAAGCTCCGCTTGCAGTTTAAACTATCAGTTATAATATGTAAATTATTTATATGTGTTTTTTCCTCTATTCAGTGAATACTGGGGTGACCCAATCTTTGCCAGCGTTCTAGTACGTGAACATTATCTGTGAAGAACTTAAGCACTTTCATTACATGAACTGTAACAGTTAAATGAAGTAAAAGGCCTATCGCGCCAGACTTAATTCTTCCAGAATAACACTTAAGTACAGTTCAGCCCGTGGTGGCAAGCAAAATATCAGTAACATTCCGACAGAGTTTTTTGACTAGTAGTGTGGTGACCAAATATAGTCATATACTGAGATAAGGCACCCGACCTGACATTCCTCATTTCTAGAAACCTACGCTAGTGACACTGTGCTCTGCTAACTTTCGTGCCTGGACAAGTTTTATGTGACTTAAACAGACATCCGAAAAATAAGAACACCCAAGGAATCGTTCCCTGAGACAGAGAATTCAGTACGTCTTTTTGGAACTGGAGATTTCTTGGTTGAGACCGCATTTACGGGTCTGTGTGAAGGTCCTAGAAAAAATTATGTTCCCAGAGGCAGCGATCAAAGCTGTAAGTATAAATGTGCGCACGTGGCCACGGCTGAATGAATAGAGTGAACGCAGGTCTGAGTGTTATTTTACCGTTGTATTTTGGCACCTATTTGCTGTCATAACTTTCTTCATGCAAGTTTGTTTTGCTAACAATATTTTCCCTTAAACTAGATTATAGTATCAGGTCTGTTCATACCTTACACGGGGAAAACTCTTAGACTCAATCATATGTATCTGGGACTCTTTGTGCTATCATCTTTCTCCTAACGGGACTGTGGGCTAACCATCGAGGGAAGATCAGAACTGTGGGTCTATCAGTTCTTGTAGCATTCCTTGACTTGTTTATGACTTGGTGTATATGCCTTTTTGATGTAATTTTACATGTTGTGACGTAAGTTTACTATGATAAATAAACTTAACAATAAATTAATCAGCGTGTTGGTCAGTGTTACGGTATATGATATTAACGCCGTCTGCTAAAGGTTATCAGACGTGCAATTGTAAAAGGTTAAGGCATTTAATATATTGCGATAGATGTTTCAATTACTGAACGCTCCATACACGATCGATTATGACGTGTATAGCGTTGTTTAGGACACAGTCGGTAACTAAGAAACGCTACCCTTTGTTACTTGACCGCCAAGCTGAATAGCTGCGTTTTTCTAACCTTCCAATTCAATGGCATGATATAGCCATTTATATGTGCATTTTTTGATGGACCAGGGTCAGTCCTAGAACTCTATATGAGAGGAAAGTTTATGGAGGTTAGTAATTAACTAGAATCCTCAGAAGGATGAGAATAATCGTCAAATTCATATGAAATATTCAGACTCGCAGTCTCACTGTCGGCAGGTAGCCATGTCTATCTGCTCGTGCATATAGCTGTGATGTTCTGACGACAATACTGCATTGTATCCTTAAACGGACATTGACACATAACCAGCAGTCTACGTTGTTGATTAATTTATGCATGACTTATATGGACTTATGCTCTACTCCTATTGAAATGATCATCATGTGTGTACAACTGTGAATTAAATGTATGGACTCAATGAAATGACTTATCAAATCAATCGTATTCCAAGGTTCAAGTATTGTTTGGAATCTTCCACCCCCGCATTCGCTTAATCTTCCATCGAAGGCACGATGCACTATCACTGAATGAAAAAACTAACATATCAAAGAAAAAACAATGGCCAGAAATTTATAATTATTTTATTCATATCACATGGAACATTCATCAGAGCAAAACTACCCTTGCAACAGTGGTGCCCGGTATGTGAGGACGAAAAACAACCAAAAAACCAAAAATTTTTTCATGACTTTCGAATGAATTATTTATGATCAAGTTTCGATCACATGATCCAGTCGAAGATGACGCAGTACTCATAATGCCTAACAACGTGACGTCACTGAAAGTCGTGTAGGTGAACCGTCGGAGAAAAGCAAAGTCACTTTCTAAGCCTAACCAGGGGAAATATGAGCCGTTGAAGCAAACACATGATATGGACTACAAGAGCAGACAGTCAGGGGCATTAGCCTAGCTGTTGACGACCTCTAGCACTGATCTAAGCAACGGAAAAGATAAGTCTAGCTGTTTAAACTGTCGTCATTGCAAAACAGTAATACTGAGTCCATGCCTTTTGCCTGCATAGGCATGTCTTTCTGAATGTGTTTCATGTATTTTTTTTGGGTTGTCTTAATGTGTTGTTAATTCGTGGGAGGTAGGGAGGATGAACCGAAATTAGATTCTGTGGCTCTCACGATGCCTGAATTGATTTCGGTCGTTTCTTAAGGCAGTTAAACGATTGCACTTTTGGAAGCCCCATTGAGGTTTGCCATTGGACTATCTGTCCAAATCTGCTATCGTTTGACGATTTGTGTTAGCTGTACCGTTCCGTAGATAACTGGCGTATTTTATTCGTACTCAGTTAACAATTTTATTCAGTTTTGTATCATGTACGTTAACTATTTCGTCCAGTCTCCTCTTACTATCATTTATTTGATGATTGTTAAATTTTCGTCCGTTATGAGTCCTGTGATGTCATCATTTTTTGCAGTCATTTTTTTTTGTGTACTTTGAATATTAAGTTGACCTCGGGTCAGACCTTGACCCTTCATTTGGCTTGTGACATTTCCGCTTGTTTTATTTAGTTCATAAATTCATTTTTAATTGTGAAAATGTCTTGTTTGCGTCTTAACATTGTTTGTACCCTTTAGTTGCATCATTGTTTTGTTTGTCCTCATAATATATATTAATACTACATTAATAATATGTTATTATATGCAATAATACACTTGTAATTTAATTTAATTAATTTTTTTTAAAATTTAAGGTTAATATGGGACATTGCATAATTATGCAGTGATAGTCCAAGAAAGTAGCACTACAATTTATAAGAGATGCCTAGGGCATAATAATATAATATATATATTGACCAAATAAAATAATCTTATAGTCTACCTTTGAGGTAATAGACCCATTGTATATTATTTAATATACTTTTCTGGTACTAAGAGAGTGACTTAGTACATTGAACAATATAATTACTAGGAATCATACCCAACATTATTGGATATTAAGATTAATTGTGTGAAGTAATTACATAATAGTTAACAGATATCATAACTATTTATGATATAGTATTATTTAGATACAATATTGTTACAAAATATTGTCTATTAGTTGAACTTAGACATTAGAGTTCAGTACTATTGTGATTATTTATATTGAATATTTCTAAGTTGAGTAAGTATAATAATTACTCTGAAGCTACTATTGACTATTTTAATCAGTAATTATCAATAATTACTTACAGATAAAAGTCAAAATGCTTACTATAGACCATTTCGTTAAAATTGGTCGGGAATATGGTTATAAATCTCAAGAACTTCGTCAGTTTGCTGAGGCAGAACTGGAAAAACATGAAAGAAAAGAAGCAGAGAAAAAGGCTGCATTAAAGAAAGAGGAAGCAGAACGTGAGATGAAGCAAATTGACAAGGAAAATAGATTGAGAGAGATTGCTCAACGTGAAAGAGAAGAGCAAAGAGCAATCGCCAGACAGGAAGAAGAGAATAAATTGAAACGAGAGGAAATTATTTTACAACAAGAAATGGAATTGGCGCGTATTAAATTGGAGACAGCAAGATTACAAGCACAAAGTGCTGATGCAAACCAGAATAATAACGCACAAAATGGATCATCATCCAGCCAAACTAAACATTTCTACAACTTTAAATTACCCACTCTCAACTTGAACGTGGACGACCTTTCATCGTTCCTGTCACGTTTTGAACAGACTTGCAAAACAAATCATTTGCCTGAAGAGTCATGGGTACTCAAGTTAAATGAATTCTTGGTTGGAGAACCATTGACGGCTTCTCAAAATGCTGACCCATCAATAGCAAATAACTACGGTGCTATTAAGTCCTTGCTTTTACGAAGGTTTCACCTGGACGAGGAACACTGTAGGTTGAAATTTAAGGGAATTTTACCTGAATCTCCAAAAGATTTTGCAGGATTCATTGCGAACATACGCAATACATTTAATAGATGGGTTGAACTGGCAGAAGTCAACAAATCATACGACAAATTAGTTGATTTACTACTACGGGATAAGGTATTATCTTCGGTTAGCCAGCCATTTTTTGCATATTTGCAGGAGCGTAAACCAGGTACTATGGACGAGTTAGAAAAAATTTCTTTAAACTACTGTTCGGCACATCCGAATGCAACCATTTCTAACTCCTCATTAAGAGAACCTCTACCTGTGGCGTCTAATATGGCCTACAATCATAATAACAAACAAAGACATCACAGTGTAGACAGAAGCAGGTTCCAAAGAAATCACAATGTTAACTTTCAGAAGGGACATAATAATGATTTCAACAATAAAAATGAGTTCAACAGAGGTAGATCACGAGATAGAAATTATTCACCTCAAACAAACTACCACAATGGTCAACATAACACTCATTATAATCGATCACATACTCCCAATAATAATAGTAACTGGAATGGTAATAATCATGGCTCGAGACATCGAGATAATAGTTACTATAGAGGACGACGAGATAATTCTAACAATTATACTCGGAATCGATCTCATTCTCGGGGATCATCTCATTACAACCATAATACAGGGGCGGCAGTTACAAATAATACTACCCCTATAGCTCAGGTCCCACTTGACAATAATACAACACAGTCTTCTGCTGCATGTTTTGCTATTAATTATAATGTGGCAAATAGTTGCCAACAATGCAATCTTATTTTTCAGAAGGCGAAAGAAACAGTGCTTAACTGCGGACATATTACACCAGAGGTAGGTCTTGCAGTCAACGATGGAACAGGCCTACTAATTTTTAACAGGGGATTAGTTAATGGATCCGTCGTCTCAGTGCTGAGGGATTCAGGATCCACAACGATTGGTGTACGACAGTCGCTGGTACATCCTAGCTGTGCAACGGGGGAATATGTCCGTTGCATGACTTTTGGGGGAACTATTGAGTTTTACCCCACAGCTATTATTCATGTTAACACACCTTTTTTCACAGGGAACGTAAAAGTATGCATGCTTCAGAATCCAATTGCAGATCTGATGTTGGGACGCATCCATGGTAGTAAGGATTGTTCCCCACAGGAAATTAATGATTGGGAAAAAAAAAAATTTGCATTCTTTTAGCAACGCTAACGCTGTTGTTGATATGGCTACACTTCGTGCCAACAACATAAATACATGTGGCACAGCAGTTTCCAACTTCACTCTCAGTACTATCCTGGAAATTGATGAAGATGATAGATCTATTGGACAACATACTAAGGATATAACTGATCCTAATAAAACTGTTGACGTTGTCAACATTGACAAAAACATTATGAGGAAGAATAATAGGTTAAATAATAATGCTGGACTTAAAAGGAAACATAAAGTTAACACAAATAATTATGATGAAAAAGTTTTTACTTTGCCCAGCAAGGACATGTCTACGACATGTAGGAAACTTAATACCTTTGGTGATGATAGGTATCATCCTCAGTCCAGTCAGGATGATACGACATCCAACAGAAAGACAATGTCGGTGTTGAAAAGGAAGGTTAATTCTTTGACAAAGAATACATATCATCATTGTCCACTATTTCGTGACAATGATACTACATATATTGGGAAAAGTGCGTATTCTCGCACAGTGTTAGTGCGAAATCTGCCGCAGGATACTACCTGGCAGGCACTTAGAAATTTTTTTAATTATACAGCAAACGTTAAGTTTGTTCGTCTTCTGCCATCATGCAATGGGCAGAATAGACAGGCGATGGTTACATTTCGTAACAATCGAGACGCTCGTTGGGTAATCGAGCGTGATAATGGTGTTTATTTTCATCACCGTTATCTAAAGTTACAATTACTACCTGATTCTGCGCCACGCAGATAATGGTGTACGCTCACCCTTTTGTCTTATTTCTTGATGACTCAGCTCTAGTCAGTCATCATTTCTTTTCCTTATTGGTCATTTATTCTTATACGTCTTAGATATCAAGGGACACAAAAAGATATTTCATATTAACATGCTCAAGCAATTTCATACACGTCCTGAACACTTACAGTCAATTTTTCATGAACTAGATGACAACACAGTATCTACTTGTTATTATTCTAACTTATCTGTCATCCAGGAAGAAGAATCTTCTTTTCCTGAGGTACAGTTACCGTTACCGGTACCAGTAGTTCAACCTACTGAATCTTGGCGGGATGTAACCATCTCTTCAACGGTTACACCGCAACAGCGTCTACAGATTGCTAATCTATTACAATCTTATCCAGATGTATTGACCGACGTCCCGGGTCGCACATCGGCTATCAGTCATGACATTACTCTCAATGATGATACACCTATTCGTGTACATCCCTATTCTGTTCCTTTACATTTCCTTGCTAAAACTACTAAGGAACTTGAACAGATGTTGTCTCTGGGAATCATTGAGACTAGTAATTCGCCATTCTCTTCTCCATTAGTGATTGTCCGGAAGAAGGACAATAACATCAGACTATGTGTTGATTATAGAAAATTAAATGCTAAGACTATAGTTGACAGCGAACCACATCCACTTATCGACGACTTACTGCCACGTCTATCCAACGCAACTATATTTAGTAAGATAGACTTAACTAAAGGTTATTGGCAGATACCACTGACCGAAAAGGCTAAGTACTACACCGCATTTTCCACTCCACAAGGTCTATACCAGTGGAATGTGATGCCTTTTGGGCTTGTTAATGCGCCAGCTACCTTCATTCGCCTGATGCGACAAATTTTATCAGGTAGACCAGACGTTATTACATATATTGACGACATATGCTTGTTTAGTTCGTCGTTTGAGGAACATGTTTCGGGACTTAGATATGTTTTCGACACTCTAAGGAATTATCATCTAACTGCTAAACCTACAAAGGTGCAAATCGCGTGTAATGAGATAACCTTTTTGGGACATATCATTGGATCGGGATATATCCGAACGTTACCTAGTACAGTCTCCAAAATTCTAAACATAGCAGTTCCTCAGACGAAGAAACAGGTCAGGAGTTTGTTAGGACTTGTTCAATATTACAGTAGATTCATACCAAACTTGTCATCCATCACGGCTGTATTGTCTTCATTGTTAAAAAAAGACATGCCGGTGAAGGTGACATGGACTGGTACATGCAATGAAACTTTCAACAAAATTATAAATTTGTTCTCGCATGAACCAATTTTAAGACTTCCCGATGCTTCCAAAAGATTTTTCTTACGAACAGATGCTAGTAACTACGGCATTGGTGCATGCCTGCTCCAGAACCATGATGGCATTCTACATCCTACCTTATACATATCAAGAAAGCTAAAGCCGGCAGAAACAAAGTATTCAACAGTCGACAAGGAACTTTTATCTGTGATATGGGCAATAACGAAACTCGAAAAGTTCCTGCTTGGTGCTCCCTTCACCATACAGACGGACCAACGTGCTGTAGCATCCTTGCGTCGATCTAATCATAAAAGCCAGAAACTCGCCAGATATGCAATCATCCTACAGCCATTTGAATTCTCCATTGAACATATTCCTGGCACTGAAAACATTGTGGCTGATGCGTTGTCACGTAATCCTATTGACGACGAATAATCAACATTAACATTCCTAAAACATATCAAATATAAAGGAACTAACCTTGCCTTCAATTTAAACTTTATAAACACTATATGCATCACAGAATTGAACTAAAGACAATCAAGGTATACATATTGACATTGAAACTTCGTCTAACGTCCATACACGATATATGAATATTCGTTGAACAATCATGGAACAATATCTGACGACAAGTCGAACTTATTATCCTATGTGCACTTAATTCTTGGATGCTGGGATAAATGACATTTCTTTCCAACGTAAACGTTTGAACATTTTTGCCTAAAAGAATTCATCAGGATCAAGACTACGGATGGATCATCATATCCTATACTAATTAATTAGTTAACTTAACTTCTTAATTGAATTATTATCAATAAAATGAAATGTGAGAAAAAAATGAAATGAAAGAACAAAAAAAAAGAGAACGAAATATAAAAAGAAGAAATTATGAAAAGAGAAAATAAATCTCACACAAGTATTAGATTAATATTTTTTTTTAATGTACCTATACGTTATTTAGTTAGTTAAATTAGATAGTTATTATTCACTAACACTTAACACACACAATTAAGTTAAACTTATATTCGAATTTCTTTCTATTTCTTCTCACTTATTTTTTTTTTTTTTTCTTCTCTCATAACATCGCGTTACATTAGAACCTTAATAATTTAACTCTTAGTTTAATTAATTAATTTAATTTTAATTAGTCAAATTAATTCCTATATGACATACTAATACGACAGACCTTACTTTAATTTAATTCTATCATTCACTATTAACATTGGACATTTTATTTAGTTGATATAATAATATGTATAATATTGATATATAATGTGATTAATGTTAGATGACTATGACAAATAGTTAGTTGACATGACCGCAACACGGTTCTACTCAGAACATCGTCGGCCATATGTCACAATTGTGTTAAATTTTTTTGAAAAATTGTTAAGTCGGATAGATATTGAAAAAAAATCTATCGATTTTTTTTCCCCCGGTGTACAGGGAATTGTTACGGTATATGATATTAACGCCGTCTGCTAAAGGTTATCAGACGTGCAATTGTAAAAGGTTAAGGCATTTAATATATTGCGATAGATGTTTCAATTACTGAACGCTCCATACACGATCGATTATGACGTGTATAGCGTTGTTTAGGACACAGTCGGTAACTAAGAAACGCTACCCTTTGTTACTTGACCGCCAAGCTGAATAGCTGCGTTTTTCTAACCTTCCAATTCAATGGCATGATATAGCCATTTATATGTGCATTTTTTTGATGGACCAGGGTCAGTCCTAGAACTCTATATGAGAGGAAAGTTTATGGAGGTTAGTAATTAACTAGAATCCTCAGAAGGATGAGAATAATCGTCAAATTCATATGAAATATTCAGACTCGCAGTCTCACTGTCGGCAGGTAGCCATGTCTATCTGCTCGTGCATATAGCTGTGATGTTCTGACGACAATACTGCATGGTATCCTTAAACGGACATTGACACATAACCAGCAGTCTACGTTGTTGATTAATTTATGCATGATTTATATGGACTTATGCTCTACTCCTATTGAAATGATCATCCTATATGTACAACTGTGAATTAAATGTATGGACTCAATGAAATGACTTATCAAATCAATCGTATTCCAAGGTTCAAGTATTGTTTGGAATCCTCCACCCCCGCATTCGCTTAATCTTCCATCGAAGGCACGATGCACTATCACTGAATGAAAAAACTAACATATCAAAGAAAAAA
This sequence comes from Oreohelix idahoensis, assembly GCA_024509875.1. Classification (NCBI taxonomy): domain Eukaryota; kingdom Metazoa; phylum Mollusca; class Gastropoda; order Stylommatophora; family Oreohelicidae; genus Oreohelix; species Oreohelix idahoensis. The sequence continues at coordinate 26,069 of JAMPIV010011138.1, forward strand.
CAATGGCCAGAAATTTATAATTATTTTATTCATATCACATGGAACATTCATCAGAGCAAAACTACCCTTGCAACAGTCAGCTCGTTCTAAATATCTATATAATCATTGTTATAGTTTTCCCACGTCTGTATGTCTATCTGTCGTCACTTGAATGGGCGTGCACGTGAGTGGATAAATATGTATATTTAATGTATATGTGTTAGACTGTCTGACTACTCTAAATCTGTCGTAGAAGATAGGTGAGAGAGAGAGAGAAGATTTCTCGCTCTCAGAGACAGCCTCTATCACGATTCTACCACCTCACTCGTGGAAATCTATTGCTATTACTACTTCTCACTGTGACTACCACTTATTCTAATCTATTCAGAAGGGACCAACCCAAGTCTTAATTCTCCTATCAAAAAAAATCTACGACAGTAACTTTCCTACACAATACATGCCTTTGGGGATAGTTCGGTAATGAGGTTTGTACAAAACTGAACTCGTGACTGTCCCTTAAGGATATGGATGTCATTACCCGTGCGGTGAACAGTTCATGGCTCGTGACGTAATTACTGATTCAGTTCACACTACGTGCAGTAAAATTGCTTAAATTACTCGATCCTCAAAATTGCTGGTCACTTAATTCTCGCAGTGACGACACCTATGGCAAATAGACAGCTTACTGAATAGGTTTGCAAGCTCTGAAATAATTTAAACCATTGATACTTAAACTGGTGAATGGTTCACCCAATGGTGAATGAAATTATTTTGGGAGTGAATGAAGCTAGAGGGGTAAATGAAGGTGAATGAAACATGAAGAGGGAATGACTTAATTTACTCAAATATTTATATTTTTTCTATACCTTAAAAAAGCATTGCCATTAAAGTTGTTGGTAAGTTCTTGTTGGTTTTTAATGGCAGTGGAGCTGGAAATTTGATATGTTCTGTCTCTCTACCTTTTAATTTTTAATTTAAAAGTAGCAGAATAATGCTAAAATTTACTGTAACGTAACCTTTTAGGGGAGACCAGACGAGGTAGTGGGATCATAAATTTATAAATCACAACACTGGAAAGTCGCCTTAGGCAACTGTTGAACTGTAACTTTACCTCGTGTTGCCAATTAAGCTAATGTTATACTAGAACTAGAATTCTATATACAAATACAGTACTTCAATCTACCAGTGCTTATTGACATAAAGCAACATGCATTCTAGCTATATTGTGGAGATTTAAGCCCCGTTGTTAGGCAATCTAAAGTTAGATTGTGCCATTTTCTTGTAGTGATATTCTGCATTTTCTATTCTAGCGACTTCAGTATTGCGTGAGTTTGATTTGGTAAATAAATAAACAAACAACACACAAAGGTAGTTATCAGGCACTCAGTGAGAAATAAAGAAGTAGAAGACCAGACAACAGAAAAACAACAGAAGTGATAGGCTTACCGGGATCGAACCAGGACCTTCCGAACGGCACCCACCGCCTAGCCACGAGAGCGAATCGCCACTATCCACTCTGCCAGCTCCGCATTACAAAAATAATGCTTCACTGACAGAGGTCTAGCGCGAACACCACGTGGACCGGATATGTACCATAGGACGACCCAGACTAATTATAGACGCAATCACTTCTGCAGTTCTACTATACAACAGTATAGGCCAGATTACACATGACAAAGGCCTTAACACTGTGTTCAGCAAATGATAGAAGAATGAGAATAAGTAAAGTACAGAATGTAGGTTTCTTGGTATTTTATAAACGCATAAACATATAAGGAGGGGAAACCCGAGGCCTGTAAACAGTAAATAAATAAACAAACAACACACAAAGGTAGTTATCAGGCACTCAGTGAGAAATAAAGAAGTAGACGACCAGACAACAGAAAAACAACAGAAGTGATAGGCTTTTTCTGTTTCTCTGAGGACATTCTCATTAATATAGTGAAATTGTGAAACTTCACTTACTAGGGATAATACAACGGTGGTTTACCCTTGTCTTCCGTCCAATTTGTGCATGGTTTACTCTGCTAGCCATGGACTCAATGAAAGAGTCTAACCCGCAAGGCAGCAAGAGGTTTCCTTCTTCTTGATGAGTTGCCGCACAAGGATAACGAGTCTCGTCAACCCTACGCACTCGAGTTATAGGGCTTCACAGACCCGCTAGCGTTCCTAGTGCTGCTAAGCTAAACTGACGCACAACGAGGAGTCAGGAGGAACTGGACTTTTACGGTTAGATGCTACATGTTAACACACGCCATATTTATACGAGATTTGAGCTTATCCTTAAGACACGAGGCAAAACGCCTTCAAAATACATAAGGAATGCAATGAACAATTATCAAGGCTAGAGGAGATGTCATTAATAATAAAGGTAAATGTAGTCCCATAGTAGACATTGGCGTAGGGGAGTCAAGTGTAAGAAATGTCACTATACCAAGTCTAGCATCGAGAGGTGAGGTGACCAAGTCCCTTCCTCGCTGCGTTTTCCTTCCCTAAACCAAAGCAAAGTCAGATACGCACTTACAGCTAGGTAGACTGGAGCGTAACGATACCGGGAATCGATACCAACATGAAATGTGCAATCTTTCAAAACTCAGCACAGGATTAAAAATAATATAGTTTATTTTATTGATAACGTTTTGAGAAGTTAGAAAGGCTGAAACACATTCTGGTAGTTAACTGACAACAACGTATTGTGAGAAAATCAAAGAGAAAAGATAACGATATCGAAGTAGCCGCCGTCAACACTGACATATAAAGAATCGAAGGTGTTGAGAGTTGTGATCGCCTACGCCAGCTGCTACTAAATTTCTGAACGGTCACGTAATGTTGTTGTTTAACTAGAACTGCTGAGCTTAAGCCTCTTTTGCAGCCAGTACCAAGTTCTTGAGTCCTTGGTGTTATCTACACTGTAGATCTAAGCTTTTCATGTGGCTTTCCTGACATTCCTAAACGCGTTGAGTTGAAGTCATGAGCTCCAGTTTCTCCTGCTTGGCTTGCGTTTAAAGGATCATCACATATAGTCCCAAGCTGGGAGGAAGAATAGCGTGGCATACTGTGCGTTCCCGCTATCCAAGGGGGATCCCCAAATATGCAGAGCTAAAATACTGTGCTCTGGTTCTGGGAATCTCGCAATGAATTGTTAAGTCCTACACAGAGCCACTTCTCAGGTCCCCTACCTATCATGGGTCCACAGCGAGATCCTCCTGCATGCAGCCAACCAGGTAAAAGCCAAAGCAACGTCTAGACCTCAAGTGACTTCTCCAAACTTAGTATGCAAAGCTGGGTTCTCAACATGTTTCACCACCAGAGGAATCCCTGAACGGTCACAGGAAAAGGCTCAATACTTTCGATACTTAGGTTCAAATACGAATGACGCATTAACAAGTTTACAGTCGTGAAACGTTTGAAAATGAGCTTTTTGTTACAGAGATTGTTATCCTTACTCAGGGCGTTTACCAGACGGCCGTGTCGTACGGAAGGTTAATTTTTTTTTTGTTGTGTGTGTGGCCCGTCTGAGTATATAGAGTGGATGTCGACAGATACGCGAGAAGGTATAGAAATAGATTTTTCACAGGTGGTAGAATTGAGGAAAAAAGATCTGTCTCTGGAGTGATTAGGTAATTTCTTCCAGCCTATCCGTCCGACTGTACTTTATTGCAAGACAGCTTTTATCTCCCTATCAGGAATAGATAAGTTAACCTACACACACAGCTATGTGACAACAAGACACATAAACGTGAATACTAAGGATAAATGGGTATGGGTCTGACCAACAAACAAAGGTAAGTTTCTTTGTAGTTTATTATCATTAAGACTCGACAACATCAAAATATCTAAAGGAAAAGATCAAAGAGTCATTTACATGCATATGAAATAAAGTAGAAAAACGTGCACCCTCCCCAAATGGAGAAAAGAACCCTAAAGTTATTAACCCAAAGGTTGAAGGTTAGCACTCTGTTACAGAATGAACAGTATTGGTACTCTATGAGACCCAGTAAAATAAACAAACTTTTAGACAAATCAGATATATGGATAGTTTTCCCTCAAACAAGAAAATACTCGCACACTCTTGCAAATAGGCCTGGTATGGTAGGTCTGTAATATCCCTTGGTAATAGAATTACTCCTTGAATATATTATCTATTTTCTTTTAATATTCTGTCACTCTAGTTGTCGCATATCCAAATTGGCCCCAGCCCATCCCCAGAAATTAGTTAAATGAGGTGAACGCCTAATATGGTGCTTCTCCTAGAAGTGTTATTACCAACAGTTAAAACTGTGAGAGTTCTTGAGGTTCACTCTTTAACGGAACATACTTCCAGTATTTGGAAACATCTGGTTGCTAAAAATTAATGTTCATATGATGATGATGGTTCTTCTATCGGCCAACTTGTGGCTCGTAAAAAATATATATATTATATATCTCTGGGTTTTGTAAGTCCAGTTATTAAAAAATCAAACTTATTGTCCTCCAATACTCTCTGTCGTGTGCCCGTTCACAAATGAAATTTGTGACGCACAGCCAAGAAAAGGAGAAAATAACAAATCCGAAAAAGGAACAAGAACCAAAAGAAAAAGAAAGACCACTGGCCACTCTTGTGATCAGGTCTGCGAAGAATACAAGAAACATTTATATAAAAATTATGCTAATCCTACATCTACACACACAGACGGGGACAAGACGATCTCTTTTCCACTCCGTCAGTCCTTTTAAATTTAAAAGGCACACGGTGTTTCCTTACTACTATCAGTTAACAAACTCCGCTGGCGGCTGAGTTCAGATGGGTTTGAGTTATGTTAGCTCGCCCGCCCCTGCTCACCGGCGTCAGCGTACAATGAAAATTATTATTTAATCTCTCCATACGCGCTACCTAAACAATGATCACCTGTCATTAAATAGTTATTAATTGTCGGCATCTGTTGGCTTTGCCGTATATGATTAAAATAATAGACGCTATAACAAATATGCACAAATGAAATATAACGTTGTATTCTATCCTACACTATCAGTTTGCTGTCTATACGGGGGGCGTGATTCAACATTTTAATAGAATATCTCGTAGGGAATCGCTACGCGTTGCTTTATTTCACTCGTTTTAGTAGCGAGAAAATCTAAGTGAAGACTAACTGTTAAAAGCTATCACTTCTTAAAAACATTTGCCCTATTATCCTTTACCAGAAAATTCGGAAATGAAATCTCCACGAGAACTAGTAACAAATCCACACAAGGAAATAGTGCTAAATACTTCCGAATTCTGACTGACACTGACAATGGGGTTAAGAAAACAACAGTATATATATCATTAGGATTCTCTGATCTCTGAATGCGTTAATTTTGCGATCAGGTGTTACCCCGAATTTCAGAAGCTAAGTGTATCAAGATAAAGGCTTTGCGGTCGGCCTTCTTCGAGGTGTTCGACCGTCATCAAAAGACTTACTGTTCCCTACCGGGTTTCTCTGTAAGAATGCCCGCTTCTGAAGATCAAAGAGCCCAGGGGTTTCTAACTTCCCCTGAGTACGAACTTCAAAGGGTCTGTGATTTTGTCTCTCTCAAGCTGCTTGCCTGTCTGAGAAGTATTGTGATTGACAGATGAGCTACGCGTGAATGGACGAGGTAAACACAGCCTGATTTGCTTCCCTCTTATGACTAACAGGTCACGCACTTTGTAGACATTGCGTTAGCTCGTGTTAAAACAAAGAGGCGGGACAAGAGAGTAAGCTGCAGAAATAGACAGTGGGTATTGATACATGGTTTCTAGCTAGCAAATCAGAGGACATGCTATTACGTGGCACTAAGCTGTCAGATTACTGTAGACTCTTTTTCCATTACACGTCACAGGCCGTAACAGTATTCATTCATTCATTTCGCTTTTCGCTTTCTGTGGAGCATGGAGCCCCCACTGCAGTTGGTCCCCTTACAGGAAGTCTGCATGAACGTTTTCATGTTCTCTTGCAGAAGTGGTTTCTGTATCAGTTAGTTTTACATGACGCGGTTGCCTACCTCATGCGCATTCTCGTATTAAGTAGCTTCTTGTGACATGCCTAGGAAAACAAAAGTCATGTTCTTTGTTTATGTCCCTTTGAACTATACAGGATGTAACACCATTATTTCCCTTTTCGTTAGTTATGAAGCTTGGAGCCAACAGTGCAGCTTGTCTTTTTATAGGAAATCTGCTCCTAATTGTTCATGTACTCCTGTAGCGCCGGTTTCTTTATCAGCTTTTTTACACACTGAGGTTACCAGCCCCATACTCAACCTTATGTTAGTCCTCTCTTACGGCATGTCTGATGGATTACTCGGTATTCTTCTTCTTCTTCTTGGATCTTTAGCTCCTGACGGACAAAGCAGTCAGTTGCCATCACATGTTGTGGCGTCTTGTAGGGCAGCAACAAGCTGTCTCTACTTTGCTCTATCCGTGCCCCCCCCCTCCCTTTTCGTGCGTGCCCCAACTCTGGTTCATGCTTTGCATCTCAACCTCCACAGCTCTGCTCCAAGTTGTCTTAAGTCTGCCTCTCTTTCGCCTTCCTTCTGGGGTTCATAGCATAGTAGTTCGTGTGATGGTGCAGGGGTCTCTTCTGAGGACATGGCCAACACTGTTCCAGCGTCTGCCCGCAGTGATAGTGTGCATGTCTTTTTTTGACTGCACCGTGTAAGTAGTATTAGCATGGCTGAAATGGTGAACATAACTGATCGATGTACTTAGTTAGTGTAAAACGCTTTTATCAAAAAATGGCATTCTCAATTTTGAGCAACCATATGATGAAGTGAAACGACACTGCAGCACAAGGGCGTTTAAAGCGCTTGGCCAAACGCGCTGAAAAGGTATCGTGTTGGCTGTGGAGCAATTGCAGTTAGCTTTGAAATTCGGCACAGTAATTATATACAGAGAGAATAATAGTTGAACAAAGTCTGGAATGGAATTCACCACTATACATCTGATTTGTGGACTACGAAAAGGCATTTGACAGTGTAGACAGAGAATCACTTTGGAAATTGATGAGGCATTATAGAGTTCCCCCTAAAGATCATTAATTTAATAAAGAAAACATATGAAGACATGACATGCAGAGTTCTTCATGAAGGACAGCTTACAGAACCGTTTGGGATAAGAACAGGAGTGCGACAGGGATGCCTGTTATCTCTATTTCTTTTCTTACTAGCAATAGACTGGGTTTTGAGATCATCGACAACACACAACAGAAATGGAATCCAGTGGACTCTGACTAAGCAGTTGGATGATCTGGATTTTGCTGATGACTTGGCTCTTCTGTCCTATAACCATAATCAGATGCAGGACAAATTGAAAACACTCGATGAGAGGTCACAGCAATTGGGTCTGAAAATACAAAAGGAAAAGACAAAAATAATGAGAATAAATGCAGGTAATGATAACAGGGTTGAACTTGAAGAAACACCAATACAAGAGGTAGAATCGTACACATATCTTGGCAGCAATATAGACAAAGTTGGAGGGACAGACAGCGATATCAAACTAAGAATACAAACAGCAAGAGGAGCTTTCATTGCATTGGGAAATATATGGAGATCAAGAGAAATCGGATCCAACACGAAAATAAGAATCTTCAACTCAAATGTGAAGTCAGTCCTATTGTATGGCTCTGAGACATGGAGAACAACAAAGACAACAACCAAAAAGCTACAGACTTTCATAAGTGGGTGCTTGCGTAGAATAGAGGGATTAAAATGGTATGACAAGGTTACCAACGTGGAACTGAGGACAAGAACTAGACAAGTGCCAATGGAACAAGAGATGAGAAGAAGACGATGGCGATGAATAGGACACACACTGAGGAAACCTGTTGATAGCATTACAAGACAGTCCTTGTTCTGGAACCCCCAGGGCAAGAGAGGCAGAGGTAGACCAAGAAGCACATGGAGAAGAGAGCTGGAAACAGAGATGAAAATGATGAGGAGAACGTGGAAAGAACTTGAGATGATGGCACGTGACAGGAGGACTTGGCATGTGTTTGTTGAAGGCCTATGCTCCTTTGGGAGTGGATGGTTATGAATGAATGAATGAATTTATATACAACAAAGTTGTTACTTTCACAACTAACTCAAGTTGGCAGAATGGATAAAACCAGGAGTGAATTTGAAAGTGGCGACGAAGATGGAGGGTGTATTACTCCTAGCGCTTGTGGAAAAGAAACACAACAGGAGGCTGACATTTGTCTATCGGAGGGCCATTTTTGATGAGCAGATTGCCTCTTGTTATAACTCTCCGCATAAAGCAGAGTTTCTTAACCTGTGTTCCACCGACCTCTTGAGGTCCATGAATTGATTCTAGAGGGCCCGTATACGTAACCTAAAATTTAAAATGTAACATTTTTAAATCATTCTTTTATGTCAATTTTTCCCCCAGAAGGGATCCATAGCCTTTATTGGACAACCAACTGGATCCAATGACACATAAAAAGTTTAGAAACCCTGGTATAGTTTCCTACTATTGAACGCAAAGAAAATCCATGGCCGTAACAAAGGAAGGATTAACTGTTTAAAGGAATGAATCTATTTTGCTCGATGGCTGCGAGACATCCACTATAACATCTAAAAACATGTATCTATGCAGGAAGCGCTTACGTGCGACCAGGAAGTGTCGCGCCGACAAGTAAGGGGCTATCATTTTCTACATTTAATCGTCTTGACTTTGGTATTACATTTAATCATATCCCAGGAAAATCGCTATAGTGCGTTTCACAATGTTTGCCGCTGTTTAATATTCAATATCTCTGCAACCACTTGATCGTAATTGTTGCAACTTTGCATATGACCTAATGATCGCTATGTCCCGAGGGGGACATTTTTTTTCCTCGTTTACAAACTTATGGTTTTAAATTTTCTTTATTTAAATTATACAAAATCGACCACCTCCTAGTCCAACCGTGTATTGACAGGGCTTACCCCTTCATATTTGTGAGCTATTTCGATTTAACATCTTGAACATATTTCATGTGATTTTCCCCGTGTTTCAGCTCACTACCGCACTGTTTTGAACATTACATTGATCCTTCAGTTGTTTTCAGTTACCGTTCTACTGATTGTGTATTTCAGTGCATAGGCGTATCTTGCGGTATTCTAGGTCTGTAATACAATGGGTATGAAAGTCAAGTTCCTTACACTGCATACAATGGCAGTGAAGATGTATAAATATTTCTGCAGAGAAGCTAAGCGTGGTAAACTGTATCGGAGTCTCTCAAATCCTGAAAAGAGAACTATTCACGCTTTGGGTTTAAGTAAACGCTCATTTCATCAATTACTCAAAGCTAATGGAATTTTCAGTTCAATCAATACCAGGACGCAAGGAAGAAAGGAAGTAGTAGATAGTTTTGACAGGGATGTGATTAGAAGAGAGATTTGTAGAATGTTCAATTCCAAAGAAACTGTGACACTAAAAAAACTGAAAATTCGGCTGTGAACACACAATGATATTGATGTGTCGAAATCAACATTATGGAGAACTGTTAGAAGCATTGGCTTTACGTTTAGGAAGTACGCTAGTGGAAGAAACGTCATCTGCGAGAAGCCGCACTTAGTATCTATAAGAAGTAAATATTTACGTGATTATGATATTGTGTATGTGGATGAAACTTGGATCAATGCTCACCACACAAGTGAAAAGGAATGGCAGTTATCAGATGGAACGATTAAAAGACGTGTACCCAGTGGAAAAGGACAACGCCTGATAATGGCACATGCAGGCAGCAGACATAATGGGCTAGTGAAAAATGCTGAACTTATTTTCATTTCCAATTATACGGACAACCGGGACTATCATACCGAGATGAACGGTAACATATTTAGAGAGTGGATTGAAAATACTCTTCTTCCGTCCCTAGACAGACCATCCTGTCTGATAATGGACAACGCATCGTACCACAACGCTGTGGCAGAAGAAGACAAAATCCCGACATCTTCGAGTATAAAAGATGCTATAAAGATTTGGCTCAGAAAAGAAGACATTCCATTTAACGAGGGGTTTCTGAAACCTGAATTACTGTCCCTTGTTAAAAAATCACAAAAGACCAAGATATTCCATATAGACAAGTTGATTCAACAGCATGGTCATATGTGTTTGAGACTGCCACCGTATCATTCACATTTAAACCCAATTGAACTTGTTTGGGCAAAAGTTAAAGGACAGGTGGCAGCTGAAAATAAAACTTTCAAACTATGCAATATGAAAGAACTAACATATGCCGCCCTCTGTCGTGAAACATTCTAAATCCACATATATAAATTAAAAAGTAAATATAAAGCCTAACGCATTAATTCAATAAAAGGGAAAGAAGAATGGTTAAAGACCCGTGCTTTCCAATAGCGTACGCCTGTGTTAATAGAACGTCATGCTAGTTGAACAAGAAACCCCCTTTTTATGCTCCGTCTGCATAAAACGACACACGTTCGAAAAATACAACTAGTACTGTGTTTCTTAGAAAACCTTGAGATACGCAAGCTGCTTAATGACGTAGATTAATACTAGCATTAATTTCATTTTATACACTGCGTAATGAAAAGACAGACGAGCTTAGAGAGAGAGAAGGAGGAACGCATGCAATACTACCACAGTCTCGCGATTAATATTAATGCCACCCCAACGCGAAAGGCATGAAGCACTAACTTTTTTTCAAATAGACAGTGATAAAAAACACTACCAATACGAGGGTTAGGTTTTAAAAACCTGTTTAATGCTTATTAGTAAACATGACATTATACTGTTTTATGTCTGAAAGCCTGACAGTACAGAAGACACCACATCGTATCGAAGTGAACGGGAGGTAGAAGAAAATGCATATTTTGAACGCAGCCACTTAGCTCCATAAAATTTATATATTTGGGTTTCTTAGGACTTGCTGACAAAGAATATGTTAAATGTTACGCAAATAGTCTAGGAATTAACAAATTATAGCCAAAAGAAAATAGTGAGGTTGTCTGACAGCACCAAATCAGAATCGCTCAGTGGCATGTTTTTAAACCACCATTTTACGGGAAATAGGCCAACAAGTTAAATCCTATTTGATTGGCTAGAAGTATATGTAAGGCGAAACACGATTAGTCGGACTGCAAATACTATTTTTGGTTGTTAGGGGAAACGTAGGAAGGGTAAATTTTTTCAAAAGCTTTTGTAAACATGGTCCTATTGGCTAGACCCTTTGATATAGTCAATTAGGAGCGTCTGTTCAGTGCCACATTTTAAAATAAACTTACTAAGAAGCAGTGCGTTGAGATCCAGCTCATATTTTTCTAAATAAAAACCTGGGACAAAGGCAGATCGAAATTGTGCCATAATTCATCGCCAGTCAACGTATTTGTTTATTATTTCCATGAATTGTGGTAAGATTGACATATTTGATATCTTTTAGATGAAAATTGAATTTGACTTGATGATTTATGTCTGTATATGTGTGTGGTTCAGTAGCAAACATGAGGCAAAGCCTAGATATTGCTCCAACCGGAACAAAACTTGTCGGAGAAAAGTATAACTGTATGGAAGTGCCAAATAGTACACTGACACCTATCTTATTGTATAGAAGGAATTACAGCTGAAATTGCAGAGGCGTAGTAACCATTAGGGAGAGGAATACTGGTGAATGTTGTTACATGAGAAGCTAACAGTTGGCCTACCGCGCTGAACTCGGTGTTTGTTATGTATTGTGTGTCAGTGTGGAAATAGATTATAAATTAGTTCTGAAGTAGGAGGTACAACCTTCTTGTTTCAGGGACCGTGGTCTTAACTTATTGAAGCAGCACCTGGTCTGAGTTTTGCTGAATCCAGAGGCTGATAGCATACCCCTTGGTCCAGATAGCGACCAGTGTTGGTTCTCAAGTATACGGTGAAGCAAGCGAGCAGAGGAGACATTTTCCTGCCGCCCTCACAGAAGATAAGATTCTGTGGCCAGAGCAGCTCAATCTTATGTACCCCCTCTAGAATTGACAGTATATTAAATAAAGAGGGACAATAAATTGTTTCAAATGACAGGAACTGTGAACTTTTCCCAATACTATTTCCTCCAGAAGCAAACACGTGAAGTCATGATGACAGGCAACCACCTAGCTTGAAAGGGCCAGTGTTACCTCATAGTGCTACATCACAACTTACACACATATGATAATAATAATAATATATGTCAATACAGGGATCATATCTATAAATTGTGTACATATAACTTGTGATTACATTTGATTGTGATTCCTGGTTCACTTTGTAGTTGAATCAGGGTATCTAATATTTGAAGGAATTAATACATATATTTTTAAACGTTAAGACTTGACTCATTTAAGATAGTCTTGTGGAGTGTTGTATGTATGTGAGTGTCACAGTGTTGTAAAGTGTTGTGGATTGGGTTAAATTGTTTGTCTGTCTGTTGTTGTTGTGACTTACACTTCATCATTGTCATAACCCTGGACATTCAACGTAGTCATCACAATATTCCAGAATAATTCTGACTGAGGTATAAATGTGGTAGCAAAGTAAGGTTACCTGTAAAACACTACACCTATTAGATACAGATACCTTCACAGCTGATCTCAGTCAGTACACTAAGTCCCCTATAAATATTTATAACATCCCACTTTACCACATATATTGGGGTCTCGCTCCCGGGATTTTGAACCTTCCCCTATCATACATATTGGGAGTAATTCACTTTGGGAAATAATAAAAAATTAAAAGGTATCCTTGGGTGAAAATAAATAAGGTTGCGCTCTCAGTGCCTGTGGTTGTCCTTAGATAATTATTGATAGATTGAATTGTTTACATTTGCCTGGTAGAAAATGGCCGACTTGGCAAAATTTCGATCTGCTGCTGTGCAGACTGCGAAAGTGTTAGGAATGGACGGGCAAGTTATGATTGCTTATGTCACTACTGAATGTGACAAATATATTGAACGTGAAGAAAGAAAATTTGAGGCTGAAAGAAGGTTAGAGGCTGAAAAAGAAATTAAGAGGTTGCAGATTGAGGCTGAGGCTAAGGCATTGGAGGCAGAAAGAGAGGAAAAAAGATTGACTGCCGAAAGGGAAGACAAAAGATTAGCTGCAGAAAGAGAAGCCGAGGAAAGAAGATTGGCTGCAGAGAGGGAAGCAGAAAAGGAGGAGAAGAGATTACAAAGGGAACATGAGTTACGACTAAGGGAGTTTGAGTTTCAAGGCTATGCTCCTGAAAATGGTGCCAGTCCCTTTACCTCCGATGCTACTGCTAGTCAGGGAGCCTCAACCTCAGCTATGAACTTTCATTTAGATCATTTTGTTGAGAAAGACGATGATATCGAGAGCTATCTAAATAGATATGAACTATTAGCTACCACGTATGGGTTAGAGAGAGAAAGGTGGAGCTTAAAGTTATCTCAAGGGCTTCGTGGTGCAGCTTATGAAGTTTTTGCCAAAATGAGCAGAAATGATCAAGAAAATTATGACATGCTAAAGCAGGCTCTTTTGTTAAGATATGAAAAGAATGGAGAATTTTATAGGAAAAAATTTAGGAATGCTAAACTACTGTCAGGTGAAACCTATCACAAGTTCTCTGCACGGTTAGAGACATACTTGGAGAAATGGACTTCTCTGGGGAAAACCCAAGATCTTAAGGAAATGATCATTATAGAACAACTAAGAGAGTCCATGGCTCCAGACCTGAGAAAGTTTCTCATGGAACAAGGTGCAGAGAGACTGGGTGAGTTACTGAATGTAGCTGAAAGGTATCAAGCAGCTCAGGCAGAGGTAACAAGTAATAAAAAGAAACAGGTAGATAATTTTAGGGCACCACAGAACTTTAATAAATTTGATCCTAGAGATCAGAACAAAGGTAAGCACCAGTTTGATAGGCCACGGTATGACAATAAAAATAAAACCCCACAATTCGATGAAAGGAAATATGATGAAAGAAAATCTTTCAACCAAGGAAGGAGGTGGTGTAAAAATTGTAAGATGAACAATCATGACACTGACCATTGTAGAAGGAAACCTCCTCATTGTGCTGCTATGACATCTGGAAAGAAGGGAAAACAGGTCAAACCTGCGGAACTACAGGAACCATACCACCCCCCAGTGTGTGAAGATGTAATCTGTAATGGTGTCACCATAAGGTGTTTATATGATACAGGTTTAGATTATGATTCCGTTGTGAGTTCTCACCTGGTGCAGGCAGATCAATACACCACAGAAACAGTGGAGATCCAAACTGCAACCAAGGATGTAGCTACCATGACACTTCCCGTCGCCCGGATAAAGGTGAAAACGCGATATGTGGAAGGAATCATAAAAGCAGCAGTGATAAATGAGCCAATCTACCCTCTGATATTGGGGTGTAGATATGTCTTCTTGGGGAATCCCAAGAGACCTGTGATATTGGCAACAGTGCAGACCAGATCACAGTCTAAAAAGGAGGAGGATAATCCAATAAATACTCATCCAGATGAGATGAGGAAGGCACAGGCGGAGGACAAAACACTCAAGCCGTGTTTCAAGAAGTTGCCCAAATCTCATACACCTCCAGGCAAGCTGATTTATAGGAAGGCTGGATCTGAATCCAATGGTCACGGACAGCTGGTCCTTCCCACTTCATATAGGACTAAAGTGTTGGAACTAGGGCATGCGATTCCCTTCAGTGGTCATATGGGGATCAGCGCAACAGGACAGCGTATAGCTTGTCACTATTTCTGGCCAGGGATAACTGAAGATATCAAACGATATGTAAAATCCTGTCCAGAGTGCCAACGAGTAGCACCTAAGCATTGGACTGCACCAGCAACTCTGGGGGAAATGCCCATAGTGGGAACACCCTTTGAGAGAGTTGCCGTGGATCTTGTGGGACCTCTCACCCGAACCAAGAGAAGGAACAGCTACATTCTGACTCTGGTGGACACTTGTTCTATGTGGGGAGAGGCGCTAGCCCTGTCATCGATTGACTCTAAACATGTGGCAGAGGCATTACTCACAATTTTCACAAGGTTAGGCTTTCCCAATCAATTCTTGACTGATAATGGCTCTCAGTTCAAGGGGAAACTAACCGAAGAGGTTTTCAGGATCTTCCAGGGCAAACACTTCCATTGTAGTGTGTACCATCCCCAAGGGAACGGCCAAGTGGAAAGATTTAATGGCACGTTGATGTCGATCCTGAGAAAGTTGGCACACGAAAAACCAGATACATGGGACCAGTACCTTCACGCCGCCCTCTTTGCTTATCGGGAGGTACCCCATAGTTCAACCGGTATGGCCCCGGCAACATTATTATTTGGAAGGCCAATAAAAGGTCCACTCGAAGCGCTGTTAAGAACGTGGACTGATGAAAAGGCAGAGGAAAATATTACATCCTCATACCAATATGTGAATGAGCTGACCACTCGTTTAAAAACTGGCTGGAAACTTGCCAATGAAAATTTGAGACAAGCCAGGAAGAAACATGCTGCCTATTACAACAGGAAAGCTAAAGACAGAGATTTGGCTGTGGGAGAGAAGGTACTGCTTCTTCTACCCGGTAGTCAAAATAAATTACAAATTGGATGGCAAGGTCCATATACAGTTCTAGAGAAGGTGTCTAGAACCAATTATAAGATAGATAAGAAAGGGAAAGAAAAAATCTATCATGTGAATCTCCTGAAGAAATATTTGGAAAGAGAAAATCAGGAAGAGACACACTTGTTGACCTTGTCCATTGCAATGGAGATGAAAAAGGAACCACTTTCATCATTTGAATATCCATTACATCCCTGTGAGACAGCGGCACAGGTGAAAATCAGTACACATTTAACGAAAAATCAGAAAGAGAGAGTGCAACAGGTTCTAGATAATCATACAGAGGTGTTAACAGACCGACCGGGGCATACAAACTTATTGGAATATCATATGAAACTGATAGACCCCACATCTGTCTGTATGAAACCCTATTCGATTCCTTTTGCTAAGGAGAAAGCTTTGAAGGAAGAGATAGACTATTTGTTGAAGGAGGGAATAATTTCACACAGTGAATCTTCGTATAGTTCCAGTGTGGTACTCTTAAGGAAACCCTCTGGAGAACATAGACTCTGTATAGATTACAGGAGACTGAATGCTATCACAGAAGGACAGGTGGATCCATTGCCGGATACAAATCAGTTGTTTGCCAGGCTAAATAAAGCTAAATATTTCTCAAAAGTGGATCTGAGTAAAGGATACTATCAGATTCCAGTAAAGCCTGAGGTTAGACCATACCTAGCTTTTAGTACCTCAGAGGGACACTATGAGTTTAACAGATTGCCATTTTGATTGAAAAATGCGCCTAGTGTCTTCTCTAGAATGATGAGAAAATTGTTGGATCCTCTGAATAACCCATGCATCACAAATTTCATGGATGATATCCTTATAGCAACATAAACATTTGAGGAACACATTGACTCTCTGAACATGCTGTTTGATCGACTTAGAGAAGCGAATTTAACAGCCCGACCAACTAAATGTTGCGTTGGATGTAAAGAATTAGAATTCTTGGGACACACAGTTCATCGGGGAAACATGACCCCTGACCCCAAGAATTTAGAGAAACTAAAGAAAGCCCCGAGACCACAAACCAAGAAAGACGTGAGATCCTTTGTCTCATTATGTGGTTTCTACCAAAAGTATATCAAAAACTTTAATTCCATATGTGCACCGTTAACTGATTTGACACGTAAAGGAAATCCAGATCGAATTACATGGACAGCACAATGTGAATTGGCCTACCAGGAATTGAAGGAAAAGCTCACCAGCAAACCTATTTTGAAATTACCTGACTTAAGTCAAGAATTCATTGTAAGAACGAATGCCAGTAATATCGGGTTAGGTGCGACCCTGTTACAGAAATCAGATGCACTGGATGGGGAATTAAGCCCAGTGGCATATGCTAGCAGAAAGTTGAATAAAGCTGAAACCAATTACTCAACTAGCGAAAAAGAATGTCTTGCAGTAATATGGGCGATAAAGAAATTCAATATTTATCTGTATGGGAAGGCATTCAAGTTGCAAACGGATCACAAACCCTTGTCGTTTCTAGCGCAGGCTAGGCAAGAAAACTCGAGGTTACTCAGATGGTCCTTACTTTTGCAGCCATTTGAGTTCAGCATAGAGTATATTTCTGGAAAAACAAATCTGGGAGCGGATTTTTTAAGCCGCCATCCGTGTGATGAGAATAACCGTAAGCCCCAGAAAAAATAATAAATTTCTCTATGTGTATATAGAATTATAGACTGACATATAACGTCTGTTTTAAGAGGGGAGAATTTGTCGTGAAACATTCTAAATCCACATATATAAATTAAAAAGTAAATGTAAAGCCTAACGCATTAATTCAATAAAAGGGAAAGAAGAATGGTTAAAGACCCGTGCTTTCCAATAGCGTACGCCTGTGTTAATAGAACGTCATGCTAGTTGAACAAGAAACCCCTTTTTTATGCTCCGTCTGCATAAAACTACACACGTTCGAAAAATACAACTAGTACTGTGTTTCTTAGAAAACCTTGAGATACGCAAGCTGCTTAATGACCTAGATTAATACTAGCATTAATTTCATTTTATACACTGCGTAATGAAAAGACAGACGAGCTTAGAGAGAAAGAAGGAGGAACGCATGCAATACTACCACAGTCTCGCGATTAATATTAATGCCACCCCAACGCGAAAGGCATGAAGCACTAACTTTTTTTCAAATAGACAGTGATAAAAAACACTACCAATACGAGGGTTAGGTTTTAAAAACCTGTTTAATGCTTATTAGTAAACATGACATTATACTGTTTTATGTCTGAAAGCCTGACAGTACAGAAGACACCACATCGTATCGAAGTGAACGGGAGGTAGAAGAAAATGCATATTTTGAACGCAGCCACTTAGCTCCATAAAATTTATATATTTGGGTTCCTTAGGACTTGCTGACAAAGAATATGTTAAGTGTTACGCAAATAGTCTAGGAATTAACAAATTATAGCCAAAAGAAAATAGTGAGGTTGTCTGACAGCACCAAATCAGAATCGCTCAGTGGCATGTTTTTAAACCACCATTTTACGGGAAATAGGCCAACAAGTTAAATCCTATTTGATTGGCTAGAAGTATATGTAAGGCGAAACACGATTAGTCGGACTGCAAATACTATTTTTGGTTGTTAGGGGAAACGTAGGAAGGGTAAATTTTTTCAAAAGCTTTTGTAAACATGGTCCTATTGGCTAGACCATTTGATATAGTCAATTAGGAGCGTCTGTTCAGTGCCACATTTTAAAATAAACTTACTAAGAAGCAGTGCGTTGAGATCCAGCTCATATTTTTCTAAATAAAAGCCTGGGACAAAGGCAGATCAAAATTGTGCCATAATTCATCGCCAGTCAACGTATTTGTTTATTATTTCCATGAATTGTGGTAAGATTGACATATTTGATATCTTTTAGATGAAAATTGAATGTGAATTGATGATTTATGTCTGTATATGTGTGTGGTTCAGTAGCAAACATGAGGCAAAGCCTAGATATTGCTCCAACCGGAACAAAACTTGTCGGAGAAAAGTATAACTGCATGGAAGTGCCAAATAGTACACTGACACCTATCTTATTGTATAGAAGGAATTACAGCTGAAATTGCAGAGGCGTAGTAACCATTAGGGAGAGGAATACTGGTGAATGTTGTTACATGAGAAGCTAACAGTTGGCCTACCGCGCTGAACTCGGTGTTTGTTATGTATTGTGTGTCAGTGTGGAAATAGATTATAAATTAGTTCTGAAGTAGGAGGTACAACCTTCTTGTTTCAGGGACCGTGGTCCTAACTTATTGAAGCAGCACCTGGTCTGAGTTTTGCTGAATCCAGAGGCTGATAGCATACCCCTTGGTCCAGATAGCGACCAGTGTTGGTTCTCAAGTATACGGTGAAGCAAGCGAGCAGAGGAGACTGTTTCCTGCCGCCCTCACAGAAGATAAGATTCTGTGGCCAGAGCAGCTCAATCTTATGTACCCCCTCTAGAATTGACAGTATATTAAATAAAGAGGGACAATAAATTGTTTCAAATGACAGGAACTGTGAACTTTTCCCAATACTATTTCCTCCAGAAGCAAACACGTGAAGTCATGATGACAGGCAACCACCTAGCTTGAAAGGGCCAGTGTTACCTCATAGTGCTACATCACAACTTACACACAAATGATAATAATAATAATATATGTCAATACAGGGATCATATCTATAAATTGTGTACATATAACTTGTGATTACATTTGATTGTGATTCCTGGTTCACTTTGTAGTTGAATCAGGGTATCTAATATTTGAAGGAATTAATACATATATTTTTAAACGTTAAGACTTGACTCATTTAAGATAGTCTTGTGGAGTGTTGTATGTATGTGAGTGTCACAGTGTTGTAAAGTGTTGTGGATTGGGTTAAATTGTTTGTCTGTCTGTTGTTGTTGTGACTTACACTTCATCATTGTCATAACCCTGGACATTCAACGTAGTCATCACAATATTCCAGAATAATTCTGACTGAGGTATAAATGTGGTAGCAAAGTAAGGTTATCTGTAAAACACTACACCTATTAGATACAGATACCTTCACAGCTGATCTCAGTCAGTACACTAAGTCCCCTATAAATATTTATAACATCCCAATTTACCACACCCTCTCGCAGATAGACAAAGATTATTGGTGTAAATGTGAAGACCATGTCTTAAAATAGGAAAATGACTATTGGAAAAAAAATGGACTGTCGTTCGTTCAGCCGAGAATAGTCATCAATATGTTAGACTCGTCTGAATCAGAATAAGTGTGTAAATACCTTATATGTTTTATATGTTTTTTCCTCTATCTATGTGTATATGTAAACCAATTCAATTCCTTTTTATCTCCACGATTTCACTACTATTTTTAACATACACAGTACTTTCACCTCTTAATGCATCCATTCACGTTTTAGTATAAAAAGTAACATTTACAACGAATAGGCGTTATTATTCTCTCAAATATTTTAAAGAAATAAAAAAGGACCTCACGTAGTAATCAGTTAACAAACCGCTCTAACATTCGAATTGTATAGACGCCCATGCCGAAAATATGAAACTTCCTTCATTTACGGTAAATTATTTTCTTCCAGGACAAAATAATTACTTCGTTGAAAAAAGATCAAAGGAATTAGCCGTTGCAAGAAAAGAACACTACCTGCAACATTGAATTTTATAAAAACTTTGGGACATTGAAAATATAAGACCACATGTAAAAAATCATGTTTATCAGTGCAAGGAATATGGAGATATTTGAAGTCAATCGTCGACCGATCTTTTTTTGAAGCGCACTATAAAACGAATGTCTCCCTTTCCAAAAAAAAAAAAAAAAAAAAAAAAGCTGGTGCGAATTTTTTTGACACATCTACCAAGAAGAAATTATAAGCCCTGCGTATTCTTTCAAATGGTGTGCAATTTCGTTTTTACAGCGTAATATGCGCGCCTATCCGAAAAATGTTGGTGAGTATTAGTGCCCTGTATATAGAGAGTTACGACAACTAAGGTTAGACAAAAAATGGCGGCCACACCCGTATCGCTGGAAAAAGGACCCAATCGCGACTTTCAAAATTAGCTACAAATACAGTAGCACATATTTGTATCTAAGGTCCTTTTTCCAGCGATACGGGTGTGGCCGCCATTTTTTGTCTAACCTTAGTTGTCGTAACTCTCTATATACAGGGCACTAGTGAGTATGTTTGGATTTAGGCTTCACTTAGAAAATTCTATATCACTGTGGTGGATTTGATGTTATGAATTTGTTGTTAGGTATTAATATGTGAATAAATGAGATTAGCTATGAAGGTCCCTGAATATACCCAATAGTATTGTGAACTTTTCAGGGTACCTTTCCGCTACCACCTTTTTTTATCTAATTCAAAATGTATTTATTATTATTATTAAATGACTTCGTGTTGTGTATAGGGTTATGAATGTAGAGTGTAATGTACAAAAATCAACAAACATACAAACAAATAGTTTATTATTCACAACAGCACACAGTACTACCACAATAACATACAAACGACACTCTAAAAGGCTATCTTATTTAAGACTGTGGTTGAATTTTGTGTAAATAGGATTTTTACAATTTTATTATCCTGATTCTAATTTATTTGGAATCAGGATCGACAATTTAAAAGTGAAATCAAAATAATCAATTACATCAGTCAAATAGCACAATAGATCCTCTCTCCATACATAAAAATATTATTCTCATATATGTCTGTAGTGTTCTCCTACTTTAAGGTAATACTGGTAGTACCACTAGGTTGTTGTTTGAAATCATGCCCTTTTAGTAATGTTTGTTTTTATTTGTCACTTGTGGAACTATTAAATATTTGTCCCAGTTTTGATTCACTGTCACTTTTTATATTTCTTTTTTTAAAGTTCTGTAGTTGAGCTTTCAGGTGCCGAACGAGAACTTATCTTTGCAGTAGAATACAGGTTGAACCTTTCCTCTGCTCGCTTGACAATCTGTTCCCTGTTTGATAGGCAATGGCCACTAGCATGGGCTCGCAGTAAACAGGCAGAGTCCTGAATCAATCAGTTTTCAAGCGTTTGGTACCACATTAACGTCAGTACCCAGGACCTCTGAAATGTGAAGGTATGCATCCTTCGTAATATCTAGCATACACCAATAGTCCACAGTTAAGGACATGTACATTACAAACAAACAAAAAGGATCATATCCTTATACAAACCTATGCCACCATTTTCTTTTGATGTGACAATGTACACCAGTATTCCTCTCCCCTAATAGTTACAACGCCACTGCAATTCCAGCTGTAATCTCTTCCATATAATAGGATAGGTGTTATGCTCCTTTATGACAATCATACATATTCTTGTATTTTTACACCTCTCTGACAGTCTATCACATGGTGGATCAATCTTTAGGCTTTGCCTCGTGTTCGCTATAGACCCACTCATGTCCAGACATATATTATTACTTCACATTCAATTTTTATATAAAATACAGATTAATAAATGTCAATCTTACCACAATGTTCAATGAAATACACAGAGACGATGACTGACACAGTTTCGATCTGTTTTGGTGTCCAGGCTGTCCAGAAATGTATTTAAAAGCACAGCCTGATCTCATCTATCACTATTGAAACTTTTCTAGTAATGGCGTCCCCCCTAACGCTTATTCTGACAATATCGATTCAGTTGGCCAATCACTTTTAATTTTACAAGGGTAAACAGTCTTTCAAAAATATCATTCAAACTTTTCCTACGTTACTAGGCTATTTATGTTTATTCAAAGGTCAGCCAATAATATTTCGTCTCACTTCAAATGCCACCCAATCAGATTCACTGTACCATCCTAGCCTATCTGTCACCTACTTTTTTCCCCAAAAATATGCGATCCAATCTAAGCAGATATGACTTGACCTGACAGTATCTCTGATCTCTATGTATGGTTTTATTAATATTTGATTAGTTAAGGGACTATTTATATAACTAACAACATATTCTTGGTCAGCAAGTCTTCAGGTACACGAATCTACGATTTTTAAGGGGCTATGTGGTTTGGTTCAAAATTCTATCTTTTTTTCTATGTTAGTCGTTTATTTTTAAACTACCTCTCGTTCACTCTTTTTCCATGTAATATCAAGCTGAATACGAGAGCTTAGGTCATTCACAATAAGAGCTTAACATGTTTACATGACCGTAGTGTCCACAATTCTAACTTTTTCATTGTATTTGGGGAAACCCCTAAGGCAAGGCTTGCCCCTGTGCTAGTGTTGGCTTTTAGTTTAAAATCAATGCGAAACGAATTAGCATTTCATCTATCCTTGCCCCTCCTCGTTCCACAATGCATTTTAGGCAAATATTTTCTTAGAACTAGGAAAAGTGGTTGTTTATGTCAAGGACGAATTTGAAAAATTTTGGGTACCGTTTTGTTCGGCTATTCGTTAGCAAATAATAATCTGAAGGCGTACGCGACACGAACCGTTCTAGCAGAAAATTCTTTTGTACTTTCTTATCTTTGCCTTTATGCCCTATACTGGTATATATTAATTTAGATATTGTATTTAGAAATCACTACAATCACATAAGGAAGGGAAACCCGAGGCCTGTAAACAGTAAATTAATATGAGACAAACATAAAGGTATGTTATCAGGCACAGGGTAAGAAAATTCTATATATGGGAAATATTTTGCCTTGTAATGAAAGCTAGCCTCGAATCTTCCAAGCTACTTTCTTGAAAGTAGCCGCACACTATGATGCACCTAGCAAACCCTACGTTTATCACCAACAGCGGATTTGTGCGGAGAGCCATGCAGACCACTTTTTTTGTGGTCCCCTGAGAACTGCTACTATCGACTTGTTATTCAAACAGAAGCCGTTATAGACCTCTGATAGCAAAAGAAAAAGAATCAAATTGTTTTAGATCTCGCCTTCTCTAAGCAAACAAAATATTTTTTGGTATGTAATATTTCTCTCATACCCTTTTCTGGCATCATTTTGAATATGAAAATGTTTTGTATGTAAATCTCTTTTACTTAATTTCCTAACCCACTTCGTGTCAAACTTTGGTAGATTCCATATATTTTTTTTTATTTCCCACAAAAGGAGATAAGTGTGTGTATGGGGGCAGAGAGAGATAGAAGGGGGAGGGGGGAAGAGGGGGGTGGGTTAGTTGATATGCTTCGAATTCAACTGAAGGGGCAGTTTAGAAAAATGGCAATATTGCATGGTTCTGCCTTCCAGACATTTCGTTTAGAAACGCAATTTGTAGAGAGAAAAACTGACCTTTGAACAGACCTCACGTACATGCCTCTAGATTGCAAAGTCATACCAATGTTCGCGGTGGAAATTTTATTTGGTTATAATTCTTTTTTTTTTTTTTTCGTCCTTATGCCTTTTTTTCGAATATGACTCATGCCTTTCTAAGTGTAGAGATAGAAATGTGGATCGAGGGAGAAGAAATCAAGAAAAAGAAAAGTTTAGGACGATGATAAAATGGATGCGGATTTGCTTGATTCTCCCCTTTCTCCGCCCCCACCGTATGAATTAACAACTGCACCTTACAGCTAGAATTTACAGTAACATTAATTATCCTAATATCAAAGTAACAAACAATTTAGCCCAAATGATGTCAAAATACAGACATTCTATACAAGAGCAAATAATGCAGCGACACTTCACATGACGTATTGCTTGTTGATGCCAGAACGTGTTCACTTGTGAATAAAAAATAACTTTTTATATTAATCCTTGACTGGACAGAATATGAAATTACCTTATAAATTATTCCTCGTCTGGGGAGGTTCAGTAGTACAAGTTGGTTACACGCATATCAAAGCGGTTCAGGATAATTCATCTTTGTTTTTTATGGAAGTCGTAGAAATACCTTAAACAAATTAATGTTTTTGTCGACGAGAGACTTTGATGAATGTCAGGTAGCAGAACAAATACTCTGGGAATTCCACTATACAGACTTCATGAACATAGATCAATACATATACATGAATATTTATAGAATAAATACATAAACATGAATATTTATAGAGTAAATTGATAGACATGAATATCATCACGCATATTTCAAACCAGTGTCTGCTTGGCTCAGCAGTTAGAGCGCTTTCCACTCGTGGCACAGTGACACGGTTTGAGGATCGAAACCTAGTAGCGTTATGTTCTAGTCTACCTAGCTATAAATGGGTACCTAACGCTGCTCTTTAGTAAGGAAAGGCAAACGTAGCAAGGAAAGGAACTGGTCACCTTATCTCATAACAGCTGGACCTAGTATAGTGAAGTCATCAAGACTTTCACTCCTCTACGGCAGTCTCTGTATAGAATTACCTAACATATTTCAAACAGTAGAATGGGAAAAAAAACACACACACACAAATAGTAATACGTCTTACAAGGAGAAAGGACAAGAAAAACCTACGTTGCGGCCACAAGGCCTTCGTCAGGGACAGACAAACAAGAGACAGGAGGGAAAGAAAGAAAAACTATAAAACTATAAAAATAAGAGAAAAACCACTCCCTTTTGTCCAGTCACATGTCCAGTCACAGAAGCAAGATGGCTGCCATTAAACCGGAAAGCGGAAGTCGATAGTACATTAAAAACAAAAAATAAGAAATAATGAAAATAAGGGCCGGAAAAGAGTGAGGAGAAAAAAAAAAAAAATATATATATATATATATATATATATATATATATATATATATATATATATATATATATATATATATATATATATATATATATATATATATATATATATATAAAGTGAGGGAAAAGCGATTTAAAAAATAAATAAATGAACAAAATTAAAAATAAATAAATAAATTAATTTAAAAAATAAAATAAAATAAAAATAAAATAAAATAAATAAATAAATAAAAATTATAAAATAAAATAAAATAAAAAATATATTTAAAAAAAAAATAAATAAAATAAAATAAATAAATAAATAAAAATTATAAAATAAAATAAAAAATATATATTAAAAAAAAAAAAAAATTGGTGATCACATCAAAGTAGACAGTCATAATACAATAGGGACTAGATAGAGAAAGGCGTCTCAGACAAAAGAATGTTGGGTATTCAAGCCGTGTGCTTTAAGGCAACCCATAAGATGGATGAGGCGTTGTTCCTGGCGAAACCGACTGTTGGCGTCCGAGGGACAGGATCTGATGGCTGTCACCTGGATGTCAGTGGCACCGTGGTGGTCCGGCCCATTGAAGTGGATGGCCACAGGTGTGGATTTAAACTGAGAGATTTCGTAGAGGTGTCTGCAGAATCGGTCGCCCAGTCGTGTGCCCGTTTGGCCGATGTAAGTAATGGTGCAACGTTTGCATATAATAGCATAGATGACGTTGCGTGACTCACATGTGAAGCCATGGGTGATGGTGAACTTGGCGTTAGGGAACGAGACTGAACGTGTTTCGATAACATACTGACATGTCTTACATCGTGTTCGGTTACATGGCTTGGTCCCAAAGTGGCCATCGTTGACGGTTTTCAAACGGCTGTGGACTAGGAGGTCCCTCAAATTTTTATCCCGTCTATATGCCAGCAAGGGTGGCTCACTAAACACTTTCCGCGCCTCTGGGTCAGCTTGGAGGAGAGGAAGGTGACGATACAGGATCCTTTTGACAGCAGTGTTGTGAGGGTGATAGGTCATTATTAACTTGACTCTATCAGAGGAGGTGTTTTGGCGGGGTTTGAGGGCCTCTAGACGTGAGATAGGGAGAACACGCTCTAAGGCAGAGGTAAGAACATCCTCTGGATACTGTCTGTTGCGAAAGAAGTCCAACATTTCTTGTGCTCGGCATAGAAAGTTGTCATCATCTTGGCATAACCGACGGAGACGGAGAAGTTGTGAGAAAGGCAAGGAGTTACGACAAGCCGGAGGATGAGAGGAAGTATAAAGGAGGTAACTGTGTGCATCGGTCGGTTTGTAGTACACCGAAGTGGTAGGGGGGGGGGAGTGATGGTGACAACGATGTCGAGGAAATTAACAGAGACAGTGGAGATGTGAGAGGTGAATTGGATCGCAGGGTGGAAGTTGTTAATGAAGTTAATGAACCTAGATATGTCAACCTCTGGCATATCAGTGAGACCTATGCCATCATCTATGTATCTAAGATACATCAATGGAAAAGGTCCAGGATACTGCTGCCACACCTGATACTCCAGGTAGCCCATGAAGAGGCAGGCATAACTGGGACCCATCTTGGTGCCCATGGCGACTCCACTAATTTGGTCAAAGAACTGTCCATTGAACTCAAAGGAATTGAGTCGAAGGACAAGTTCTGCAAGGCGCAGGAGAGTCTCTGTAGCAATAGAGGGTTGCGTGCGCTGGTACAGAAACTAACTGTAACAAGCTCAGGCGTTGGCGTAGCTGGCGAGTCCTTTTTAGGGCTTCATGCTAGCAGATAGATAATGTTAGTCCTTTTCAGGACTTAGTATCTATCAACGCTGATCGGGTTAGCAGTCAACAGAGTTGACTTTTTTTTGGATGGTAAATGCGCTCTGATATAACCAAATAGGTTGAAAGGAACGCGCCTCGCCAGAAGAAGGCAAAAACCGAACCTAAAAAAAAGAACTAACTTTTAGTGATTGAAGAGCAAACACAGAGACCTGACTATTTTTAAAAAAAATCATTAATCGCGTGGCTGGAAGGTATCTCAGGAGCTTTGCATCCTTGATCTACGGGATGGGGGGGGGGGGGGGGGGGGGGGCCTTCTGATGATTAGATTGCCTCCTGTTGTATCTCTGTATAGAGTTTTCCTATCATATATCTTTCTTATTAAGCCCATCTAGGTTACAGCGAGGCAAAGTTACCAGGTTCAAAACCTGGTAACGTCACGTTCCAGTCTATCCAGTTGTAAATTGGTACCTAACTCTGCTCTTGAGTTAAAGAGGGCAAAGCCCGTGACAAAGGGAAACAGTCACTTCACCTCTTGAAGCGGAGTCTAAGTACAGTGAAATTTCTAATACTTAGCTACCCTACAACAGTGTCTGTTATGAGACTACCTTTACCTTTAATAAACGTTTCATAAAATAAAAGCTATCAGTTACGCTTGTTTTAGTCCATCTTTTCCTGTATTTCTCATCTCTTCTTCTTCATCATCAAGATCATTTGCCTTTGCACTCCTTACTGAGCAAGGAGCCACCACTGTAGTTTGTCCCCTTGCAAGAAGCCGCACCAAACATTCACATGTAGTTTGTCCCCTTGCAAGAAGCGGCACCAAACATTCACATGTAGTTTGTCCCCTTGCAAAAAGCGGCACCAAACATTCACATGTAGTTTGTCCCCTTGCAAGAAGCCGCACCAAACATTCACATGTAGTTTGTCCCCTTGCAAGAAGCCGCACCAAACATTCACATGTAGTTTGTCCCCTTGCAAGAAGCGGCACCAAACATTCACATGCTTCAACATTTTGGTGGTTTATGTGACAATTTGTTTGACATTATGAGGTCGCCAGCCCCATGCAAAAAGGCATATACGTCGCCTTGTACGACATGCCTGAAGGTTTAATAGTTTAATTCTTTCTCTGTCTCTTGAAAGTGTCCCGGAGCTATCTTATTTAATGTTGCTCCCTGTTTCCATAAAATGTTCTCTAATCCTTCTTGTCTATTCAAACGTACCAAAACATGCTGTGGTTCCATTATTTTTCTGCTTTTGGTGTTATTATCACCTTCTTTGCCTTCAGTTTCCTCTGGAAAATAGGCGTCACTCAAAGTCATTTTGTTCTGCAACATCCGGTTTAGTTCTCTCTATATCTTCTTTATTCGTTTAATTTTTATCTCCAGTTCTATTGTTCATTGGGGAAAAGGGAAAGGGGGGGGGGTGTTGGTTCTCTATATGGGCTATATTTCGTGGAAAGAGAAGAAACCAAATACAGGGGTGTTAGAAAAGCTGGAAATTAAAAGAGAATAATAAATGAGATCAAAGTTAGACAGGTAAAATATTCTGGCCTTAATGGAAGGAAGAGTTTAAAGCAAACGTGCAAGAGAAAGACAGCGATTTAAATGGTAATATAACATCAAGAGATTGCCAGGTAAGAGTCTGTCAGAGTGCACCATCAAGATGAGAGGCAAACGTCTTTTTAAATCCATTGCAGCCAACCGTGGATGTGGAGATGGCAGCTGATGATGATGATGATGATAGTTTTTATTCTGAAGGTTCCAGTAAGACGTTGCCATTTGAAGCTCTTAGTTGGTTTCCTCGACATGAGTCTTACCTACCGCCGACGTATTGCCCTCACCTTTAAATCCACTGGTATATTTGTTAGCTTCTTTCACTATTTTCACTCTGAAGATGCTGTCACACCGTTTGTATAATTTCTTAAACTCTGCAAGCACTCAATTCTAAAAGTATGTAAATTCTTTCTCGGGTTCTGCATGTTTCAGAGCAAAACAATAAACCGCCTTGATATCTGTACAGAAAATTTTTATTCTATACACATATCAATGCAATGAACGACCCTCTTCCCTTCTATATTATTATTTTGAAATCCTTATCATTTCCCCCAAACCTTACGTTGTTGTATAAAATGTGTTGTTTGTTTTGATCCCAAGGCCTTAGAGTTGTCACTTTTTTACCCTTTCGTTTTATTTGAGGTGAGATTCTTGCAACCCAGAGGGCTTCCCCAACTCAAAAGGCTCAACACTGGTAAATCATACCATACCTAGTAATTGGTGGGGTGATGTGATGCCATGAGTTGGTTCGTCCTTTTCCCTACAGGGAATATTGTAAGGGGACACTGCTCGCTACCCAAGCTGGGAAGGCCCTTTGCCGGGAGTACCAAACGTAGCATTGCGCGGCAGCTTACGCCGTTAATATGGACACTGGAGCGGAACAGACTGTTAAGCAGGCACGGGATCAACAAGTCAACCGCAATGACACAGATACAGAACCACTGCCTCGTTGCATGAGCTGGGAAGGCCCACTTCCGGGATTACCAGGCGTACCCTTCCTAGACGGTGTCCGCCAGGCTTCCTAGATATATGTACCGAGTCCACATCATGAGGGGTGGGGGGAGGGGAGGGTTTCTCCAGGTGTTGTTGTTCTTGTTTTGAAGAGGTGATGGGTGGAGAGCGGGCACTTAGCAGCTCACCGTTATTGCCTCTTCTCGTTCCATCTTAGTCTACCCTGTTCAACCTGAAAATTGGTTATAATTGGGGTATTTAGTAAAAAATGTGTCCAGGTCCAATCTAACTACCATTTATTGTCGTGGTCATTGTGTTTCCCTCGCGGATTATGTTTGGAATTCTTGTGACCTCACCCCGGCATTATTATTTTTGTCCTGCCTGGGGGATTTTTGCTGGGGGATTTCCTTCCATCCTGGACGGCTGATTTGAATGACTTGATTCGGATCACCTGTACATTATCTGCATGGTATATCTCTGGAAGTAGTGATTGGTGGAGTCTCTTAGAATCTCTTTAGTCTCTCAACAAAAGAATAAGCCGATTGCTCTTATAGGCCAGTCAAGTCGTAAGAGGCAACTAAAATGAAATTGTGCGTGTGGCTGGCAACCTAATCATGTACTATAAATAGTTACAAAAACCAATGCTGCAAAATCATGCATGCTTTCGGAACCAGTTGCAGTGGTAACTATATGTTCCATAGGAGCGAAAAGAGAAATGATTGTGACATTCTGTCATTGCGTTATCATGACTAGCAATGGGGAAAAAGAGAACAGTAGTCGGATCTGGTTATGATAACTAAAACACAAAAACACAAAAGAGCAGGTACAGACAGACAAAAAGCAAAGTTACTGAAAATGCAGGAGGTCTTCCGATAACAGCTACTGCCGTAGGGTAGGGAAGTGTTAGATGTTTTACTGTACTAGGTCCAGCTTTCTATGAGATGGGGTGGCCAGTTATGTTCCTTGCTGTCTTTGCTTTCCCTCATTCAAGAGCTGAGTCAGGTACCCATTTACAGCTGTGTATACTAGAGCGTGAAGCTACCAGGTTTCGATCCCAGAGGACAATACAGTACAGTTATCATATTCAAACACAGAAATAACAGTGGAGAAAGTTTGAAATTCTGTAAAGGAAAAAAAAAAGTACACGAGGGCAAGACATCTTAAGCTTTGGCATCTTGACGAAGATGCTGATAAGCACTTAAGACTTATAACATCTTTATTTAGCATGACTAAGAACACAGAGTCCCAGTGAATGTTTCAGTACTAAACTCAGAAATGAATGAACATGATGGAAGTTCATACAGCTCAATTTCGTTAAATTCTCACATGTAAAGTACTAAATACCGTAATAAAAAAAGAGACTGTGATTATACACAGAAAATAACAATACATATAGCTCAACTCAGAGACTGTGATTGTACACAGACAATAACAATACATATAGCCCAACTCAGAGACTGTGATTATACACAGACAATAACAATACATATAGCCCAGCTCAGAGACTGATTATACACAGACAATAACAATACATATAGCCCAACTCAGAGACTGTAATTATACACAGACAATAACAATACATATAGCCCAACTCAGAGACTGTGATTATACACAGAAAATAACAATACATATAGCCCAACTCAATCAGAAGTTCAGAAAATCCAAAGCAAAGCAAAGAAAGGACAGTGGTACCAGTTCTGGATGTAGCGTAACATGCGCTTTGTTTTGGAATTAAGTTTTGTTGTATGTTGCAGTCTGGTATGTGTTTACCTGCTTTTTATTTTAGTATTTCTCTTGCGAGATTGTCTGTAAATATCTACATTTTCAATTTTACATTAGTCTGAGTCTTTAGTTTTTTTTTTTTTTCCAATTTCTACGTGAAAACTATCAAACTAGCTTGATAATAGCGAAACATTGGATTTTTTAACTCTATAACTGACTTTTTGTTTGGTTGTGTGTGTTTTTTTTAAAACTAGGAAGATGTCTTAGTATTACTCAGTACCTTCCATTGTGAATTTACAAGATTGAATGATGCCATATTCATGCCAATTGCTATGTCTTTAAGATTTTCACATGGGTTAATGTTTGTTGCTTGTTGGGGGGACCATCTTTCAGTACACGTGTTTATGTTTCTTCTTCTTCCTCGTTCATCCTGAAAAGGACGTTGGTTGCGTTGTGTCTGTTTACAGCGAAGCTGCGATATCTGCGCCTTTCGGCCGACACATCCGACTTCAGCACGGCATTTTTTTGGGACCGGGTTTGCCTTCCCTCTTCGATCCCTACTCTCTCAGCAAGACTGCAGTGATGCAGCCTGATTCCAGGACCACCACTTGGAGGTGGAGTAGGGTCTTGGTCAAGCTCTGGTTCGCTGACCCTGACGCAAGCAGTCAAGCTATGGGTCGCTGACTGCATTCTCTGTTGCTGCGTCTTTGGGTCCTTATGTGTTTATGTTTAATTCAGTGCGTCCAATGAAGTCTAAGTCCTGTTTTCCTTATTATCTTTTATACCACTTCCTCAAGCGATGTACTGTGCATTGACATCACCCACTGTAATACTTTTGTTGCTTATTCTTTTATTAACTTCTGTTATATCAGTTTGGTTTATATTTCCACTTGAGCTGTAGATATGTATTACCTTTTCCCCCTTCAAATCACTTGTTTAAATGTATTCATTCCTTTAAAATTTTCTCTTCTAAGTGATTCCCAGTCATGTTTTTTTTTTTTTTATTATCTATTTCATGAACTAAGAATGCTGTTCTTCTTAATTTTGTATTGATTTGTCTAGCATTCCGTAAAACTGAATATCCAGTGATGTTACCTCGGGTTTTTTGGGAATAAAATTGGTCTCCTGAATGGTAAATATTTTATTTAAATCTTTTTACAGAGCTATTAAATTTGTCTGGCTTTTCTGCAATTCCATTGTATTATTTTAACATTCCTGATATCCATTATATAATTTTATACTCTTTTGAAGAACAGTGTTCTGATTTTAATATTTATATTTATACTGAATTTTGGCATACATTTTTTTGTTCTACATCGTTAAAGGTAAAGGCATTCCATAGCACATACTGCCGTAGTGGAGTGAAATGTTAGAGACTTCACTATATTAGGTTCAGCATCGAGAGGTGGGGTAACCAATTCCCTTATTCGTTGCCTTTTCCTTCGCTAATTCAAAGATCAGAGTCGGGTATCCATTGACAGCTGGGAAGACTGGAACGTGTCGGTACTATGATTCAAACCCGGCACCTTTGCCGCGAGAGACCAGAGCTCTAACCACTCAGACGGTCATTCTATATCTTGACCACCTTCGAAATCATTGCACAAAGGTTTTCTGCTTCTCTGTTTAAGTGTGTTTGTATTTCGCTATACAATTTTTGTAAAGAAGATCTCCCTAATATTGCTTAAGGAAACAATAAATAACTGATAGTATTCAAAGAAATTTTTTTCCACTTTATCTTGCACCGTGTCGTTTTCCCCCCCATTCTTCTCATTTTATTCGCTGTTGAAGACTTACATATCTTTCTATTTCAATGCTTTTTTCAATATATTTTCTTTTTTTTTTCCAATTCAGTTCGGCCAGCTTAACAAGATCCTTAGCTTTTTATTGCTGTGTGTATCTCATGCCCTGTAAGATTTCTTCAGCATTTCTTATGGTATCAGCTGTCAGTTGAATGTCTGATACTTCCTTCCCTTTCTGTAGTTTCTATTTTAATGTTTTTGTCTGTTTCCTTGGTTTGTTTAATCTCTTGGTTTGTTTGATTTATTATTTCTGCTTAGTATGATTTCTTATTTCACTTTGTTTAGCTGACTGCTGTTTTTTGTGACACCGTTTTAAATGGTGTGTTGGTGTTAACTGATTTTATTAGGGCCAATAAGGTATTTTAATAGCGTGGCCGTTTTTTTAACTAGGAACATGTGCTTATGTTTGAAACTATTATTGTCAGTTTGGAACTATTTCGTAATTTCTTGCATTTCGAGTAATTATGACTACAGCTACATTTAAAATCCAGTCAAGCAGCTAAAAAGGGGAGAGACAGACAGACAAAAAGATAGACAGACAGACGGACATACGAACAAACAGACATACAGACATACAGACAGATAGATAGATAGATAGATAGATAGATAGATAGATAGATAGATAGATAGATAGATAGATAGATAGATAGATAGATAGATAGATATATAGATAGATAGATAGATAGATAGATAGATAGACAGACAGACAGACAGACAGACAGACAGACAGACAGACAGACAGACAGATAAGCGGACGGACGGGCTGAGAGAGAGAGAAAGATAGGGAATAGCTAAATAATGGTGTCGGTAACGCAAAGACTCAAAGCCAAATCCCCATCGCCAGAAATAAGAAATCTGATAATGCTGTTGCACGTCAAAAGTTCAGGTCAGAGCAGCTTATGAGCCGCAATAAAATCCCATCAACTAACGCCGGATTAGTGGAGAAATCTCGTTTGAAAGGATAATATTAGCTTCAAACAGAGTAAAAAAAATGACACAGCCTTTGAACCAGTAAACTACAGAACTTCTTGGGATATGGGAAAACGCATATTCTTAGAAATGGGAAAACTGCACTGTAAATAGCTCAAATCTAGTGACAGGTCCTGCCGAAGTATCGTACTCATTGTACTATTCTGACCTAGTGTCACGAGATGGATTTGGGGCGACCCCTTCTCGATCTCTCTATCACTCCGCAGTATTTATTTTAAATTGTTGTACTGACTAATTGCGTGCTTTTCCATGGTCAGCACTTTTTTCCTTTCTCTGCTATGTAGCAGATATTTTGTACTTTCATTCTTACACTCCTTTTAGTAATATTTCGTCTTGTCTGTTTACATGACCATCCCTGCTGAGAGAGTAGACCGGTGATGCAATATTGAAACGGCAGTCAGGTTGGTAAATTCTCGTGAACCAAACCTTGTCCACGACAGATTCACACTAGAATCGCCCCAGCTTATTTATTTAATCACTGATACGGCAAGGGTGCGTCTGTTGCCAAGGTGGTAAGGAGACGGGTCGTGTGTGCTCAAGCGACAGATAACAAGATTACTCGTTTGTGAGACACCTTATGGACAGACATAAATGACATAATCGTTTCCTGTCCGACTTTTACATTACTTTATATGAAAGTAATAAGTTGTTACATCTGACACACATTGTCATATGAGTTTACAAATGTGTTGGTGAGTTTGCCTGACAGGCAATCGCATGTTGTATTACCATATATGGGAGAGGTGACCTCTGCATCATGCACAGAAATTTATCATGTGGGAAATAATTTTAAATCTTCCCACACGACACGCATGTTTGAAAACGATTGGCGTTCTGATTAGCCTCGTAACAAACAAATACGGGGGCAGACTTGCAATATAATCTGACAATTTTTGCAAGTCTTGCTCACTGTGAGAAATCGCTTGCCAAGACTACAACCAGACCTTGCGAGAAGTTAGAATTCAGAATTTCATTTTACCTGACCGGACTTTTATTGGAGTATTTTAGAAGGACTTACACAGCCCAGGAAAAACTCTACCTTTATAATAAAGACCTGGAATCTGAGGAAACTGAAACACACGGAGTCATAGTGAGAATTAATGTTAAAATTAACGACCGCAAAGAACACGTGTAAGAGGCCGATTCATGTGCCTTTATTCATCTGAGCAAAAAATCTGTGAGCCAGGTTTGCCTTGTTGGTGGTACCAGTTGCGTGTACTATCTCTGGAACAAGAAGGGAACAGTGGCCTGACCTTTAAGACGAGGGACCAACTTCGTAGACACGCCCTGACATTTCTGGGAACGTGCTGCGCCATAACAACCATGACCAGCGACGAGCGTGCTCAGTCTACCAAGAACCAAACCATCAGCGGGAGCAGAACCTACCATTGGCAGATAAGTTAAACGTTAAAGTTGCCACGTGAACTCCTTTATAAACTTTCATCCTATCACAACAGTGATGACAACTTTCTGTTAAATCATTATTCCAATTTTCAAAAACCTTGTTAAACCTAAATTATTATTAAATCTGTTATTTGTAACTATACAAATTTAACTCCTATTTAATCATTTTAAATGTACTGCATGTTTGTCTCAGTCAATTTACTAAATACACTGTAAACAGAGCTATACATTAATAATAATAATTCCATTGAGTAAACCCGGGGGGTACAGACCAGATAGCCACATTGAGAATAATAGTTGAACAAAGTCTGGAATGGAATTCACCGCTATACATCGGATTCGTGGACTATGAAAAGCCATTTGACAGTGTAGACAGAGAATCGCTTTGGATACTGATGAGGCATTATGGAGTTCCCATGAAGATCATTAACTTAATAAAGAAGACCTATGAAGACATGACATGCAGAGTTCTTCATGAAGGACAACTTACAGAACCGTTTAGGATTACAACTGGAGTGAGACAGGGATGCCTCTTGTCCCCATTTCTTTTCTTACTAGCAATATATTGGGTTATAAAAACATCGACATCACACAACAGAAACCGAAATGGAATCCAGTGGAGTCTGACTAAACAGCTAGATGATCTGGATTTTGCAGATGACTTGGCTCTTCTGTCCCATAACCATAATCAGATGCAAGAGAACATGAAAATTCTCGATGAGAGGTCACAACAAGTGGCCATGAAAATACACAGGGAAAAGACAAATATTATGAGAATAACTACAAGAAACGATAGCAAGGTTGGACTTGAAGAAACACCACTAAAAGATGTAGAATAGTACACATATTTTGGAAGTAATATAGACAAGATTGGAGGGACAGACAGTGATATCAAAATAAGAATACAAAAAGCAAGAGGAGCTTTCATTGCATTGAGAAACAAATGGAGAACAAGAAAAATCAAGTCCAACACGTAAATAAGAATCTTCAACTCAAATGTAAAGTCAGTCCTATTGTAGACATGGAGAACAACAAAAACAACAACCAAAAAGCTACAGACTTTTATAAACGGGTGCTTGCGTAGAATAGAAGTACTGAAATGGTAAGACAAAGTCACAAATATGGAATTGATGACAAGAACCAGACTGTGGTGGGTTTTGATGTTAAAGGAAAGTAGTTAGTATGTGTCTACAGAGTGAGGTCAGCTATGCAAGTCCCCGAGTCTATTAGTTGAGTATGATGTTCTCAGGTTACCTGACTGCTACCACCCTACGATCTCACTCTGCGATTTATTTTGGGTATCTAGTGTTTGTGATGTTATTTATATGGCTTGTTGTCTAGGGTAATGAAAATGTAGTGATAAATGCGTTAAACAAATACAATTTAATTCACTAACATCGAATAAACAAGACTGGGTTTAAAGTTATAATATATATGTATATACAATTTAATTTCCTGTCCCTCAAATTTTCTAGGACAGGAATGTTTAACTTAAAATTAAATTATGGTTTTATATCAAATTAATTACACAAGAAGGACATTAGTCCAATATATCTCTTAATATGTTAATATTTATACACGTTTATTCCCTGGTGGAGACTACTGTTATCTGAAGAGTCACTATCGGGAACAACTGGTATTCACATCATATCACAAACTGTTACTGAATAGGGTGGAGATCGAACATATTTGAGCTAGC
This sequence comes from Oreohelix idahoensis, assembly GCA_024509875.1. Classification (NCBI taxonomy): domain Eukaryota; kingdom Metazoa; phylum Mollusca; class Gastropoda; order Stylommatophora; family Oreohelicidae; genus Oreohelix; species Oreohelix idahoensis. The sequence goes on from JAMPIV010011138.1 coordinate 63,070, forward strand.
ATGTAAGCCCTGAAGATTTAGGCTTATCTTAGAATCCGTGTAGACCCTGGATGACTGGGTTGAGAAAACTGCACACGATCCACTGCCATGTATTCTGGAGTCTGCTATTACTTGTATGCTTTGATAAAGAAACAACCGGTAGGTTGCCTCAACTTCTGCAGCTCCGACTTCTGACCAACTTGAACTGGGTGATGTAACCCTGAAACAAGAGGAACAAGCCTCCCTAAGTCTCCAGCTGACTATCTCCACCACTACCAATTTAACATCATTAAACAAGTATTGTGATCAGATAAAATAGCTAACTAAATTAGCTTTATTGTGACTTCTTCATAACAGTGGGTATCTTCTTTTCCACATAGTCTCAACGTCCCTGTCAATATACATCATCTTCTTCTTCAGCTGAAATACAATCTTTTCTTTTCTTCAAAGTTAATATACCAATAGGCCTGCCAGTGACTTTCTGGTCTTACAGTGAAAATATGTATGACAATATTCAACTCAAATTTTAGTGTGATTTGCTTCCTAAGTCTGCTTAGACATGCCTCTGCTCCTAGTATGTCGCAATCTTCCACAAAGGCAAAATGTCGTACACACACAATGTTATTGCGCCCTATCTGGGTTGGCCTCTACATATAATAATGTATTAAAAAGGTTATTCATCTTACCGCAATCAATGAAATAATCACACACTATGTTAAGGTTTAACAGGCTGTCAATGGTCACTTTTAGACAGCTGCTTCTATAGACGCAACGGCAATTTGGTCATTAATTGCTCTGCTTGAAACCTTGCTTGTATGAAAAATCTTTATCAAGTGGCACCCTGCATAGCAGATGCAGTAGTTTTATTCTCCCTATGTCTATCCTAACATTAACCAATCAGTTTAAACTACACCGATTTGACTCATTTTTGAAAATCCCAAACATTTATTTTTGAAAATAAGTTCGTCGGTCGCTTTAGGCTGGCAAAATTCTAAAGTTACCTCTCCCTCCTCCTAGTAGTGTCTATCAAATGAGGCAAGCCAATGTGACTTGTTTCCAAGCAACGACTAGAAAAATGTTACTTTTAAACTGAGCTGGGATATCAGTGTGATCGTCTGTATGTGTCGTCAATTTTTATTTTATGCGATAACTCAGTCACTTTTGACGCTATCTAAGAGATGAAAAGTGATTATTAATCAGGCTAATGTCCTTTATCTAGCCAGTATATTTTCATCTACGTCTTTATATAAGTTTTCATCTTTGTACTTTTCTCTTTATTTATAAGTCTAGATACGTTTTTATGGGAAATAGTATAGTATTGAATAAACAACATTATTGCTTTTAATTCCATTCTGTCTTTTCCTTTTTATTCATCCTTCTATAAAATGCATAACATTATCTACGTTTTCTGTCTTTCTTTAGTCCCATTCGCTCCCCTGCACTCATGTGTTCGATAGTTTCAGTTTGCAAATACCCAAGTGGGTTTTGACTTTTTCCATACTAACCCCCTTTCTCTCCCGTCTTTTTTTTTTTTTTTTTTTGAAGACGAAACACGTGTTGGCCTCTTGCCAAAACGGTTTCATGTTATATTTAAAAAATTAGTACGGAGCAACGAAAAAGCCTTTGGTAAGGGGATGGGTACCCTCGCATGGCATTAATAGTTTCAAATCGCAAGCCTCTCGTTGGCGTTTTTGAAAATGCGACGTTCTGAAAAAACGACGTCTAACGGCAACTGTCGCATGTTGTAACTAATAATAGATTCTTAGAATACGTTAGTCAAAAAAAATTCAAGGAGTGTCCAATATTTTGCATTAGATTTTATCGTCCGTGACAATTTTCAAATTCTTATAGTTGCGGTTATAAACGGTAACTTTAAGTCACTAGAATTGGACTTTTGAAAAATATGAGTAGGGTAGGGCAATGGTAGCTATCTTGGCGTATTGGAACAAAATTCGAATACAGTATTATCATTATAATTTGAGAGGGAGGGTTAAAAACGGTGCATTTTACTACACAGACAAGTGCCAGTGGAATAAGAGTTGAGAAGAAGACGCTGGCGATGGATAGGACACACATTGAGGAAACCTGTTGATAGCATTACAAGGCAGTCCTTGTTCTGGATCCACAGGGAAAGAGAGGCAGAGGTAGACCAAAAAACACATGGAAAAGAGAACTGGGAACAGAGGTGAAAATGATAAGGAAAACATGGAAAAAACTTGATCGGAAGGCACAGGACAGGACGACTTGGCATGTGTTTGTTGAAGGCCTGTGCTGCTTGGGGAGCTAAAGGGTATTGATTGAAATCTGGGTGGGGGCTTGACGAGCTGAAATTAATAATTGCTTAATTCTTCATAAAAGGCAGCGGACCAATACAAAGTTAACAACTGCCCTGCCAATGCAGCTGTTAAGGGACAGAGAATTTGCCCGAATCCTTGCTCGGTCTAGGGTTCATTGTTGTTAATAAAGATTTGATATTTCATGTATTTTGAATTGGTTTTCCTTACTTTTGATTTGCTTTGCAATGTCAAATGTTATGGTAACCACCCTTCGTGTCTGAACCTTTCTCCTTTCAAAATATTCAAATACTGAATAACGTTGACAACTGCTGGAACGAACTTGTATTAACTGGAGAAACTTCTTGGCTAGACGATATTGCGAAATTTTAATAAACAGTAGGTACATACTCTCAACGTCACAGTTACAATAATGGCATGTATGCTCCACCTCCATTTTAGTCTTGCTTTCTCTAAGTTCGACTTTCTTAAATTATTCTTCAACTTCTTAATATACCTCTGTATAATTTCATTCATTTTTTTCCATATCATCGGGGTATTTAGCGTCCCGTTACAACAAATATTTTTTCCATATCATCGGAGTATTTAGCGTCCCGTTACAACAAATATTTTTCCATATCATCGGGGTATTTAGCGTCCCGTTACAACAAATGTTCATTTTTATTAATCCATTACCTTCGGGGAATGTGGCGTCCCGGCATAACCAATGTTTATACATATTTCTTAGAACACATTTCTCGTCTCATGGGAATTATCATCCCGCATTAACTTCATTTTTAATCCTGGCACTGTATGCTGCCTATCATTTAAAGCATCTATTGCTTACCATAATCTCTTGCATATATTCCTTTAATAAATACCACAATGGCTGACACACAAGCCACATAGAAAAACACAGCTCGACGTTATGGCGTCACACATCCAACTCTTCTTTTTACGTCATTGCCTATCTACCCATCACATAGTAACTATTTTCTTGTCTCTTGCATTCAGTTGAAGTACGACATGGTGTGACAAAAATCCGGTTTTATTAATAAGTTGCCGCGATAAAAATAACACCAAGAAGTAACCTCAACAGCAGCATTATTCTTGACTTCGGAAATATCTAATGAAAACTCCCATGCGATAGAAACGTAATTATCCTTCCATCTAAAACTCTGCCAAGAGTAATCTTGTGCGAAGGTAGACACCTTTGAAGGCCCAAATTAGATACTTGAGTTTTGGCCACTGTTGGACCACTACTGCAAAGCAGGGGAGGAATTCCGTGACACCTAGTTCGGCTATTTTAATGTCAACATTCTTAAACAGGTCTAAACAAACTGCGGACTATTATCGTTGGTTTTCATTTACTGTGAACGTGAAAAAATCAATCAATCAATCAATCTATTTATCTATTTATCTATCTATCTATCTATCTATCTATCTATCTATCTATCTATCTATCTATCTATCTATCTATCTATCTATCTATCATATCTATCTCATTCTATCCTATCTATCTATTCTATCTATCTATCCTATCTATCTATCCTAACTATTGTGGCGGATTATGATAATAGATTTCATATTATCTATCTTCTTTTATTATCTATCTTCTTTACCTACACTTTCCTTTTACTTAGCCTCTTCGCCTACGCCTGTGGGGTAAACCATAAACCCCTATATGCTCAGATATCTGCCTCTCTTTCTCATTTAGCAAGCATTTAATGATGGTCGATATATTTCTTTGATGAGATTTTGCCAGCAGACTTGATTAGCATATGTGAACCGGTTTTATTTAATTTTGAACGCCAGAGATCGAGAATCGTTGTAATATGTAGCAACAGAGGAGATGGCGTTAAGTTTAAACGTAATTTTTCGTTAGAGACCGAGTATAGGATCAAGTAATTTGGGAAACAAGGTGAGCAAAATTGTATTACCTCCCTTGTAAAACCCGCTCGCTAGAAAGTAATTAAACACGGCAAATCGAAAGATCTAAAGACATTGCGTGCTTGGATACTAGCAGAGACGTGAAGAAAACTCACACTGATTAGCGAATTGCCGATGTCTGATTTCAGCGAGAACGGAGGTCCTGGTTTTCGGCGCTTGAGCGTAGATGGCTTTGAATTACGTAGAAAGCCGAAAACTGAATGGAGAATTGCTAGTAGGTGTTACGTCTGGTTTTAGATGAATAATGTAATATTCTCTTTCATGTCTATTATATATATAAACCAGGAGTTTAAACTCTAAGTTATCCAGTACCGCCAGAATTGCAGTTAACATCTACCTTTCGATTCCAGAGATCTCTTATAATAGAAGTATCCCTTAGTTTTCGATTGGAGACCGTTTTACTTCTGGCTTGTGGTAATTATCTTACTTGTAGTTGAGTGATTTATCTAGCTAAATCGCCAATTATAGTCACTAGATTGTGTGCAGAGTGATTTACTAGTTAAATCGTCAAAGATACTTCTTTAGGTTTTACTGTATTACAGTGGCTAGCAGAACAGATAATAATTTCTAAATAAACCCTTCCAGTCTAATATAAATTTTATTAACTGCTAGTAACCAGTCAGATAATATTTTACCAACTAAGTAAATGCACTGATTCATCATGGGTATTGACGAAATATGTATTTATTTCTAATTCATGATGACTGATTTTTTTTAAATGACTAGAATTTATTTCACGGAAGTTTTAAACGATAATGACAAGCTCTAAGCTTGTAGTTTATAATTTAAAGTTAAATAACCGAAGTGGATGGTATTATATTTTACGCGGGGTAAGAGACAGGATTGTGAATAATACTATATTATGTTAAGTATTTTGTGTGTTTTCTCTTTATACAGTATTTGGGTCAAACCCTAAAAACTTACCAGCGGCTTCAATGTATATCTGAGAATAACCAAAGAAAGAACATTTTTGTACTTAAATACGTGGGTCTTCAAGGTAAACCTGTCTGGCAATTGTGGTTGCATGTAGAAAGAGACGGAGTACCGACCTAAAAGACATTAATACTAAATGCTGTAACTGGGCCTATCGAGCCAGATTATATTTCTTTCCTATAAATCTCATTTACATTCAGCCCATGTGGCAAATTACAAACATTAACATTTCCGACGGTTAATCATTTGTGGTGTGACCAAGAATTTTATACTGAGAAGTTGCCGACCTGTCATTTCCTAAACACTGGAAACCTCAAGATTCTGACACTGTGAGCCCTGTAGCATCTCTTACCTGAATTGATTTCCAGTGACATAAAAAGTAACCCTATAATATAAACAGTGAAATTAACGCTCCCCGGAGAATTGGAGTTAACAGGTCTCTGCAGAACTGGGGTTAATCTTTGCCAAATGAATACTGGATTTGTGCTGTATGTGTATGTCCTGAAGATTGTTCCAGAAGGTGAATCAAGTTGTAGGTAAGAACGAATGTCAGTGGCCACTGTTGTATGAAAAGAAAGAAAACAGGAATACAGGAATGAGTGGTTCTTTGATCGTATAAAGTCATATATATGTACCCACTTTGTAATGCTTTTGATGATGCATAGTTTTGCTAATATTGTTTCCTTTTCAGAATAGATTAACGTAAAACTCTGTTCTTAACTGTAGAGGGAAATCCTAGACCATAGTGTATAAATCTTGACGCTTTGAGGGTTAATAACTTTCTTCTAACGGGATTCTTGTGTCTCAATAGAGGGAGGGAGGGAGGATTACATCTATGAGTCTAACTCTTTAATGTATTCATTAACTTATGTTTATTTGTAGTTGATTTGATATTCACATGATAGTGTTGTTGTAAAGTTTTTTTATGTTAAATAAAATTTACATAAACTTTATTACGGGTGTCGGTCAGCTTGTCCAAAAGATCCATAATCCATTATTGTAGTTTTCACGTCTGTGCGTCTAACTGTCGTCACTTATGTGTGTGTGTATGTGAGTGGTGCTGTATATATTAATAAATATTCTAATAGACTGTCTGACAAACTAAGTTCTATTGTAGAGATAGGCTGAAAGAGAGAAGATTCTCGTTTTCAGGGACAGATTCTAATTAGTTTCCACCATGTCACTCGTGAAAATCTATTTTCTTTATGGTACTGGTATGGGTAATTTTAAAGAGAATATTATTATTACTTCAAGAACCGTCCTCCCGACGTCCTGTGGTAAGAGTGCATTAGACTTAAGGCTTGACACTCCTTATTACAGTGGCCTGCTGAATACCCTCCAGGGTTCTCCTTGTATATTCCATTTGAGGAATTATAATATATATATATTTAAATATGGCCAGTCACACACAATCTCCCTGGCCCGCACCACAGGTACTCAGTAACAAGGCCTAACTTCTTGGCACAGTTCATTACATTTAATAACACAGTACTCCACATTGAGTATGGTATGACATCGTAGCTTTTACTAGCACATGTCTCTACTGTCCTTGATTCTGATACTCTCAGTTTTAATGGAACAGTCAACTTACGTGCCCAAGAATTCCATACACACTGCTAAGACTAATCTGACATTATACCGTTAATGAAAGCATAAGGCAGTGATGGTAATCGATCTTGCAGGTGCAATATAAAGATGCCCAAAGGCAATTAACACATTCTAAAATCAGGTCCTACTGGACACATTCCATGCATACTGGTCAAACGACACAAGCAGACTCCCGGTTAGAGACGCTAGCTTGTCCCAAATCAAAACTCACGTCTGCTATCAATTCAGAGCAGGAGTCAAGACGTCACTTCCTGCAACCACGGGATACCGTGTGTAAACAATATATATCAGGAAGTGATCGAATACAAAACATGATATGATATGTACTCATATCATTTACTCCCCCCCTGGATTAAAATAATGAAAAGGAACTTTTCATTATTTTCATAGTACAATCTTACAAGGTCACTGGAGAAACCATATGACAATATCCAAATACTCAACTGTCATCATTATGATAGCACCTAGAGGCGTGCTCCATAATCGACAATTTAACACACAAGGTGTGGTATTTAGTAATAACATAACTAAACCCATTATCGTTAGCAGACGCTCTTTTGACACAAATGTGAGGTAACTACATTAATTAGAAGGCAGTGAAGAAAAGTCAATATGTCAGTCATGGCACTCATACAGCATACCATGTCAACAAATGCCCTAAGTCATGTCGGTATGTAAGTCTACCTATCTATCAAATGAAATGCGTAATAAGCAATCAAAGACAGAATAGGACATATGAGGCAGACAAGTCAAAATATAAGTGGTGACTGTGACAATATGTCAAAATAGTTATTAATATTTGTATGTATGCAATGTCATGTGGTGAATGACAATGTTAATGAGATGTCATATGAAGATATATTACTTAATATCTGCACATAAGAAGGATATAGGTTATACTAAGTGTAAGCACCAATGTAATTCAATTCACATAATGATACACTAATGAACCAATGTAATATCACTATGGTTATCAACACTGGTCATGTTAGACCATACACAGTTCTTCCTGTAGAAGTATTTAAAAGGATTAAAGTTTCAGTAAGTCACTAGTTCGCACATCATTGTTATTGATGTCCCGTTAAGTATATATGCCGGAAAGAAATAGTTCATTGAAGAAAATCCATTTTCCATCTATGTCGGTTGTCGATGTTTGTCTTCCATGCAATAGCATATACAGCACAGATACTATTCTTCATTCTGTACTTGAGAATTTTATAAGTATATGTTGAAATATAATTTCTTTGTTATGTCCCTTTTTGAACTTTGTAGTCAGTAATTTTAGTTACTTCCCTTTTTACTGAACGTTTGAGACAGTTAATTAGTGCAAAACAATTTGGAAATGGCAGCAAAGTATCTGAATTGTACCGACTTGGATTATCATACTGCCAAAAGTCATTGTACAAAGTGTATGAAGTAGCGAAGTATTGTTCTTGAGCAATTGCATTAGACATCATATGACGAACGCTTGAATATATATCTTGATTTAGGATGGACAGAAAATTCATCATCATCATGTTGCTTGGCATAGTGTCTCTAGTTTTTCAACCGGTATAAGTGCATGACAAAGCAATGTGGCTGTAATATCTGAAGTATGCACTATATGAGTTAAAAGAAGGCATGTGCCTTAGTTCATGATGCTACCTTTTTGCGAAATAGTTCCTGACTTGTCCCAAAGGAAGTAGTGTTATTATTGAGCATCAAAGTTGGATTGAAGCAGCATTTGCGGAGACAACTGGCGATAGCGGATGCTTCACGCATCTGGATAGAACATCGGCCATCACGTTCACCTTTCCTGCGATGGGTTTAATCTGGTAATTATAAGGTTGAAGGGCCAGTGAGGCACGCGCTGCTTTAGCATTCTTGAATCTCGCTGTTTTCAGGTAAGAAAGTGCTCTTTGGTCCGTCTCGAGTGTGAAACTTGCACCAAGCAGGTAGCGCTGCAATTTAGAGAAGCAGAACACAAGAGCCAGTAGCTCTCTCTCAATGACCGGGTAACGCTGCTCCGTCGGCGTTAGCTTCCTGCTAACATAAAGTGTTGGATGTAAACAGCCCTTCCATTCTTGCAACAGCGAACCTCCAATGGACGTTTTTGAAGCGTCGACTCTAAGAATAAAATGTTTAGAAGGGTCAGGCAATCTCAATATAGGTAACTTGGAAAACAGACATTTTAATCTATTTAAAGCCACATGACCCTCTCGGCTAAAAACAAACCTATTTGGTGACTCTTTCTTCACCAGTGATGACAACACGGACGTATACTCTGCAAAATTAGGGATAAACTTGCGATAAAAGTTTAGGAGCCCCAGAATACTTCTAACCTGTTTTTTGGTCTTAGGTATATCAAGGTTTAGAATCCTAGAGATAGTAGTATCCTCTGTTTTCAAAAAACCTCCTCCTACTTTATAACCTAAAAATGAAATCTCCTGAAATCCAATTTTAGTCTTAGATGGACGTGCAGATAAATTATGACGACGTAGAGTGGTAAGTAAGGATTGAATACCCTTCAAATGTTCATCCCATGATTGATGAAACAGACAAATGTCGTCAATGTAAGTAATTAGGTCGTCTCTGTCAGAGAAGAGTCGTCTCATCATGCGAACGAAGGTCGCAGGTGCGTTAACTAAACCAAAAGACATATAATTGAATTGAAAGAGTCCTAATGGAGTAGCAAATGCAGTATAAGGCTTGGATCGTTCCGTTAATGGCACTTGGAAATAGCCTTTAGACAGATCAAATTTAGAGAAAAATGTAGCTGTAGCTAGTCTATCCAATAAAGACTCCAACACGGGAAGTGGTTCCGCGTCGTGGATGGAGATCGAATTTAGACGTCTAAAATCTATGCATATACGTATAGATTTGTCTTTTTTCCGGATCAAAACCATCGGAAAACTATAAGGGGAATGAGATGGAGAAATGACATTTAATTTCACCATCTGTTCTAGTTCCTCCTTAACCTGACATTGTAAATGTATAGGAATAGGGTAAGGTTTCAACTTAATTGGTTGAAAGTCTGTCAGAATAATATCATGTTCGATGATATCAGTGTGTCCTGGGACATCAGTAAGGACATCAGCAAAAGAACGTAAGATTGAAGTAACCTGTTCTTTCTGGAAAGAAGATAGAGTTGGTGATATATCAACATCTTTCCAACTTTCAGTAGACAAGTAGTGAAGACTAGGTAATACTAATAGTGAGTCATTACCATCAGTCAAATCAGAATTTTCTTCCTGTATGACAGCCAAAGAAGAATGACGACAGACAGATTGATCAAGAGCCTCAAAGACTGGTCTTAGATATGGTGGACGTGTATGAAACTGCTGTAACATATTGATATGAAAAGTTTTCTCTTTTCCCTCTACTGAGACAATATAATCAACATCAGACAGTTTCTCCACAATCCTGTAAGGTCCTCTCCATGAGACTAATAATTTGTTATCTCTCCTGGGTAATAGTACGTAAGCTTCATCACCAGGCCAAAGTTGGCGTAATTTGCGGTTTTGGTTAATAAATAACCTCGCCCTAAGCTTTGCCTTTTCAGATGAACCTACTGCTATTTGGCATGCGTCTATTATTTTTTTCCTCAAATTGACCACATACTGATATGAGGTCTGAACCTCCTTGTTCATCTCAGCACCAATTAAAAGTTGTTTTAATATAGACATTGGGCCTCGTGGTCTGGCGCCAAAAACCAATTCGAATGGACTAAAGCCTGTATGTTCATTTTTTATCTCTCGATACGCAAATAAAATAGCTGGCAGGACTCTGTCCCAATTTTGAGGATATTTAATTGTAACCTTATGTAGCATTTGTTTTAAGGATCTGTTGAGGACTTCTATTTTCCCGTTAGACTGAGGATGGTATATTGAACTAAGGGATCTTTGAATCCCAAACATATCCATAACCTGTTTCATAGCATCTGAAACTAACTGAGTTCCTCTATCAGACAGGATGTTTTCAGGAAAACCTATTCTACTAAAAATCAAGAATAATGCATCAGCAATATCTACTGTGGTGATGGTTTTTAAAGGAATAGCTTCTGGCCAGCGTGTGCACATATCTATGCAGGTCAACACATATTGATGACCTCTGGCTGATGTTACCTTTAAAGGGCCAATAATGTCAATGGCCATCTTTGCGAAGGGACGCAAAGAAATATCAGATGCTTGAATGGGCGCATCATGTTTTGGTTTTCTGGTTGCTACACTTTGGCAGATGGTACATGTACGACAAAATAATTTGACGTCTTTCGTAATTCCGGGCCAAAAAAATATGACAAAACTCTTTGTTTTGTTCTAGCAACACCTAAATGTCCTGCACATTCAATGTCATGTGCATGTCGTAAAATGAATGGTCGAAAACAAGCTGGTACCATAATCTGTTTCTTTAAGGAATTAGCAAATTGATAGTTTCTTACTAAAATCCCATTTTTGATAGTATACCAGTGTTTTGCACAGTCATCTATCATTACATCATTCAAATGAGCAATATGAAAATATTTTTTTAAGGAAGTATCATCTTTCTGTCTTTGTATAAAGGTTTCCTTATCAATGAGCTCCATCTGAAATAAATTGTCATCATCAGTATTCACATCATTCATTACCTTAATATCATCATTATTTTCCTGTTGATAATGAATTATATCATCATTATTATTTTCCTTTTCTTCTTCATCTTCTGAAGTGATATCTTCAGTTATATCTTCAGGTAACACATCAATGACTGGTTTGTGATGATCATTGTCCATGCGAGACTGAGCTCTGGTAGTCACAGCATTTGAACATAATAAATGTTGTCTTTCCCATATTTCAATATCTTCCTGTGTACATTCATGCAATTTAGGTATGTTTCCCATAATAATTCCAGCAATTGGATTGTCCAAGAGGCATACCAGTGTTCGTCCTGTAAAATAAGGTGTGTCCAAAAATACCTCTGCTGTGGGGTAATATTCCACAGTTCCACCAAAAGTTATGCATTTCACTTGTTTTCCTGTATAATCCACCTTATCAACCAAGGCCTTGCGCACACCAATGGTGGTTGCACCAGTGTCTCTGAGTAAAGATGCTAACTTATTATTGACAAAACCTCTGTTCAAGATCAATGAACCAGTACTTTCAAAAGATGACATGACTGGGAGAGGGTGTCCGCATAATAATCTTGGCACTCCTTGAGGCTGAAATAAAGAATTGCAATTAGTGCAGTTATCACTATTTGCTAAGTCTACACTGCATGAATTTGCATGTGCTACAATATCATTATGGTTCTGATTATTATCATGAACAATGGCATTGGTACTTTCAGTGTTTCTTGATTGTCTGGAAGTATTGTTATGATAAGATCTTTTATTTGCATTTTGATCATTTCCTCTATAAATGATTTCTGACCTCTATTTGATTTTGAGTTATATTCTCCTCTATTTTGCCAGTTATTGGACTTAAATGAGGTTTGTGGATAAAAGTTATCCTCCTGATATGAATTCCAATGTCTTTGAGGTTGGTATTTATTAAAATTGTATCTACCTCTATTTTGACTGTAATTATGTGATGGTTTAAATCTTTGATTCCTATCTATGCTGTTTGATCTATACCTAGGTGCATTGTCTTGGAATGACCTGGCCGATGCAGCTGGTAATGAGTCCCTTACATTGTTTTTGCTCAATACTCTATTAGGATGTGCAACTTGATATTGACGTCCTAGGGTTTGTAATTTAGTTAGGTTCTCTGGTTTTCTTTCCTGCAGGAACGCAAGAAAATCAGAACTTATAGATGACAAAACCTTGTCTCTTAGAATTAAATCTGACAAACCCTCAAAAGTTTTTTCAGTTTTGGATAGTTCAATCCATCTAGAAAAATTCAGTTTGACAGCTGAAATAAATTCAGTGAAATCTTTTCCAGAATCAGGGTACAAAGACCAAAATTTCTGACGATAGCCCTCATCATCTAATTGATACCTCTGCAATAAAATCACCTTAACAGCTTCATAATCCTTTCTAGTCTGGTCATCCAAAGTGGAGACTACAGTTAATTGTTCACCAACCAATAAATTCATAAGTCTACATGTCCATGTAGATTTGTCAATCTTATATTCTTCACAATAAGTTTCGAATCTATTTAGGAAGCATGAAATGTCATCTATGGATGCATTAAATTTTGGCAAATTAATCCTTATGGCAGTAGTATGATCTTTATTTTTATCTTCACCTACCCCAGGATGCAACAGTGGTTGTTGTAATTTTAATTTTTCCAGTTCAATCTCAGCTAATCTTATAGCTTGTTGAGATTTACTCTCTTCTTGAGATCTGGCATAGGCTAATTTTTCTCTTTCAAGAGCCAACTCTTCTGATCTCCTTTTTTTCTCCAATTCTTCTTTATGGAGTTCTTCTTGTCTCCTTTTTTCAGCCAATTCAATTTCTTTTTCTTGTTTGTGCAGTTCCTCTTGTCTCCTTTTTTCAGCCAATTCTTCTTTGCGAAGTTCTTCTTGTCTGTTTACTTCTTTATCAATATAAGCTTGCAAAGCTGGACCTTCCAAATTAAGTTCCTTCCCAATCTTCAATAAATCCTTTAATGAAGTCATGGTTGCTTATTCTTGTGTTTATCAATAATACACAATATTTTAACTTTTATATATATGAATATGTCAGCTATATATTCAATACTTCATCCACCAATCTCAGATCAATTTATAATTGCAATAGTAGATGTATTCAGATAAACAATATGGAGTAATGAAAAAATAGAACTACAACAAGTAAGAACAGCAAGACAGGGTTCGAGCAACTAAAGGGAATTCAAATGGTAAACAAAGGAATAACTATAAAATATATATGAATTAATTTAAACTAAAGCTCTAGTACAAATAGACAAGACAAGACGCATATCACAACAATTATGACATCTATGAAATGAAAGATAGTCAGATGAGACTAGACAATATTACAAACAATAATGCAACGAACTAAATAAAATATAACAATGACAGTACTTATGAGAACAAACAATAGATAAACATGACTACACAGCTAACAAAAATGGATCTGTTAAATTCAATAGAGGCAAACTTTTATACAACCAGCAGAATATGCTGGGTCCTCTATCTGAATCACACAGATACTGCCCTATAGAACGCTTGATTTGCTCATTCGACCTAGCTCTCGCGGTATTGAATAATCACAAATCAAGTCCCTCCATCCTGCCCGCTAGTTACAAAACCAAAAACACGTAATGAAAACACATATGGTGAAGTCAGATATCAGGCAAACAGATTGTATTCACAGCCAAGCTGTATGTAACAATAAACAGACTTATCTGTTGCCAAGAAAACAATCCTTCTTGAGACTTCGACAAGCAAGGGATGTAGTGATGATATTAGCCTAGTCTTTGGTTAGGCTTAGAATTGCTTCATGCTGACATCGAAAGACATCGATCTGGTCCATGATTTTTGACAGAATACTTGATTCTTGGATGAAGATAGTCAGTTCCTATGACTTCTGTGTAACAATGGGTCACTTTTATAACTTAGTGACAACTTGAGGCACATTCATGTTGATGGAAATCCCTTCCATTCATAAAAAAGTTTGGCAGACGATGCGTGCCGCCATTTTGAAAAAATAGTCCTCTACTCGTTAGGCGCTCTTCGGCTTGTAAGGCATCCAATGGCTTGGCCCCCAGAAACTGGTACGGGTAATTTTAAAGAGAATATTATTATTACTTCAGGAACCGTCCTCCCGACGTCCTGTGGTAAGAGTGCATTAGACTTAAGGCTTGACACTCCTTATTACAGTGGCCTGCTGAATACCCTCCAGGGTTCTCCTTGTATATTCCATTTGAGGAATTATAATATATATATTTAAATATGGCCAGTCACACACAATCTCCCTGGCCCGCACCACAGGTACTCAGTAACAAGGCCTAACTTCTTGGCACAGTTCATTACATTTAATAACACAGTACTCCACATTGAGTATGGTATGACATCGTAGCTTTTACTAGCACATGTCTCTACTGTCCTTGATTCTGATACTCTCAGTTTTAATGGAACAGTCAACTTACGTGCCCAAGAATTCCATACACACTGCTAAGACTAATCTGACATTATACCGTTAATGAAAGCATAAGGCAGTGATGGTAATCGATCTTGCAGGTGCAATATAAAGATGCCCAAAGGCAATTAACACATTCTAAAATCAGGTCCTACTGGACACATTCCATGCATACTGGTCAAACGACACAAGCAGACTCCCGGTTAGAGACGCTAGCTTGTCCCAAATCAAAACTCACGTCTGCTATCAATTCAGAGCAGGAGTCAAGACGTCACTTCCTGCAACCACGGGATACCGTGTGTAAACAATATATATCAGGAAGTGATCGAATACAAAACATTATATGATATGTACTCATATCAGGTACCTCTCACTGAGCTATCACCTGTTCTAATCTATTTAGAAGGGACCAATCTATGTCTCAATTCCCCTATCAAAAATCTACGACAAATGTGGACTCGTCCGAAGGATATTTTGAACTTAGAATAGGAAAACGATACGACAAATGTGGGCTCGTTTTCCGGGAATTGAACTCAAATCCTGAGCATGTAAGACAGAAAATTTCTCGTTTACCGGGATTTTGATCTTATAATCCTTATAGAGGAAGAGTGTGATTGTATAGTGAGATTTTGTATCTTTAAAAATAATTATCCTCTAGACAAACGATCTGTATATTGGCTTGCTGACCACACAAATATATCTAGTTTCTTTCCACAGCATTGTTAGAGATATACAATTCATTAACAGTGTGATCTTTGTCGGAATATGTTATGTATTGATTTTGTAATACAAAGCCGCTGGTAAAGTGTGTGATTGTGTAACAATCACAGGGTTTTAATTTTTAAGCAGAAGGTGTTTTGAGCTAAGCTACGGAGCGCGTTCAGACTATTTAGTCCAGTAATTGCCTCCCTTACACTAACTGACTTCAGGAGTGAACTTGATAGTGGACTGAAATGAAGGGATTTTTTTTTCTCCTTAAAATTTTTGCCAGGAATTTTTTTCTCTTTCCACTGTAATAACTTATTTTTTCACGATTAATCTTACTACCATTTATTTGGCATAGTCGTCTGCATTGGGAGCTTAATTGCAAAATTAATAGCAGCGATAGTTAGATAACTAATATAAGGAGGAGGTATCCCAGTTAATAATATTATTTTTGTTTTGTATTTCTCGTGAGTGGTAGAGAACCAGTGTATCCTTTTTCCTACTTCTTTCTCGAGTAAGTCTCAGTCAGCTATTTACCATGGCAGAGCGGGCAAAGCTTAGGCAGATGCTCAGAGAGGAAGCAGGAGAGGAGGGATTGGAAGGAGACGAAGCGAAAGCTTTTGTCAGGGACGAACTTGACAGATATGATGCGGAGAAGAAAGAAGCAGAAGCTAGAGAGAAGGAAGATAGAGCGGAGAGGAAGGAAAAGGAAGACCGTCTATTACAGCAGAAGAAGATGGATGACGAAATGGAAATTCGCAGGGCTAACGAAAGAGAGAAGGAGAGACAGCATGAGGAAAGAGAGAAGGAGAGACAGCATGAGGAGGAGAGGAGGAGAGACAGCACGAGTTGGCGCTTAAAGCTCTAGAGGTTCAAAGCCGTGGTGCTGCCTCTACCTCCAGCAATGGAGAGTCTTCCCCTCATTCTTCTTTAACTGACCAATCTAACACTCAATCTCTTCAACTCACCGCTATGTCTTTTGCTCTAGAATCTTTCCCTTGTCCTAATGAGAAGATTGACACATGGCTAGAAAAATTTGAGAAAATGGCAATTCTGTACGGTTTAGAGAATTCGCGTTGGTGTATGAAACTTTCCCAGGCCCTAAAAGGGTCTGCTTACGATGTGTATGTAAAATTGGAAAGCACCCAACAAGACAATTACGACGTGCTGAAGAAAGCTTTGCTTGAACGGTTCGAAATGAACGTTCGCAAATTTTTGCAACTGTTCCGGAACAGCAGGAAGGAGAATTCTGAAAGTTTCAGCAGTTCTCTTCTTATCTAAAGGAATACTTGACAAAGTGTCTGGAGCTGTCACAGCTCGCCTCTACCTATGAAGGGCTTGAGTAGTTCGTTATATGCGAACAGATAAAGAACACTTTGTCTGGTGACACCCGGAGATTTCTAGCTGAGCAGGGGGCAGAAAAGCTTGAAGACATTTTGGAAAAGTCTGAGCGATATCATAAGGCGCTGGCCGAACTGCCGGCCACAAAACGTAAACCGACAGAAGAGCCTTTTCGAAAGAATAATCTAGACCAGTCTTCTCACGCTTCTCACAAAAATAACCACAGAGAAACTGGACCCCAAAACCCCCTCCTGAAAAGTCTAAGTTCTACAAAAACAAGTACCCCACCAACAACAAACAGTCTGATCAATCCAACCGTCCTACATTGCAGCGCGGCCAGAAAGGACAGGGTGACAAAAGGAAAACCCCTGCGCATGGGACAACTGATCAGAGCAAGCACAACGAACCTAAACGCATCGGATGCTTGCAAACAGACTCGCAAGAAAGAATTATTGTCAGTGATTCTCAACCTGAGGGAGAGAGGCCCTCAACGCGAGGAACTGTTATTTTGAACGGAACTTCAACATATTGTTTATTTGACACGGGGCTTTCTTTTGATTGTATTGTTGCCAGGCACCTGGTCAAACCCGGTCAAGAGACAGAAGAAACCGTTAAACTTTGTGGAGTTTTAAAGAGTGATGCACCCATTTCGCTTCCCATCGCATTGGTGGAGATCCACTCTGATTTTGTCAGAGGTGTGATCAAAGCGGCTGCTATGGATGACCCGATCTACCCAGTCATACTTGGCTGTAGATATGTGTTTATTGGGACACCGAAAGAGCCAATTGTGGCAGCAGTAACCACAAGAGGGCAAACCAAGAAGGAACGGGAGCCGGCGCCAAATTTGTTACCTATGGAACTTAAAGAGGCGCAACCAAAGGACCCTACCTTGGAACCCTGCTTTAGGAAACTGCAATCTAATTATCCTATCTATCTTTCCTATCTATCTATCTATCTATCTATCTATCTATCATATCTATCTATCTGTCCTATCTATCTATCCTATCTATCTTATCTATCTATCCTATCTATCTATCCTATCTATCTATCCTATCTATCTATCATATCTATCATATCCATCTATCCTATCCATCTATCCTATTCATCTTTAATATCCATCCATTTATCCATCCCTCTATCCATCCATTTATCCATCCCTCTATCCATCTATCCATCCATTTATCCCTCCCTCTATCCCTCCCTCTCCCTCTCTCCGTCCGTCTATCCGTCTGTCTATCTGTCTGTCCATCCGTCCGTCCATCCTTCCGCCCATCCATCCGTCCATCCGTCCGTCCACCCGTTCGTCCACCCGTCCGTCCCCCCGTCCGTCTCTCCGTCCGTCTCTCTGTCTCTCTCTGTGTCTGTCTGCCTGTCTGTCTGTCAATCTATCTATCTGTCCATCTATCTATCTATCTGTCTATATATATGTCTATCTGTCTATCTATCTATCTCTCTGTCTGTTTGTCTGTCTTTGTGACTGAACAGGGCGGCCCCTATCGATCTTTGTTTCACTCCGGCTGTACCAGTACATTTGTGGTACTGATTTTATTGTGTGCTTTCATTTGTGGCACTTTCTTTTTCTGCTATGGGTAACATGTATTATGTATTTTCCTTCTTACACCCTTCTCATGGATAAGGAGACACGTCTAATTGTTATCCATTTCTCCCTGCGTTGCAAGGAGTGGCAGCGACCTAACTATGTTGGCTATCGTGGGCGCAGCTGATATCAGTATACATATTATCACGTAAATCGCCTCAGCGCAGTGTCACTGATAAGACACGGGTACGAGCATCACCAAAGCTTGGAATACGGGGAGACAACAGATGGGCAGACACAGATAAGAGATTACTTCCTGATAAAAGTAATGATTGTTACATTGGGAACACGTTGTTATTTGAGTTTACCGACATGTTCGTAAGTTTGTACCCAAGGGCAAACGGATGTGTGCAGCCCATTTTCAGAAAAGTAATGTTTGAAATTTTGCATTAGCTGAGTCACGCAACATATTCAAATCAGATTGGCTGATCCTTTGAGGCGCGCATACAAAGGCGTGGGAAGGCAGTGAATATAATCTTACCATTTTCTCAAGCTATTTCACTTGAGAAATCGCTCGCTAAGAAACCAGACCTTGCTGCAGCTAAGAACTAGAATTCAGAATTCCTTCTTAACATACCGGACACCTTTTATTGGAGAATTTTGGACGGACTTTCATAACCCAGGAAATCTCTTTCATTTTAAATAAGGAAACCGGGACTGGGGAAACTGAAGGACCACACACGAAGTCAGAGAGGGAACTTATTAAATTAACGACATCCCAGACGCGAGTAAGAGGCCGATTCAAGTCACTATTATTCATCTGAGCAAAAAGGTACGTGAGCCAGGATTGACGTAAGTTG
This sequence comes from Oreohelix idahoensis, assembly GCA_024509875.1. Classification (NCBI taxonomy): domain Eukaryota; kingdom Metazoa; phylum Mollusca; class Gastropoda; order Stylommatophora; family Oreohelicidae; genus Oreohelix; species Oreohelix idahoensis. The sequence continues at coordinate 82,294 of JAMPIV010011138.1, forward strand.
TGATTTTCATTTCATATTTTATTATTAACATATATATATATATATATATAACAAAGTGAATTTTAATATGTGAAACTCGCCAGTGGATGTCACAGTCATTTGAGGCTGGCACCCTCAGCGTATAGAATGATGATTCATGAACCACCACTGCATGGGCTGGTGATTGCTTTGTTGATAGTTTCGTAAAGAGAACTTAAAGCATAAAGTAATTCCAGGTTCCATAGGGAGCAGGGAGGGAAAGATGAAAGGGTGTACATTCTAAGAATAATACTTACATTTATTTTCAAAGCAGTGTAAATGTCCATATAAACATATTCACTTTAAAATTAATGTCAGTTTTCAAGCTTTAAGCCAGTGTAAATGTCTATGTAAAAATATTCATTTTAAAAATGGAAGTTTCAAACTTTTCAATCAGTGTAAACGTAAATGAAAACATGTTCAATTTATATTGTGAACACTTTTCAATCAGTGGAGATGTATATGTAAACATACTCTATCTGCATTATTAACCATTTCATAAAAATGTAAAGTAACTTTGAAAGCTATTCTATTTAAATGTAAAGAAAGTTTTATCCCGAGGGATTAAATTTAATTCTCATCGAGAGTAAATTCTGAGTTAATTGGGATGGTGGTATGGGAAGATAGGAACCCATAACTATGGGTTGGAAAATGCCATACTCAGAAGAGCGTTTCGTTCTATTCTTTTACCGTAGTTATTGGTGGTACCAGCAAAAAGTACTATCTCTGGAACAAGAAGGGAACTGTGGCCTACGCTTTAAGACGAAGGATCCACGTGGTAGACTCTCCTTGACATTTCTGGGAAACGAGCTACACCCGACAACCTTGACCAGAGACGACTGTGAGCAGTGTGAAAAGAACCAACCCATAAGAAGGAGCAGAACCGTCATTGGCAGCTAAGTTCAAATCTATGCTGCCACTTGAACTTCTTGTAACATTTCACAATCCATAACGACCGTGATGATAACTTTAATTGATCCATTAACTATTCAAATTATTTTTCAACTGTTAAAACTTAAGTGATTATTAAATTTTGTTATTTGTAATTATACAAATTTAACTTCGATTTAATCATTTTAAAGTTACTGCATGTTTGTCTCAGTCAATTTACTATTAACACTCTAAACAGAGCTATACTAGAATAATAGAATTCCACCGAGTATATCAGGGGGGGGGGCTTGAACGAGCTGAACTTAATAAGTGCTTAAATCCTTCCCAAAAGTGTCGGCAGAATTACAGAGTTAACATACTCAGCCAAAGCAGTATTGTTCTCGCTTATTCTGAATATCTTGTGAAGACTCTCTTTGTAATAGAAGTGTCATCACCCTTCTATCTACATCTCTGCCAAGAGTAATCTTGTGCGAAGGTAGACACCTTTGAAGCCCATATTAGGTACTCTTGAGTTTTGGCCACTGTTGGACCACTACTGCAAAGCAGGGGAGGCAATACCGTCACATTCTATCTATCTATATATCTATCTATCTATCTATCTATCTATCTATCTATCTATCTATCTATCTATCTATCTATTTTATCCATCATCTATCTGTCCATCTATCTATTTGCCTGTCTGTCTCTCTGTGTATTCAGTCTTTCGTCTGTCAGTTTATCTATCTATCTATCTATCTATCTATCTATCTATCTATCTATCTATCTATCTATCTATCTATCTATCTATCTATCTACCTATCTATCTATCTACTATCTATCTATCTGAAGAAGAAATATTGTTTCGTTCCTCCAAACGATCCCGATCTAACGGTAGATTACATGGGATGATCTATTAGATCTCTAGATGATAGAAATGGGAAATATTTCGAATTTTAACGCTAAATAAATATCGAGTCAGCTCTCTCCTTCTTTCGGAGTGCCGTAAATCAGCATTAAAGGAGCTTTCTTCTCATACCCAGTGCAAATTCACGAGTTGGCTTACGAAAAACAACCATAATTTGTTAGGAAAATGCATGAGAAAAAAACTCGATCTTTTCTTTGAAGTGAAGGTTTGGTTTGGTTTAGTTTGGTGTAAAGGACTATCTTCATTGCATACCGACAACTACATCAGTGCTCCGATCTCCTCCCTTAGATCACACAAGGAGGATCTCAGCACAGTGTACGAACTCCGTTACGCCGGCGAGAATCCCAATGTGTTTATATAGGAATCACACATTCTATAAATATTTTTGTAGTGGGTAGGTTTCTAATTTTTAAATTTTGTCAAGGCAGCGGTCCGATAGCCCTACTCTTTACGATTTCCAACTGCCGTCGGATTTTTAACGTGCGCAAATTGCACACGTGTCCTAATGAAGTCATACTCCCCGCTGGTCTCCTGGGTAGTGAGATTGGTACTTGTGCGTTAATTCGCCGGTTAAATTAAATTATGGATATTTATTACCCAAACCGAGCACCGTACTCTTTCTTGACTGAAAAAGTGTCATTTCACATTGTCCTCTCCCCCCTCCCCCGTTGCTTATAATTTTTTTAAAAACACGCCTGCCGTTTGTAAGGTTGTAGTCACGTAGCACATTCTGCCGTTGGGGAGTGAAGTGTTATAGACTTCGATGTACTGGGTCCCAGCTTTATGAGGTGGGGTCGCCTGTTCCCTTCCTCGCTGCCGTTGCCTTCTCTAACGCAAGATCAGAGGCAGGTACCCTTTTACAGCTGGTAAGACTGATGCGTAACACCTGTTCCCTTCCTTGCTGCCATTGCCTTCTCTAACTCAAGATCAGAGGCAGGTACCCTTTTACAGCTGGTAAGACTGATGCGTAACACCTGTTCCCTTCCTTGCTGCCGTTGCCTTCTCTAACTTAAGATCAGAGGCAGGTACCCTTTTACAGCTGGTAAGACTGATGCGTAACACCTGTTCCCTTCCTCGCTGCCGTTGCCTTCTCTAACTCAGGATCAGAGTCAGGTACCCATTTACAGCTGGTTATGGAGTGTTAGAGACTTCACCATACTAGGTCCAGCATCGAGAGGTGGGGAGACCAGTTTCCTTCCTCACTGTCTTTTCCTTCCCTAACTCAAAGTTAAGTACCCATTTATAGCTAGGTAGGCCCCATCTCTCGATGCTGGACCTAGTATGGTGAAGTCTCTAACACTCCATAACAGGTGTCACGCATCAGTCAAACCAGCTGTAAAAGGGTACCTGACTCTGATCTTGAGTAAGAGAAGGCAACGGCAGCGAGGAAGGGAACAGGTGTCACGCATCAGTCTAACCAGCTGTAAATGGGTACCTCACTCTGCTCTTGAGTTAGAGAAGGCAACGGCAGCGATTTCCCTTGTTTCCTGTGTACCGTTAACTTGTAGAACTGATTCAATTCCGTTCTATTGGTTTATAAAGTTTTTAAAAAATAGGGGGGGGACGGGGGGGGTTGAGGGCGGGTCTGTCGTAAGCGTGTCAACTAAGAATGCACGAGAAACGCTTTTTTTTTTTTTTAACTTGCCTCCCAAATCACAATGTGAAATCAACCTTTTTCAGTCAAGAAAAAGTACGGTTATCAGTTTGGGTAATAAATATCCAGAATTTGATTTAACCGGTGAATTAACGCACAAGAACCGTGAGATTGAATGCTTAGCCTTCTCGGATAATGGCGAAAAAATAGAAGTGAAGGTAACATTCAGTTAAATGTTTATTTTAATTTTCTACCACTCCTTTGCTGTAACAGCAGAAAGCACAACGTCGGGCAGTGAGTGATACAGGGTACTAATAGGCTGCACTTATTACACATTCTAAAATGTCTGAAATCTGAAAACATGTATGACTTTTATCAATATAGATCTTTAGAGAGCTCAGTGTTTGTAAAGTAGAGCCCCACAGCTCCTGGGTTGCCTGTCGCTGAAATAGAGCGTTTGATCTAATTTGCCAAACACACTGAGGCATACTGTGTGCTGCTAAGTTTTACAGTGCAGCTTTTTCGCACGCTTGTTACATTTCACTGCATAAATCACGTGTAAAAATGTGTTTTTCTTTAAAACGCGATGATTATGATAAAGTGCACACTCTTCTTCTTCACACCAATGGGTCACTAATGGACTGTGTGTTTACGAAAAAAACAATGAAATTTTTGTCGCCTCTTAGTGTTGTCTCACAATGGTAGAAGGTTTGTCACTTCTTAGTGTTGTTTCAAAATGCTAGAATGTTTGTCGCCTCTTAGGGTTGTTTCAAAATGCTAGAATGTTTGTCGCCTCTTAGTGTTGTTTCAAAATGCTAGAATGTTTGTAGCAAGTAGTTCAACAAGTAAGTTCTGGCACCTGATTGTCTTAGATTTCGATAGGTGATTAAGAACAATGTTAGGTCCCTTCTGAATAGAACTGACAAAGGTGATGACTCAGTGCGAGATAAGGTAAACAGATAGATTTCACTAGTGAGTTGGTGAAAAAAAGGTAAAGTCTGTCACTGGATTTGAGAAAAACTTCTCTAGCCCAGCCTATCGGTTACGACTAAAAAAATATTGTTGTTCCGACAGTTCCCTTTCAATATATATATATATATATATATATATATATATATATTATATATATATATATATATATATATCCACTACTCACATACACACACACAAATAAGTGACGACAATTAGACGCACAAACGTGAAAACTATACTAATGGAATGAGGATGTTGGGACGAGCTGACCAACACAGAAAATACAGTTTATGTAAATTTTATTTACCACAAAGAAACTTCACAACATATATATTATCCTATATCGAATATAAAGAAAAATCACAGGGGTACAGAATTAATAAAGAAATAGACCCATAAGTACTATCTCCCCCTGTTGATACAAGATCCCACAAAGAGAAGTTAATTAACCCCCAAAAGGTCAAAAGATTAGCACTATTGTATAGACTTTTTACTGCGGTATACTGTAAAGAACAGAGTTTCTACGTTATTCTATTCTGAAATTTGAACAGTATTAGCAAAACACAATAAGAAATATACAAAGTGAGTACATGGATTATACAATAAAAGAGTTACTCATTCCTGCTTTCTTTCTTTCCATACAACCGTGGCCACGTTCATTCGTTCTTACCTAATACTTGATTTGCACCTTCTGGAACAATCTTTAGGACACATGCACACAGCAAATCCAGTGTTATTTTGGCAAAGAAAACCCCAGCTCCTCAAAGACAGATTAAATCCAATTCTCCGGGGAACATTCACTTTGTTACTTTTATTTAGGATTTCTGTTTATGTCACATTAATTAGTCCAGGTAAGAAATTTAACAGTGCTCACAGTGTCAGTAGCTTGAGATTTACATTACATAAAGGAATGTCAGATCGGTATCTTCTCTCAGTATAAAATTCCTTGTCACACCACAAATGGTCGAAACGTCGGGAAATGTTAATGTTTGATCTTGTCGCCACAACGGGCTGAATGTAAATGAAATTTGGGAAAAAATAAATCTGGACAGCTATAAGCCGAGTTCAAAATTTATTCTTAAGGTTCTTTGGGTTGGTACTCTGTCTCTTTCTGGGTGCAAACACGAAACCAGACAGGTTCACCTTGAAGACCCAGTAACTAAGTAAGAAGGTTCTTTTGTATGGTTATTCTCAGATTTATCGGGAAGCCGCAGGTAGGTTTTGGGTATGTGACCCAGTACTGTGTATAAGAAGAAAAATACAAAAAAACTTAACCACCATATAGTATTCTCAATCCTATCCTTAACCCGCGTAAAATATAATATATTTATCCACTTCGGTTATTTAACTTAAAATTAGAAACTACAAGCATAGAGCTTGTCTTATCGTTTAAAACTCCCGTGAAATAAATTCTAGTCATTTACAAAATTAATCATCATGAATTAGAAATAAATATATATTTCGTCAATACTCAGAATGAACAGATTATTTACTAGTTGATTAAATATCTCTTACTGGTTACTAGCAATTAATTAAATCCACGCTACAGCTAGAACAATTTAGCTATAAATTATATGTAATTCTGCTAGTCAATTAGCACAAAAAATCCTAGTGGAATATCATGACGGACTTAACCATTAAATCACTCTACACAGAAAATCTTAGTGAAATAAAAATGATGGACTTAGCAATAAATCACTCAAACTTCCAGTATAATATTTACCGCAAACACAGAAATAAACGATCTCCTATAGAAAAACTAAGTAATTATACTGTTATAAGGGATCTTAGAATTCGAAGCTAGGTGTTCTCTGAAATTCTGTCGGTACTGGATAAATTGAGTTTAAAAGCTGGAGTATATATCTAAGTATGGGTATAAATCGCTCGTACTTGTTACTTTTGACGCATTCGCTCAGATTTCGGGCTTTTCTTCGGTCGATCTGCGAATCAGAGGAAAAATTCACACTTTTACCGCTCGCAGACTTTGGCAATCGCGCGAAACCCGTCCTTTGATCTGGCGATTCTCACCGTATTTAATTACTTTCCAAACGAACGGATTCAGGGGGAGTAACTGTGATTTGGTTTCAGATTAAGTCCCCCTGACCAATGTCTACCGAAAGCTACGACTTAACTTCATTAGCTTATCTCCCCCTGAGAACGTGTCCTAATAGACAGGGACGACTTATTGAAATAGTCGCCCTTTGTTCTCTACAAATCTACCACCCCGTCCCCTCCCTACGCATTCCGTCTACCTGTAAGACAGTAGAGAAAGACAAAAAAAAGGCGTGGCAAAAATATGAATGCAACAAACATCGAGCAACCAGGGGTTCTGCGTTTAGCAAATAGGTCTGTTGGTAAACATTCCTAAGGCAAATAGAGACAAGAAAATAAAATAGGCGTGTTAAATTAAGAAAGAGACAGATATCTGAGTGTAGGAGGGTTTTACGTTAACAAACCGTGCATGGCTCATAAGGAAGCCGGTGAAAGACAGGTGGAAGAAAAATGTAGATGTATGAAATCTATTTTCATAATATCCTCTGCCACACTGATAAAAATGTTGATGACAAGTGCACATCATGTGCTTTAAAGAACGGTACTCATTGACGTCTTTACTCGCTGAGATGAAAATATGAATTATTCTTCCAATCATTGTCTGTAGCCACGTCTATGAATACTAGAATTCACGTATTCACGTTTACGCCACTTTAGTTTACTCTGAACTAGCGATAGGCAACCCGGGAGCTGTGAGAATCTACTTTAAAGTTACTGAGCTCTACTAAAATCTACCTTAATAGAATTGTGTCTGTTTTCAGGTTTCATTGTATTTATAATGTAAAGTAAGTACAACATTTATGTAACTTGTCTCTGCCGGACGATCTTTACTTCATTTCAAAGAAAATATGGCTCAGGTATGTCACGCTACTGACAAATAAAGTAACAATTATTAAACAAGCTCAGGTGTTTACATTAGTAAGACAGAAGAAATACCTTTAATCTTTCGTCCCCTTAGTACAGCTTTAGTCCATCTCCACTTCAGCTTGGTTTGATAAAAACGTGTTCAAAGTTTTTGGGTTAATAGTTGAAAAGAAAGAGATATCACAATAAAATGATTTTTTTTTTCTTGGTGATCCAAAAAGTTAACCCTGGAAGATATTGTGTAGGATGATAGATTAAATTATTTAATGTTGATTTATAACCTCAGGTCAATTTTGGCCAAAAGTAGAGATTGAATAAAGCAATACAAATGCAACGCTTTGTAAGGTCGCACTTTTAAAGTGCAGGTAGACGAGAGAAAGAGTTACTCCGGAATTCTCTAGCTTAAAGTTATTTACTGTCTCGCCATTCCTCTTCTCAGTTACCTAGAGATCTAATCAAATCATCCTTCTAAGATCTACCAGTAAGCGTGGTGGACCATTTGCGAACCCTATTCTAAACTCATGTCTCCATTCCAGTTCTCGCTTTTCATGACCTCTAAACTGAAGGGCAACTGACTCTCATATACACGTACAGCTCTGTTTGGTTGTTAACTTTCATTACTGTCTTTCATTTATTGCTTAAGATCGAAAGCATGGTCATAGTCAGGGTTGTGGAGTCGGCCGAAATATTTTCCGACTCCTGAAATTTCATTAGTCGACTACAGTTTTTTTTCACTAATCATATGGGATAAAATTCGGAGTCGTAGTCCGAGCATGATTTACCGACTCCACTAAAAACGACTGACTCCACGGCTCCGAATCCCGGACTCTGACTCCACAGACCTGGTCAAAGTTTTTAAAATCTAATGACCAGACCGCACAGTCTTTTATATTTAAACATGACCCCTAATATAACCGACAGACCATGTGGCAAGACTGAACGGGGTGCGCCTCGTCAAGACGAGGCAATTTTTTTTTTAAATTGTCAGTTAGTACATGTCAACTGTTCTTCAGTATTTATTTCTTGTCTTCTTTTTGGGTGACTCATCTTATCTGTTGCTGTTGATCTATTTTTATAACAGACCTAAAGGTGTGTGTTTTTTTAAATGTTGATCTATTTTTATAACAGAACTAAAGGTCTTTTTTTTTTAAATGTTGATCTATTTTCCCATGTGTTTACCATGTCTTTTGTCTTTGTATGCGTATAACGTTTTTTGTCGTCTCATGTTTATAACTTACTGGTAAGGGGTAAAACCCGAAACTCCCGTTAGTATTATTCACTTGTTAAACTGACTTTATACCTTTTTTTTGTTTTTTAACTTTACCTTCCATTTGTACATAAGCTTTCCCTCTATTATTTACACATTTCTTCAGCTCTTATGTCTGCCTGACTGTGTGTTTCAGTTTAGTTTGTTTGCTTGTCTATACTTTTCCATCTGTCTATCTGCCTGTTTATCTTTGTCTGTATGATTGTCTGTCTGGATATGCACCAGCTTTCTTAATTTATTTAATGCTTTTATTTTTTTGTGTCTCTTCTAGTTGATTTCCTTTTTTCTCTCTCCTTGATATAAAAAGGTCAAGGTAGTCGCAAAGCAGATATTGTGGTAGGGGAGTAAAGTGTTAGAGACTTCACTGTTCTAGGTCGAGCATCGAGAGGCGAGGGTGACCAGTTCCCTTCCTCGCTGCTTTTTCCTTTCCTAACACAAGTGCAGAATCAGGTACCCATTTACTGCTGTTTAGATGGAAGAGTGTCACGGCAGAGATGAGAAACTATAGGTTACACATCCTGGGGATAAGCGAGAGCAGATGGACAGGGGCAGGAAAAGTTAAAACAGCAACAGGAGAAACAGTACTTTACTCTGGAAGAGAGGATGGACAGCACAGTGAAGGCGTAGCCATTATTCTACAGAAAGGGATAGAAAGGACATTACTGGAATGGAAACCCATCAACAACAGACTGATACGATTGAGATTGAGAGGGAGATTCACCAACACTACAATAATACAATGCTACGCACCAACGAATGATAGCGATGAGGAGGTCAAGGATGAATTCTATCAACAACTGCAGAAAGAAATGGAGGACACACCTAGATATGATCTTGTTATAGTAATGGGAGACCTCAATGCGAAAGTTGGTACACACAATACATATAATGAAAGAACAATGGGGAAATGCGGCAGCGGAATAGCAAACGAAAATGGGGATAAGCTAATAAGTTTCTGTAGCATTAACAACCTGGTCATTGGAGGAACACTTTTCCCACATAAGGAAATTCACAAGTTAACATGGGAATCACCAAATGGTCGGGACAGAAACCAGATAGACCACATCATGGTTAACGGTAGATGGAGACATACATTACAAGATGTGAAGGTAAGAAGAGGTGCAGATGTGGGAAGCGATCACCATTTAGTAGTTGCAAAACTGAAAGTGAAACTAAGAAGGGCTGGACCAACTGTAACTACACAGAAAAGGTTTGACATCAGCAAATTGAAGGACCCCCTTACCAGAAAAGCATTTGCGGCCAACATTGAGAAACGATATCAATTTGCCAAAAGCCAGGAAAAGACATTGACTGATGATATAGACCAGAATTTTAACACCATTTCAACAATATATAAGGAAAGTAGCAAATCATGCTTAGGATTCCAGGAAAGGAAGAAGCAAGACTGGATAACACCAGAAACACTAAACACCATAAAGATGAGAAAGGAAATGAAAAGAAAGAAAACAGAAGCGAAGTCCCCCAGGTTAAAGCAACTATATAGCGAACAGTACAGTCAACTGGACAGGGAAGTTAAACGCCAAACCCGAGCCAACAAAAGGAATTTCCTAGACGATCTTGCAAAACAGGCAGAAGAGGCAGCACTGAGAAATGAACAAAGCACAGTATACAAAATAACTAAATTCATCAGCGGAAAACAAGGTGCAAACAATATTACATTAGTAAGAGATAAGCAAGGAAATCTCATCAAGACAGCAGAGGGACAGGAAACAAGATGGGCAGAGCACTTCAGAGAAACTCTGAACAAGGAAATACCAGAGACACAATTGAATGTTCCTGAGGCTGAAAACGATCTAGATGTAAATACAGACATTCCACGAAAAGAAGAAATCATCACAGCAATCAAAGGGTTAAAGAACGGTAAAGCTCCGGGCCATGATAACTTAAATGCAGAGCTATTTAAGACAGACCCTGAGCTAGCAGCAGAACTATTAGAACCACTATTTGCACAAGTGTGGAAAACGGGGACAACACCATCAGAGTGGAACAAAGGAATAATTGTCAAATTGCCCAAGAAGGGAGATCTTTCAGACTGCAATAATTGGAGAGGAATCACTCTTCTCTCAGTTCCCAGCAAAATACTAGGCAGGATAATTATACAGAGAATTTCAAAGGCAGTAGACTACAAACTGAGGAAAGAACAAGCAGGATTTAGAAAGAACAGAAGATGTGTAGACCATATATTCACTCTCAGGAACATTATAGAGCAGTGCTCAGAATGGCAAAGACAGCTTTACATAAATTTTGTTGATTTTGAAAAGGCTTTTGACAGCATACATAGGGACAGTTTATGGAAAATACTGAGGGCTTATGGAATTCCAAGCTGCATAGTGTCAATCATAAAAAGCCTCTATGCCAACTTTACGTGTAGTGTTGGGCAGAGCAACCTACCCTTCGAGGTGAAGACAGGAGTACGACAGGGATGCCCCTTATCAACCACTCTATTTTTAACAGTCATAGACTGGGTGATGCGCCAGACAACAGAGGGCAGTCCAAGAGGAATAAGATGGACTACATTTTCAACATTGGAAGATCTGGAATATGCAGATGACATTGCACTGCTGGCACATTCACATCAACACATCCAGGAAAAAACGGATAGACTTAATAAATTTAGCCAGCAGGTGGGCTTGAACATCAATTTAAAGAAGTCTGAGGTCATGACGCTCAATGTGAGCAACCCTGAGCCCATATCAGTAAGGAATCAGCAACTGGTACAGACAGATACCTTCACATACCTAGGAAGCATAGTAACACCAGACGGTGGGGCAGGCAAAGACATCAACATCAGAATGAATAAGGCAAGAACAGCCTTCTTTAGCCTAAATAACATCTGGAAGTCCTCCCAATACAGCACAAGCACAAAATTAAGATTATACCAGAGTTGCGTGCTTTCTGTGCTTCTCTATGGTGCGGAATGCTGGAGAGTCACAGAGAAGGAAATGTCAAAATTGTCCTCTTTTCACACAACATGCCTAAGAAAAATTCACCGAATCATTTGGCCGAATACCATCACCAACCAAGATCTGCTTACTCGTAGCAAGCAAGAGGACATGCATACCATCATAGCTGGCAGACGCTGGAGCTGGGTTGGTCATGTCCTCAGAAGAGACCCCGATGCCATCACAAGAACAGCTATGCTTTGGACCCCTGAAGGAAAGCGAAAGAGAGGCCGACCAAAAACAACTTGGCGGAGGACTATGGAGGCTGAGATGCAAAGAATGAACCAGAGTTGGGGCACTGTACGAAGGATGGCCACCGACCGTGCAAAGTGGAATCAATTTGTTGTTGCCCTACAAGACGCCACTAGGCGTGACGGCCACTGACTGCTTTGACGGTCGGTGGTTAAGGATCGAAGAAGAAGAAGAAGATGGAAGAGTGTCAATACCGTGAATCAAACTCGGCACATTTGCCTCTCAGTCAGTCGGACACTTTAACCTTCCCATAACCACGTCATATCAGAAAAATTATTTCCTTGATTGACTTGTCTATATTTGTTGATGTTTATTTTTGGCTTAACTTTTCTACAGCATGGGGCAGCCGGCCCATGCCCACAAGCAAACAAATACAACAAACAAGTGCTTTCGTAAACGGGCGTTTGTGCAGAATAAAGAAACTAATATGGCAGCACATGGAAACCGACGTGAAGTTGATGGAAAGAACCAGACAAGGACCAATGGAACAAAATCTGAGTTAAAGACGCTGGCGATGTATAGGACACACATTGAAGAAACCTGTTGACAGCATTACAAGGCAGTCTTTATTCTGCAATCCCCAGGGTAAATGAGGTAATGGGAGACCGCAAAAACATGATGGAAAATAAACTGGAGACATAAATGGAAGGGAAACAGAAAACATGAAAAGAGCTTGAACCGATGGCACAGGACAGGACTTAGCATGAATTTGTTGACGGTCTATGTTCATTGAGGAGCTGACGGGTAATGAAAGTGATAATGATAGGGTGAGGATGGTGATGATATAATCAAAACTTAACAATCTGTATTCTTCTAGCGTGCTTCGTTCCTTATATCATATCAGCTTTGTGAACTTGAAAAATAAAGCTAGGCTACCTCGAAATACTGTTTAATGCATCTTTCATTTCTCGTAGTTATTCACAGTAATAT